>LR738711.1:872219513-872257710 GCA_902687465.1 Secale cereale | reverse complement strand
GGGGGGCTGGTGTGAAGGGTGCTCGAGCACTCTGAGAGGGAGTACGAGCGGAGCCAGTGGGACGTCCTTGAGGTGTAGATGGCACTGTTGATCGCCGGCGACGTCGCCACCCCGAGACTCGAGGGGGTGGAGGAGCCAGGCGACGCGGAGCCGCGATGGAACCCGGAGGTGGCGGGCCGGTCCTAGTCGTGGACTATGACCCTGCCAAGTACGCCGGAGTTGGTGTCAACGCGGGGCATATGGGTTGGGGCCGGCACATGGTCGCCTCCCCGCGTGCCGCCGCCGCCCCTTGTAGTGCAGCCGCCGCAGGCGCCACCAGCCCACCTGTGGCAGCCGCCTCGCTTCATCGACCTCAGCGCAGACAAGGGAGACGACGGCAGAGGCGACGGCCGATCTAGGGTTTCATTTGGAGTTTAACTTAATTTCTTTAATTTTTTTAAGTTTAATGCATGTGAACAGGTCGGTCGTGAGAACTTTGATGTAACATATAGTTGTCGTTTAAATTGCTTTTTTATGTTTTTTTAGATTTGAATCTAATTTTAAACCCGGACGCTTTTGCGTCGCGTCGTTGGGTGCACACGGCCGCAAACGGACACTCATGTTCGTTTTGCATTTGCGGACAAAGCAAACGGACATAAGCCTTCCCCTTGGTGTAGCAAAGCCCCGTTGGTTCGCAAGGGTGCTGGCTCTCTTGCTGCAGCGCACGCCGTCGCACGGCAATGGCGTCTCTGAGACGTTAGCTGCCCCGGGGCCCGGTCTGCGTGGCTGCTGCCGAGCTTGCCCGCCCTCTTTGGTGCCATGCGGCCTGCCCCCTCCTGCAGACGCGCTTTGCCGTTTCGGTGAAAGGCGATCGCCCCCACGCTTCATTGCTTTCCGATCGACGCCCTGCTCCTTGCCCCTTCCGCAAGCTGCCCGCGTACTCTTCAGCCTCAGCCCGAGCAGCCCGACCAAGACCGAGAGGACCAAACCGTGGATGGTACCCTGGTCTGGTACCCCCGGACGCCAGGCAGGCGGGTCCCACCGACGAAGATAGCTGCACTGCACTGCACACGCCAGAGCTCCCACACCCACATGGACACGCTGGGTCGCTGGCTCTCTGTGTGGAGAGCGATCCCTGGGCCGTTTGCCTGACCAACCAAAGCCGTGCATGGCTGGTATAGGCTGGTACTCGCTGGCGCCATGCAGGTGGATCCCACCGCTGATCAGGGGCGGGCCCAGGATTTCAAGAGTGTGTATTCAAAATTTCAAAGGCAATTTTTTGAAAGAGTAAAGCCTTGTTTGGTATATACAATTGATTATAGTACCCGTTATACATATTGGATAATACATAAAGATATATCCTAATGTAGTAGATTTACATAATTGATCATAACTTAAAATTCTACACCATATAGAAATACTATTTGTTCAACATATCAAAGTGCGGAAGTGGCAACATCTAAGAATATAGAAATAGAAAATAAAAAATGGTAAAAGGACTTACATATCAGAGGATAACTTTCTGATCCTTGATGCTTTGAAAATGAGGGATGATGTCCTTTTCCTTAACTTGCAAGAAAAAAAAATATTTTTTCATAAATGTAACCAAACAGTCATTCAACTAATTTTGCCCCATATTTCTTATTAGCTTCTTAACAATATTTTGAAAAAAAACTAAGCAACGTGAGATACAGAGAGAAATCAATAACCAATGTCTCATTAGCAAGATGAATTTAGTTCAACTAAGAATCAGCATGAGGAGTAACCCCAGATCCCAATTTTAATAGTGGTAATGTATTAGGCCACATGAACACATCTATTTTCGATGAACAGAAAATACTTACTGCTAGTTGAACCTAGGGCTTCAAAATTGAAGAGCGATGCATGTAAAGATCAGTATCATAGGGGCGAGGGTCGGATATCATGCCGCCGGAATCTGGATGGTGCGCCGCGTCACGCTGCCCGCCGGTGCTTGCCGCCCTGCACGCATGCGACAAGCAGCCGGCTGCCTGGTGGCTTGCTTGGGAGCAGAATTTGGGGAACAGAGAAGGGCGGAGCCGGTTTGTTTCCTGCTGGATCGATTTTTGGCGATGGTAAAACTGAATCAGCGATGGATGTGTGCACACGATTGCAGCCTAAAGCGTTTTGAGCCTATGGGCCAAGGTCATGGATGGTGTGAGAGAATAGCAAAGCTGGGCTAGCCTCCGTTTTCGGCCTGAATTAGTTCGCTAGCACGTCTATTGCATAAATTTCGTTTTTTCTTGTACACACATATGATATACACTATCTATATACCTAGTACTTTGGCAAAAATAATGGGTATTCAGTTGAATACCCTTGAATTGAGGTGGGCCCGCCCCTGCCGCTGATGATAGTTGCACAGGGCAGGCGTCAACACTCACGTCAAAAGAAAAAGAAAAAGTCTGTGCAGGCCGACGTCCCTGCGTACCCGATACGATTTGCTGAGACCTGTCCGCGCTCGGCATCCGACGCGGCCGCTTTCAACGGTGCAGTTCGACGACTGGTCGTTGTGGAGGACCGAGTATTTTCATGGTCTCTCTGATCTCGGGCCTTCTTGTCCCGTCGTTTTTCCTACCTACTGGGCATGCGCCGTTGGGTAACGCGGGGCGACGGAGCTCTGGAATTGATGGGAGGGCAGGGCGGATGCATCCTGCTCCTGTTGCAACGTGTCCATTGATGTACATGCTTCACAGCCTTAGCCCTCCCCTCGTCGGCAACTTGACAGATCAAATGGCAGGAAGGGAGACGTGACGGGGGCGGCCGTGCGGCATGCCGCCGAGGAGCTCTGTGCACCACGGATTGCCGCGGCGCCTTGGTGGGTCGTGGCCTCGTGGGATCGTGGGCTGCGCCGTGCGCCATGCCCGTGTGCACGCTCCTGCTAGACATACAAAGATTTACAAGCTTTTACACGCTTTTTCTATCTAACAACCAATCACAAACTTCCTCCCCCCTGATTTTAAGGGGGGTGGGCCGCCCCGCTCACCTATTGACCAATCAAGGTTAACCCACCATGTAAAAGCCTGTAAATTGTTTGTACGTGTAGCATTGCTCGTGTTGCGGGTCCAGCAGAACTGTGATCGAGCCGAGGGGACGAAACCAGGAGTGGATGCCGAGAGCGGACAGGTCTCACCCGATCGTATTCGGCACGCAGGGGTGTGGGTTTGTACATGCTCACTATATTTTTCCGGACACGCTGACTCTCTTTTTTTTCTTGAGGCAAGACACGCTGACTCTCTCTCTTTTTTTCTTTTGAGCATCTACACGCTGATTTGTTCCCGCAAAAAAAAATCTACACGCTGATTTTTTTTTTTTGAGGGAAATCTACACGCTGATGTGTGGAGAGCGGTGCCTCTCGGACCCCTAGGCCGTTTCTTGTTGCGACTTTGGACCAAGGCCTCGCTGGTCGGCCCTTCCTGGCCTCGTCTGGGCATGGGCCTGATGGAGAGGAGCCCCTGGATGACCATGTTGATTCTCGCATTTCCTATTTGGCGCTTTTTTTTGCGGGTGAAATAATTTATTGCTCAACTCAAAACATCCAATACATCAGCAATAGCTAGCTCTATTGTATCTACTGGACCTGAACCAACCCAGGTCAAAGTTCTCTCCGAGTTTTATTTCGCAAAAATGCTCTCTGAGTTAATTGAACCCGCGATCCCCGGTCTCAACGCGCGTTGTAGTAACCATATGGCATATTCTATACGGAGGCGCCGCTTAAAGGTCATTTCGTATAAGACGCACACAACACCCTTGTACCCTAGGATTTTCAGCCCATTTCTTTCTCTGTTTCTTTTTTTCCTGCCTTGTCCATCTTGGTTTGTGCTTTTTTTTTTGTTTCCTGTTTCTTTTTTCTTTTCTTAAATCCGTCATTTTTTTAAGTTGATGATTTTTTTTCAAATTGGTGATCTTTTTATCAAAACCTATGAACTGTTTTTCAAATTAGATGGACTTTTCCAATTTTGATGATTTTTTAATCAAAATCAATGAACTATTTTAGATATTATGATGATTTGTTTTTCAAATTTGATTTTTTAAAATTTGCTGTGAATTTTCTAAAAAAAATTGTTGAAGTTGTTTTTCAAATTCTTTAACTTTAGATGCAGAAATCCCTGTTCTGTGCACAATTGTGCTCATCTTCATATGTAGTTACTCGAAACCTAGAACATCTACTTGTTTTAGCACCATACAACATCCAATGGCAACCAGGCCAGTCACATTTTGCTCTCACTCTCTGCTCCTCAGATTTTACAAATGATATGCTCCTCTTAGTAGCAAGCTCATACCTCTTCAGTGCTTTCACTAATTGATTCTTGCTTTTGATAACCATACTCAAACTAAAATGTGGAATTTCTGTGTCTGGATTGAACCTAACATACTAGCTCTTCCTCCTAACCATCCGTCCATCTTCAGCTTCATCATAACTGTAGTCATCATCAGATGACTCAAACTCCATGCCATGTACAACTTCTTCCACATTACCAACTAGCTCTATAGGAATTGGACCCGTTGACTTCTTTGAAAACCAAATTTCTGAAGCTTTCATCTTCTTCTTGAGTTTTCTAGCATGCTTTCTCAACTCTACTACCTCTGATTCCTCTCCACTGTCATCAGTATCTGTCACATAATCTGGATCATCTGAATCTTCAGAGTCTGAACCATTTTCAGCAGCTTTTGCAATTGGAGCTACAGTCTGGCTAGCAACAACTAGCTGAGAAGGATTGATAATTTGAGAACCTTGGGACAGATCATCAATTCTACAAATTGGTCTTGACAGGGCTGCTTATCAATTGAGTAACAACAACACCCTCATTAGGAACTAAGATATGACTTCGGTACTGACTGAACTTGCTGAACAACATCTTCCTCTGCAGTGATAACTGCATCTGGTTCAACATCACTGCCAATGTTCACCAGGTCATCTAGTTCATCTGCTTCAAATCAGATGCACTATCTTCTTCCTCTGGTTCATGTTTTTTTTTTGAATATTTTCCTCTGGTTCATGTTGATCTCCATTGTACTCCATACATATGTCAGCAACACCTCCATCTGTAATATGATCTGACATCCTCATGCAACCCTCAAAAGTATATAGAAACACTAATGTATTGCACAACTCTCTCCCACGCATAAGGAAATACAACTTCATGCTTTCTTTCACACTTAAATGATCTCCTAGAAATCCTTTCAGTAATCAATAACAAAATCAATTTGTACAGATACAAAATATTCAGTACTCATAGTAATCACAGTTACAATTTGTAAGTTACTTCTGTCAACATGGCACCCGTGGGGTTGGGTGCGGGTAATGCTCGCTCAAACCCGCACCCGTCCCAATATTTTTTCCCAAACCCATACCCGTACCCGCACCTCGGGTTTCATTTTGTTCCCATACCCGTTGAAGGAAATATGCCCTAGAGGCAATAATAAACTTGTTATTTGTATTTCCTTATATAATGATAAATGTCTTTTATTCATGCTAGAATTGTATTAACCGGAAACATAGTACATGTGTGAATACATAGACAAAACAGGGTGTCCCTAGTATGCCTCTACTAGACTAGCTCATTGATCAAAGATGGTTATGTTTCCTAGCCATAGACATGAGTTGTCATTTGATCAACGAGATCACATCATTAGGAGAATGATGTGATGGACAAGACCCATCTGTTAGCTTAGCACTGTGATCATTTAGTTTTACTGCTATTGCTTTCTTCATGACTTATACATGTTCCTATGACTATGAGATTATGCAACTCCCGAATACTGGAGGAACACCTTGTGTGCTATCAAACGTCACAACGTAACTGGGTGATCATAAAGATGCTCTACGGGTGTCTCCAAAAGTGTTCATGGTGTTGGCATTGATCAAGAATAGGATTTGTCACTCCGAGTGTCGGACATGTATCTCTGGCCCTCTCCGTAATACACATCACAATAAGCCTTGCAAGCAAATGACTAATGAGTTAGCCACGAGATGATGTATTATGGAACGAGTAAAGAGACTTGCCGGTAACGAGATTGAACTAGGTATTGAGATACCGACGATCGAATATCGGGCAAGTAACATACCGATGACAAAGGGAACAACATATGTTGTTATGCGGTTTGACCGATAAAGATCTTCGTAGAATATGTAGGAACCAATATGAGCATCCAGGTTCCGCTATTGGTTATTGACCGGAGATGAGTCTCGGTCATGTCTACATACTTCTCGAACCTGCAGGGTCCGCACGCTTAACGTTCGATGACGATCGGTATTATGGGTTTATGAGTTTTGATGTACCGAAGGTAGTTCGAAGTCCCGGATGAGATGACGGACATGAAGAGGAGTCTCGAAATGTCCGAGACATGAAGATTAATATATTGGACGCTATATTCGGACACCGGAAGTGTTCCGGATGTTATCGGATAAAACCGGAGTGCCGGAGGGGGTTACCGGACCCCCCCCCCCCCCGAGGGAGTATGGGACGGAAAGAGAGGGGCAGCCCATAGGGCTGGCTGCGCCCCCTAGGGATCCTAGTTGGACTAGGAGAAGGGGGGAGACGCCCCTCTCCTTCCTTCTCCTCTTCCCCTTCCTTTCCTACTCGGAGAAGGAAGGAGAGCTGGACGTGTGCTGAACGCGGAGGTCCCGTACGTTCGGTGCTTGGATCGGTTGGATCGCGAAGACGTTCGACTACATCAAGTACGTCATTAGACGCTTCCGCTTTCGGTCTACGAGGGTACGTAGACACACTCTCCCCCCCCCCTCGTTGCTATGCATCTAGTAGATAGATCTTGCGTGATCGTAGGATTTTTTTTCGAAATAGTACGTTCCCCAACACCCGTACCCGGCCACGTGCGGGTAATACCTGCGGGTAAAAATACCAATCTCAGTTGTCTTTCAGTTCACATTTTGCTATGTATAATTTCAAAATTTCAGTATGTAAAACACAACAATTCAGCACATATGTACCACATTTCAGCATTTCAGCACATATATATCAGCATTTAAACAAATATATTTCAGCATTTCGGCACATATATAAGCATTTCAGCACATATATATCATCATTGAAACAAATATATTTCAACATTTCACATTTCAGCACATATATATCAGCATTTAAACATATATATTTCAGCATTTCAGCACATATATATCAACATTTAAACATATATATTTCAGCATTTCAGCACATATATATCAGCATTTAAACATATATATTTCAGCATTTCAGCACATATGCACAACATTACAACATTTTAGCACATATATTGCAACACATAAACATGTCACATTTCAGCATTTTAGCACGCACATTCATTTCAGCCACTTAAAGTTCGACACACAAATAAATTCAACAAACAAATAAGTTAGAGACCACAAATAGGTTCAACATAGAAATGAAAAATTAGTTCATGACACAAATAAGCATACTGGTATGCGGGTACACGGGTATGGGTATTGCCTTCCCATACCCGTACCCGTCTTACCCGATGGGTTTTTTCCCAAACCCTTACCCTAATAGGGTTTTTACCCGTCGGGTTCGCGGGTAGCGGGTACCCATTGCCATGTTGAGCTTAAACTGCAAAATAGATTAAACCTATAATGCATCTTATCTAAGAGAGTTACCTACAAATTCTTGAGAAATCACAATTACAAAATCACTTAAAATATGTACAAAGTCGACACCTTTGATACTGATAGTTACAAAATCAATTTAAATGCCTACAAAATCGATTAAACCTGCAATGCATATCTTATATCACTCCATCTATACTACATTGTGCCCCAAAAACTGAATAAAAAGGCTACAAATTCGCCCCAAAAACCATACCTTTCACCCCAAGTAAAACCCTAAACCTAACTCCACGCGGGCAGGAAAAAAACCAACATATCAGTTATGGAGGAAGAGGATGACACACCTGTTCTTTTGTCGCTGGCGTGGTAGTCGAAACTCGCCGCGATCATCCGCTGAGCGTCGCCATTGCCACCGCGGAGGGAGGTGATGCGTCGGGAGAGAAGAGGAAGGGCCGAAGTGAGCGAGGAGGGGAGCGACCTGGTCAGGCGAAACCATTTAGCCTGTCCAGCGACCTCGCAGGCCCCACCACGCCTCGATGACTCAGCAATCCTGGTCTTTCCCCGTTTGGATACAAAATTAAGGACAAAAAAATTAGGATTAGAGAATTTAGGGTACAGATCTCCGGGATTTGGAGGTTGGGGTTTAAAACCGACGACGCGTACAAGTTCAAGGTTTAAAATAAACTTTACTCGACGGCGCGCCGCTGCAGACCGTCGGGCTGGTAGGCGTTACTGCCCCTAACATCGTGAGCGTCAAAGACAGATTCCGTGGGGTCCACCACTATTGTTGCCGCTTCGTGAAAAATGCTAGACCTACCTAATGCATCTTACGTACCCTACGTAGCTTCCTTATACTAATCAAATATGGTGTGTCTATGTCTCACTCAAGTGATATAGTACATAAGAATAAAAAAGAAAAACTAAAAATAAACTTTTTGTACGGATCTCCATGCAAGATCAAAGGAATATAGCATCGATTGAGAGCAAGTATAATAGGTTGACGTAGGCAGGCTATAAGAGATGCCACATCCGATTTATGTCTAGGTGGATGAGAGAGGAGAGGAGAGAGAAGAGAAGCGAGCTACAAGTTTACAACCGGCTCTAGCACGAGCTCCAACACTCTTTGTGAGAGGAAAGAGTGGGTCATGTATTAATTGTATAGTATACCAGTATGTGTAACTATTGTATGAGTGTGCTGTTAAGTTGGCTAGAAGTAACATGACAAACTTCATATAGCCAGAGTGGGTCATATATTATTAGGGTGTGACTAGATCTCAGTCGACTGAGACTTAAGAGCAACTCCAACGGGCCGACCCAAACGGACGGTGCATTTGTCCGCTTTCTGTCCGTTTGGGTCGGCCGCCCGCCCAGTTTTTCATTTGGGTCGGCAGCGCACCCAACGCGCCGACCCATTTCATGTCCTCACTCAACTTTTTGAAAAAGGGTCCGCGGCCGATCATGCCAGCGGCCATGTCTCATCCGACACAATGCCAGCGCCGGCATACAATGCCGGCTTCAGAAAATATCACCAGAGTGATGCTGGCGAGTTCGGGCGCACTCGCCAGCCGTCCGGCACACATGCCAGCACACAAAAAATGGGTTGGGACTTGAGTTAGACCATGCCATCGCGACTCCCGTGGTCATGCCAGCACACATGCCGTCATACAAAAATATGGCGCTCACCGCCAAAGATCACTCATCGTCGAACTTGAGCATGTCGGCTGCATCTTCTCGAACCATGACCTGAGATCCACCTTCATGATCTCCACTCCGGTCTGTTGGAAATATGCCTTAGAGGCAATAATAAAATGGTTATTATTATATTTCTTTGTTCATGATAATCGTCTATTGCTCATGCTATAATTGTGTTAACCGGAAACCGTAATACATGTGTGAATACATAGACCATACACTGTTGGGGAACGTAGTATTTTCAAAATTTTCCTACGATCACGCAAGATCTATCTACTAGATGCATAGCAACGAGAGGGGAGAGTGTGTCTACGTACCCTAGTAGACCGAAAGCGGAAGCGTTTATCAACGCGGTTGATGTAGTCGTGCACCTTCACGATCCGTCCCGATCTAGTACCGAACGTACGGCACCTCCGCGTTCAGCACACGTTCAGCTCGATGACGTCCTCGCCTTCTTGATCCAGCAAGACGGGCGAAGTAGTAGATGAGTTCCGGCAGTACGACGGCGTGATGACGGTTGTTGATGAAGAACAATCTCTGCAGGGCTTCGCCAAGCACTACAAAAACTAGACGGAGGATAAACTAGAGGGTCGGGGTAGCCGGCACACGGCTTGGTGTATCTTGATGTGTCTTGGGTGCTAGCCCTACCCCTCTATTTATATGTTGAGCCCTGGGGTCGAAACTTGGAGCAAAAGCCTCCTCAAAGTCGGTTTTGCCCGAAAGGAAAGAGTCCCACTCGGACTTCAGGGCTAGACGCCAGGGTTCCCGGCGTCTACCCCCTAGACGCCAGGGTTCCTGGCGTCTAGCCTCTGGTCTCCGCAAAACTTCCTTTTGCACTTTCCTAAAGCCTCGTGGGCTTTCCCCTTTGGCCCAAATAAAGTGTTCTCGTACCCAAACATTTCGGGAAACATCCGGAACCCCTTCCGGTGAATTCCGGAACCCTTCCGGAGGTCAAACACTATTATCCCATATATTAATCTTCATCTCCGGACCATTCCGGAGTTCCTCGTCATGTCCGTGATCACATCTGGGACTCCGAATAACATTCGGTCACCAACATACATAACTCATTCAATACTATATCATCAACGAAACGTTAAGCGTGCGGACCCTACGGGTTCGAGAACTATGTAGACATGACCGAGACATCTCTCCGGTCAATAACCAATAGCGGAACCTGGATGCCCATATTGGATCCTACATATTCTACGAAGATCTTTATCGGTCGAACCGCATAACAACATACGTTGTTCCTTTTGTCATCGGTATGTTACTTGCCCGAGATTCGATCGTCGGTATCTCTATACCTAGTTCAATCTCGTTACCGGCAAGTCTCTTTACTCGTTCCGTAACACATCATCTCGTGACTAACTCATTAGTCTTTTGCTTGCAAGGCTTATTATGATGTGTGTTACCGAGAGGGCCCAGAGATACCTCTCCGACACTCGAAGTGACAAATCCTAATCTTGATCTATGCCAACACCACGAATACTTTCGGAGACACCTGTAGAGCATCTTTATGATCACCCAGTTACGTTGTGACGTTTGATAGCACACAAGGTGATCCTACGGTATTCGGGAGTTGCATAATCTCATAGTCATAGGAACATGTATAAGTCATGAAGAAAGCAATAGCAATAAAACTAAACGATCATAGTGCTAAGCTAACGGACGGGTCTTGTCCATCACATCATTCTCCTAATGATGTGATCCCGTTGATCAATTGACAACTCATGTCTATGGTTAGGAAACATAACCATCTTTGATCAATGAGCTAGTCTAGTAGAGGCATACTAGGGACACTCTGTTTTGTCTATGTATTCATACATGTACTAAGTTTCCGGTTAATACAATTCTAGCATGAATAAAAGACATTTATCATGATATAAGGAAATATAAAATAACAACTTTATTATTGCCTCTAGGGCATATTTCCTTCAGTCTCCCACTTGCACTAGAGTCAATAATCTAGCTCACATCGCCATGTGATTTAATACCGATAGTTCACATCGTTATGTGAATAACACCCATAGTTCACATCGCCATGTGACCAACACCCAAAGGGTTTACTAGAGTCAATAATCTAGTTCACATCGCTATGTGATTAATACCCAAGAGTAATAAGGTGTGATCATGTTTTGCTTGTGAGAGAAGTTTATTCAATGGGTCTGTCACATTCAGATCCGTATGTATTTCGCAAATTTCTATGTCTACAATGCTCTGCATGGAGCTACTCTAGCTAATTGCTCCCACTTTCAATACGCATCCAGATTGATACTTAGAGTCATCTGGATTTAGTGTCAAAACTTGCATCGGCGTAACCCTTTACGACAAACTGTTTATCACCTCCATAATCGAGAAATATTTCCTTTAGTCATCCAATTACTAAGGATAATTTTGACCGCTGTACAGTGATCTACTCCTAGATCACTATTGTACCTCCTTGCGAAACTCATGGCAAGGTACACAACAGGTTTGGTACACAGCATGGCATACTTTATAGAACCTATGGCTGAGGCATAGGGAATGACTTTCATTCTCTCTATATTTTTCTGCCGTGGTCTGGCTTTGAGTCTTACTCAACTTCACACCTTACAAGTCAGGCAAGAACTCCTTCTTTGACTGATCCATTTTGAACTACTTCAAAATCTTATCAAGGTATGTACTCATCGAAAGTCTTATCAAGCGTCTTGATCTATCTCTATAGATCTTGATGCCCAATACGTAAGCAGCTTCATCGAGGTCTTTCATTGAAAAACTCTTATTCAAGTATCCTTTTATGCTATCCAGAAATTCTATATCATTTCCAATCAACAATATGTCATCCACATATAATATTAGAAATGCTACAGAGCTCCCACTCACTTTCTTGTAAATACAGGCTTCTCCAAAAGTCTGTAAAAAACCATATGCTTTGATCACCTCATCAAAGCGTATATTCCAACTCCGAGATGCTTGCACCAGTCCATAGATGGATCGCTGGAGCTTGCATACTTTGTTAGCACCTTTTGGATCGACAAAACCTTCTGGTTGCATCATATACAACTCTTCTTTGAGATATCCATTCAGGAATGCAGTTTTGACATCCATTTGCCAGATTTCATAATCATAAAATACGGCAATTGCTAACATGATTCGGACAGACTTAAGCATCGCTACGGGTGAGAAAATCTCATCGTAGTCAACACCTTGAACTTGTCGAAAACCTTTCGCAACAAGTCGAGCTTTGTAGACAGTAACATTACCATCGGCGTCAGTCTTCCTCTTAAAGATTCATTTATTTTCAATGGCTTGCCGACCATCGGGCAAGTCAACCAAAGTCCACACTTTGTTCTCATACATGGATCCCATCTCAGATTTCATGGCCTCAAGCCATTTTGCGGAATCTGGGCTCATCATCACTTCCTCATAGTTCGCAGGTTCATCATGGTCTAGTAACATGACTTCCAGAACTAGGTTGCCGTACCACTCTGGTGCGGAACGTACTCTGGTTGATCTACGACGTTTAGCAGAAACTTGATCCGAAGTTTCATGATCATCATCATTAGCTTCCTCACTGATTGGTGTAGGAATCACTGGAACAATTTTCTGTGATGTACTACTTTCCAATTCAGGAGAAGGTACAATTACCTCATCAAGTTCTACTTTCCTCCCACTCACTTCTTTCGAGAGAAACTCCTTCTCTAGAAAGGATCCACTCTTAGCAACAAAGACATTGCCTTCGGATCTGTGATAGAAGGTGTACCCAACAGTTTCTTTTGGGTATCCTATGAAGATTTACTTCTCCGATTTGGGTTCGAGCTTATCATGTTGAAACTTTTTCACATAAGCATCGCAGTCCCAAACTTAAAGAAATGACAGCTTAGGTTTCTCGTCAAACCATAGTTCATACGGTGTCATCTCCACGGATTTAGATGGTGCCCTATTTAACGTGAATGTAGCTGTCTCTAATGCATAACCCCAAAAGCGATAGTGGTAGATCGGTAAGAGACATCATCGATCGCACCATATCTAATAAAGTACAGTTATGACGTTCGGACACACCATTACACTATGGTGTTCCAGGTGGCGTGAGTAGTGAAACTATTTCACATTGTTTTTACTGAAGGCCAAACTCGCTAACTCAAATATTTTACCTCTACGATCATATCGTAGAAACTCTTATTTTCTGTTACGATGATTCTCCACTTCACTCTGAAATTCTTTGAACTTTTCAAATGTTTCAGACTTGTGCTTCATTAAGTAGATATACCCATATCTGCTTAAATCATCAGTGAAGGTCAGAAAATAACGATACCCGCCGCGAGCTTCAACACTCATTGGTCCGCATACATCAGTATGTATGATTTCCAACAACTCTGTTGCTCGCTCCACAGTTCCGGAGAACGGAGTTTTAGTCATCTTGCCCATGAGGCATGGTTCGCAAGCACCAAGTGATTCATAATCAAGTGATTCTAGAAGTCCATCACTATGGAGTTTCTTCATGCGCTTTACACCAATATGACCTAAACGGCAGTGCCACAAATAAGTTGCACTATCATTATTAACCTTGCATCTTTTTGGCTTCAATATTTTGAATATGTGTATCACACGACCGAGATCCAACAAACCATTTTCATTGGGTGTATGACCATAGAAGGTTTTATTCATGTAAACAGAACAACAATTATTCTCTAACTTACATGAATAACCGTATTGCAATAAACATGATCAAATCATATTCATGCTCAACACGAACACCAAATAACACGTATTTAGTTTCAACACTAATCCCGAAAGTATAGGGAGTGTGTGATGATGATCATATCAATCTTGGAACTACTTCCAATACACATCGTCACTTCATCCTTTAACTAGTTTCTGTTCATTATGCACCTCCCATTTCGAGTTACTACTCTTTAGCAACTAAACCAGTATCAAATACCGAGGGGTTGCTATGAACACTAGTAAAATACACATCAATAATCTGTATATCAAATATACCTTTGTTCACTTTGCCATCCTTCTTATCCGCCAAGTATCGAGGGCAGTTCCACTTCCGGTGACCATTTCCTTTGCAGTAGAAGCACTTAGTTTCAGGCTTGAGTTTAGCTTTGGGTTTCTTCACGGAAGTGACAACTTGCTTGTCATTCTTCTTGAAGTTCCTCTTCTATCCCTTTGCCCTTTACTTGAAACAAGTGGTCTGGTTAACCATCAACACTTGATGTTCTTTCTTGATTTCTACCTTCGCCGATTTCAGCATTGTGAAGAGCTCGGGAATTACTTTCGTCATCCGTTGCATATTATAGTTCATCACGAAGTTCTACTAACTTGGTGATAGTGTCTAGAGAACTTTGTCAATTACTATCTTATCTGGAAGATTAACTCCCACTTGATTCAAGCAATTGTAGTACCCAGACAATCTGAGCACATGCTCACTGGTTGAGCTATTCTCCTCCATCTTGTAGGCAAAGTACTGTCAGAGGTCTTATACCTCTCGACACGGGTATGAGTATGAAATACTAATTTCAACTCTTGGAACATCTCATATGCTCCGTGGCGTTCAAAACATTTTTGAAGTCCCGGTTATAAGCCGTAAAGCATGGTGCACTAAACTATCAAGTAGTCATCATACCGAGCTTTTGTCAAAACGTTCATAACGTCTGCATCTGCTCCTGCAATAGGTCTGTCACCTAGCGGTGCATCAAGGACATAATTCTTCTGTGCAGCAATGAGGATAATCCTCAGATCACGGAACAATTCCGCATCATTGCTACTAACATCTTTCAACTTAGTTTTCTCTAGGAACATATAAAATAAACGGGAGCAACATCGCGAGCTATTGATCTACAACATAGATATGCTAATACTACCAGGACTAAGTTCATGATAAATTAAAGTTCAATTAATCATATTACTTGAAGAACTCCCACTTAGATAGACATCCCTCTGGTCATCTAAATGATTACGTGATCCAAATCAACTAAACCATGTCCGATCATCACGTGAGATGGAGTAGTTTTCAATGGTGAACATCTTATGTTGATCATATCTACTATATGATTCACGCTCGACCTTTCGTTCTCCAGTGTTCCGAGGCCATATCTGCATATGCTAGGCTCGTCAAGTTTAACCCGAGTATTCTGCGTGTGCAAAACTGGCTTACACCCGTTGTATTTGAACGTGGAGCTTATCACACCCGATCATCACGTGGTGTCTCGGCACGACGAACTTTCGCAACGGTGCATACTCTGGGAGAACACTTGTACCTTGAAATTTTGTAAGGGATCATCTTATAATTCTACCGTCGTTCTAAGCAAAATAAGAAGCATAATAAGATAAACATCACATGCAAATCAAAATATGTGACATGATATGGCCATCATCATCTTGTGCTTTTGATCTCCATCTCCAAAGCACCGTCATGATCACCTTCGTCACCGGCGCGACACCTTGATCTCCATCGTAGCATCGTTGTCGTCTCGCCAACTATTGCTTCTATGACTATCGCTACCGCTTAGTGATAAAGTAAAGCAATTACATGGCGATTGCATTTCATACAATAAAGCGACAACCATATGGCTCCTGCCAGTTGCCGATAACATTTACAAAACATGATCATCTCATACAAAATCGTATAACTCATCATGTCTTGACCATATCACATCACAACATGCCCTGCAAAAACAAGTTAGACGTCCTCTACTTTGTTGTTGCAAGTTTTACGTGGCTGCTACGGGCTTAGCAAGAACCGTTCTTACCTACGCATACAAAACCACAACGATGTTTCGTCAAGTATGTGCTGTTTTAACCTTCACAAGGACCGGGCGTAGGCACACTCGATTCAGCTAAAGTGAGAGAGACAGACACCCGCCAGTCACCTTTAAGCAACGATTGCTCATAACGGTGAAACCAGTCTCGCGTAAGCGTACGCGTAATGTTGGTCCGGGCCGCTTCATCTCACAATACCGCCGAAGCAAAGTATGACATGCTGGTAAGCAGTATGACTAGTATCGTCCACAACTCACGTGTGTTCTACTCGTGCATATCAACTACGCATAGACCTGACTCATGATGCCACTGTTGGAGAACGTAGTATTTTCAAAATTTTCCTACGATCACGCAAGATCTTTCTACTAGATGCATAGCAACGAGAGGGGAGAGTGTGTCTACGTACCCTCGTAGACCGAAAGCGGAAGCGTTTATCAACGTGGTTGATGTAGTCGTGCACCTTCACGATCCGTCCCGATGTAGTACCGAACGTACGGCACCTCCGCGTTCAGCACACGTTCAGCTCGATGACGTCCTCGCCTTCTTGATCCAGCAAGACGGGCGAAGTAGTAGATGAGTTCCGGCAGCACGACGGCGTGGTGACGGTTGTTGATGAAGAACAATCTCTGCAGGGCTTCGCCAAGCACTACAAAAACTAGACGGAGGATAAACTAGAGGGTCGGGGTAGCCGGCACACGGCTTGGTGTATCTTGATGTGTCTTGGGTGCTAGCCCTACCCCTCTATTTATATGTTGAGCCCTGGGGTCGAAACTTGGAGCAAAAGCCTCCTCAAAGTCGGTTTTGCCCGAAAGGAAAGAGTCCCACTCGGACTTCAGGGCTAGACGCCAGGGTTCCCGGCGTCTACCGCCTAGACGCCAGGGTTCCTGGCGTCTAGCCTCTGGTCTCCGCAAAACTTCCTTTTGCACTTTCCTAAAGCCTCGTGGGCTTTCCCCTTTGGCCCAAATAAAGTGTTCTCGTACCCAAACATTTCGGGAAACATCCGGAACCCCTTCCGGTGAATTCCGGAACCCTTCCGGAGGTCAAACACTATTATCCCATATATTATTCTTCATCTTCGGACCATTCCGGAGTTCCTCGTCATGTCCGTGATCACATCTGGGACTCCGAATAACATTCGGTCACCAACATACATAACTCATTCAATACTATATCGTCAACGAAACGTTAAGCGTGCGGACCCTACGGGTTCGAGAACTATGTAGACATGACCGAGACATCTCTCCGGTCAATAACCAATAGCGGAACCTGGATGCCCATATTGGCTCCTACATATTCTACGAAGATCTTTATCGGTCGAACCGCATAACAACATACGTTGTTCCTTTTGTCATCGGTATGTTACTTGCTCGAGATTCGATCGTCGGTATCTCTATACCTAGTTCAATCTCGTTATCGGCAAGTCTCTTTACTCGTTCCGTGACACATCATCTCGTGACTAACTCATTAGTCCTTTGCTTGCAAGGCTTATTATGATGTGTGTTACCGAGAGGGCCCAGAGATACCTCTCCGACACTCGGAGTGACAAATCCTAATCTTGATCTATGCCAACACCACGAATACTTTCGGAGACACGTGTAGAGCATCTTTATGATCACCCAGTTACGTTGTGACGTTTGATAGCACACAAGGTGATCCTACGGTATTCGGGAGTTGCATAATCTCATAGTCATAGGAACATGTATAAGTCATGAAGAAAGCAATAGCAATAAAACTAAACGATCATAGTGCTAAGCTAACGGATGGGTCTTGTCCATCACATCATTCTCCTAATGATGTGATCCCGTTGATCAAATGACAACTCATGTCTATGGTTAGGAAACATAACCATCTTTGATCAATGAGCTAGTCTAGTAGAGGCATACTAGGGACACTCTGTTTTGTCTATGTATTCACACATGTACTAAGTTTCCGGTTAATACAATTCTAGCATGAATAAAAGACATTTATCATGATATAAGGAAATATAAAATAACAACTTTATTATTGCCTCTAGGGCATATTTCCTTCATACACTAGTGCATAATCGGGCTATAGCACCGGTTCGGAGGGGCCTTTAGTGTCGGTTCTGTAACCGGCACTAAAGGGTGGGGACTAAAGGTCCCCCCCTTTAGTACCAGTTCAACACGAACCGCCACTAAAGGGCCACCACGTGGCAGGAGCCAGCGCCGGGGGCGGGGGTCCCTTTAGTACCGGTTGGTAAAACCAACCGGTACTAAATGCGTTAGGTGGTTTTGGGTTCATGATTTCTTTTTTCTTTAATTTTGTGTTTTTCATTTAATTTTTTTCGTTTGCTGGTATTTTACGATGCTACATATTGTACATGTTATGCATATATATAAATGGAATTTCTCGTAGAACGGATAACCACACACACACACACACACACACACACACACACACACACACATATATATATATATATATATATATATATATATATATATATATATATATATATATATATATATATATATATATATATAATTTCTCCTACATGTTTCCTTAGGAGCCAGTGGCATTTGCCTTGGTGCCTTCGGAGTACGATGACAATTGGGGAATGGTGCATGGGGGCGGTAGCGGGTAATGGTATTCTCCGCCAGGCTTTATGACCTGGTCGACCAAAAATCCCGCTATTTCCTCCTGAATTGCTCGTATATGATCCTCCGGTAGGAGCTGATCCCGCATCTCATTGAACTTCAAAACAAGGAGATGAATATGCATGTGTTAGTTGTGTGATAGATATCAACAATGATGTAAAAATTATGAGTAGTGTTCTGGCAAACATACCCACAGATGTCTTTCAGATTTGGTCCTTTCGGACGCCATCATGCGAATGTTCTCGCAAATGTAGTATGCACATAGTTCAGTCCCCTACGCCTGCTTCAGGGCCTTTACGAGAATGGAATTTAGTCAGATAATAAATAATCAAGCATGATAATTAATTGTATTGAAACAAGAATTAAAGAGATAGCTAGCTACTACTACTTAATTACTTACCTTAGGTCGAAACCAATACAACTTTTGTCGCCATTTGCCTGGAGTCACTTTGATGAACTTTTTCCAAGCCCTGCCCGCCGGCAAAGAAAATGAATAAAGGGGTTATTAAATAGTTGACATCAGGAAATGATGAACTAAATAGGCCGAGATATAGTTAATAATGATTAAAATTACCTGTAGACTATCCCCTTCATGATGGTGTAGTCACTTTGTTTTCTCCGTAGTGAGTCCAGTACTTCAACTGTTCCTTCTTTAACTTCAATGACTAACAAGATCCAGTGGTAACTGCATGCGCACACGTTTGCATGTCTTAATTAAGCGGGTATGTGCATAACACTCATCAACTACCCTAAACCATATACATTACATTATTAACATCTAGCTAGCTAGCTAAGCAAAAATTCATAATTTGTAGTATAAAAGACAGTGTCACTCACAGGAAGTTGTAAGGAAGTAGTATATATTCATTGGTATTGAGGTGCATCAAGAACTCTAGCATGTTGTCCTCTACATCTTTTTTACAATATTTCAAATTCCATAAGTATTCATTAATTGTATTTGGGTCAATGGACCCAATGCTATAGCGTCCAGCTTTTTTTCATTTCATACATCTTCATCCTACATAATACCACAGAAAAGAATATAGTGAGGATAACTACAGGTAATGATTGATCAATGAGCACTACAGCTAACAATTGAGACTTCAATTACAGAAAGAAATCACTTACAGGAAATAGCAACTGACAAGAGATTTGTCGAGTGGGTCTTGATTGAATAACTGAAACATTTCTGAATACTCAACGGACAGAGAATTCCCATGGAAGTAATGCTCTTCCTTGACATTCACCATGAGGGACTCTCGATTGGAACTCTTGGTAATTTTCATGTACCAGTCATGCAGTTCATGCATTCTCGTTGGGAGATTCTTGACCTCATCAGGCTCTACCATAGGTTGGCCGCGGACATATTTCTGTTTTAGTTCCTCCTCTACAAAAGTATCCATGGGCTCGAACCTTAGGAGTTATTCTACGGTGCATCTGATCTCTCTAGCCTGCCTTCTATGATCGTCGGTTATTAGCACATCATCATCGGCGCCGGTACTCACATGTGGGGGGATCTTCGGTGGTACAACTAGCGGGGAGGGGGGGGTCAATTGCGCCGCATGTTCTCCCAGCTGGGGAACGGTTTTCCCGCATTTTTTGCCAGTTGCTTGGCTCGAGCTCGAGCTCGACTCCTTCTTTAGTCGTGCTCGATATGCCTTCTTGATTTGGTGCTCATAGTCTGAGTCAACGGGCTTGGGAGCTGGTTTTCTTGCCATATGAATAAAGTGGTCAACGACTTTCGCAGGCACTTTCTCCTTTGGCGGCGGTGGCGGTTTCGATCTAAAATGGGCGTCCACTTGGGCCTTCACTATGGCTGTGGTTTCCCCGTCTTTCATGTCGTAAGGCCTCTGAGGAAGAGGAGTGAGGCTTGGACCATATTGAACTCGCTTGCCTCCGCCTGTACCTCATGTACTACCTCGACTTGTTGTGGCGGCTCTCTTCCGCGACTGCTGAGGCGGCGGAGACGGCTGATGTGGCTGAGTCGGAGCAGGAGGAGTGGCCTGACGCTGTGCCGGACTTGGAGGAGCGGGAGTCTATTGACGCGGTGGCGGACATCGAGAAGGAGTCGACTGATGTTGTGCCGGACTTGGAGGAGGAGTCGGCTGACGCTGTGCCGGACTTGGAGGAGGAGTCGGCTGATGTGGTGGCGGACTTGGAGGAGCGGGAGTCTGCTGACGCGGTGGCGGACTTCGAGGAGTCGACTGGCGTGGTGTCGGTGGCCTTTGAAAGATGATGCAATCCTTTCTCCATAGGATGATACGATGTATGGCCTCTCCCAGTGTGTGCTCGTCGTAACCTCCAGGAATGTCAAGCTCTAGCCCCAAATATTGGTCCACCACCTCATCAACCTGGACACAAGCATAGCCGGCTGAAATCGGGTTGCAATGGAAGCTTGCTTCGCGGGGATTTGTATAAGCAATGCCATCTGCCACCTTCATGGATATGTTCTTCATTTTGAAGTGTAGCTCACAGTTAGTGTTCTCGGCGATGTCATCCATAGGGTATCTATCCAGCAGTGCGTCGCCCGGGCAGAACCCACGCTGCTTCTCGGCATGGATGGGCTGATGCTATCCAAAGCTGGATCATCTGCTAGCTGTTGCCGCTGTTGAGACCCCCTTTCCTGGCTAAGTGAGTCGATTTGCTGCTGCTACTGCAATTTGAGCGCCAACTCCGTGTGCGCTGATTCAAGGCCTTTAAGGCGTTCTGCTTCCCTCTTCCTCTGCTCCTCCTCCAAGTTCTTCCTTCTCACACGGCTTCTATAGTCGGCCCTCCAGTCCGAAAAGCCCTCATACCACGGAATAACGACCTTGCCTCGTGTTCTTCCCGGGTGTTCAGGATTTCCCAGGGCGCGCGTAAGCTCATCGTTCTCTCTGTTGGGCGTGAATTCCCTATTTCGAGCTTCTTCTATTGCATCAATTATCTTCTTTGCGGCTCCTTTAAGAGATGCCTTCTTCGAAACCTCGCCTGTCTTCAGGTCCAACGCCCCCCCATGCGCATAGAACCAAGTCCTGCACCTGGGGGGCCAGCTCAGTGTAACTGGAGTGACCCCTGCATTTATCATCTCTTTCTCAGAGCGATCCCACTTAGGCATTGCCACCGCGTAGCCACCTAGCCCCAGCCTATGGAACTGCTCCTTTCTTGCGGCATTGGCCTTGTTATTTTTCGACCGTTCCTTAGATAATTCTAATTCCTTGAATTTCACGAAAGCGGGCCAGTGTTCTCTTTGCTTCTTCAGTGTTCCCCTGAATTCTGGAGTCTTCTTTCCTCCTCTGACGTAGTTGGCCCATACAGTTTTCTTATGGCTGTTGAATGCAATTGCCATCTTCCTAAGCGTAGCGTCCTTGACTTTCTTATTGTCATCCTCTGTGAAATGATCTGGTAGGGTGAAATGTTCCATGAGTTTTTCCCAATGCAGAGTTTTTGCTCTGTCGTCGACAAAAGTAAGATCTGGACGTTTCTTTGCTGGCTCTTTCCATTATTGAATGGAGATCGGGAGTTGGTCCTTCACAATAACTCCGCACTGACGAATGAACTTGTTCGCAACTGTCCTAGGCGCTACTGGTTCGCCATCAGCTCTGATGGCATCGATGTTGTACTTTACGCCCTCCTTCAACTTTTTGGCCGGGCCTCGCATTGTCCTGCTGCTTGTAGATTTGCTCGATCCGAATGGCTGAAAGAAGAAAGATATCGATTTGTTAATATGTCTTCAAATCATTAAAAACATGTGATGATCACCAGATGCCTGCTTATATAAATATACCTCGCCGATCTCTGTTATTTCAAGATCAACATTTTCGGCGTCATCATCGATATCATAGTTCACGACTTCATCAATTTGGTCATCGCGATCGAATAGATTATCACCGTCCCCGGTATTGTTCAGATATTGGGAGCCGTCATCTTATTCATTATGATCATCTGGCCCGCAAGGGGAGCGTATGATCTCGAACATGGCATCTTCTCCCTCTCTGCCGGTATTGTCCGCCATAGCTTTTATTTAACTAATCTAGAAGAAATATAAAACAATTTAGTATTAAAATTACAATGCATGCATGCAACCATTAAGGAAAAACTAAATCATAGTATAATATGCATCGTATCGAATAATATATAACCTCGAATACATTGTCTCGAATAATATATAATCTCGTATACATGGTCTCGAATAATGTATATAATCTCGGATACATCGATCGTCTCGAATATTATATGTCGAATACATCACTAGCTAGCTAGCTAATAAAGATTGAATCCTACAGAATAATCTAGTTCACTCGCGGTTCCCGAGGCGCGGGCGGTGGACACCCAAAGAGAAGGAACCATCACAGGATCATAGCTCCGGTCATCTCCCCAAAGAACCTGCCAGGTATTGGAGAACCTGACGTCCATATCAGCCATGTATCAACGGACGTGCTCGTCCTCCTACCTGACACGGTGACGCACCACCTTCGGCGGTGCCGGCTCCCTCCGCACCGAAAGTGGCCCAGGCGAACGCCATCAAAGGAGCTCAGGGTCGATGACGGGACCCAGGGACGCGTTCCTCACCAAGCGGCGAGCCCCTGAAGGTAGCACCTCCCAGTGCCAGCCCGACAGAGCCCAGTCCCGGACATGGGTCCTCTGAAGCAGGACGTCGTCGCGAACGGGTCGACGGCGAGGATGCGGGCCGGGCATCGTCGAGAACAAATACTATATGCAAACGTAACATTCAAAATTTATATAACTAAAGTTATAAGAAACTAAAAAAATCGATCATCGTCTAACAATTTGAAATTAATCTAATTCATCTAGTTAAAACTAACATTTCTAAAATTTCTAACATTTCTATATACTATTTGACATTAATCTAATCTAATTAATTATTTCATCTAAAACTTTGTATAAAAACAGAAAAAGTGTGTGTGTGTGTGTGTGTGTGTGTGTGTGTGTGTGTGTGTATGTGGGAGTGCGTGTGTGTGTGCGAGGGGCCGGGGGAGAGGGCCTCACCGCGCGGACGAGGTCGAGGCGACGGCGACGGCGAGGTCGAGGCGATGGCGACGGCGGCGGCGACGGCGGCGGCGCGCGACAGTGGCGGCGACGGCGACGATTATGGGGGCGGGGCAGCGCGCGATGGGGGCGACGACAGCGTCGACGGAGAGAAACAGAACAAGAACAGAGGGAAATTGATTTTTTGAAGTGTTGTATATATAGAAGGCACCTTTAGTACCGATTGGAGCCACCAACCGGTACTAAAGGCCTGTTTTAGCCAGGCCAAGCGGCGGGAAGGGCAGGCCTTTAGTACAGGGTTGTGGCTCCAACCAGTACTAAAGGTCCCCCCTTTAGTACCGGTTGGAGCTACGACCCAGTAGTAAAGGGTGTGCGCTGCCACCCGCGGTGCGCAAAGTTTAGTCCTACCTCGCTAGTCGAGGAGCCCCAGGACTAGTTTATAAGCCCCGGCGCGGGCACTGCATTGAGCTCCTCTCTAATGCAGGCCTTTTGGGCCTAAAATTTCTACTCTGCCCTGCTGTGCCTACTGGTCTAGCGGGTCTGCATCCTAGTCCAACTACAGGTTGGGTTTCTAGTCGTATGCAGGCTGCTGTGGCCTAGTAGGTGGGCTTTTTTTTGTTTTTTCTATTTTCTGCTTTATTTGAATTATTTTATTTATTTCTAAGTTGTTTTTTGCTGTATTTAGAGTTCCTTTGTGAGTATTTTTTCTCTAGGTACAAAAAATTACAAACTTTCTGTTAGTGCGGGTAGTTTTTAAATTTGAATTATTTCAAATTTGTGTGAATCACTAATTTGTGAATAACTTAACTTTTAAAATAGATTTTTCAGTGATTCTTTTTTCTTATGTTTAATATTAATGTATTTTATCATTATATTCAACTTGGTAATACTTACGTTATATAAAAAATGAAATGCCTTTATAACAGATGACGTTTCGTCCGAAACCCTGATATTTCGAAAGAGATTGTCCATTTTGTACACGAAGTGCATCCAGTTTTTGTCGTAACCCTCTCTACTTTCTGCACATGCTATGTGGGTGAAATTATGATACCATGCCAACTTTCAACCTTTTTCAGAGTTCGTTTGAAGTGTTTTTAAATTTCAAGGTCATTTAGCTGAAAAATTCAGTAAATGCATGAAAGAATTTGTTTGCACATAAAATTTCTTTGCGTTTCAAATGCCAAAACACATAAATACCCTAACAATTACAAAGATTCCCTTCGGTTTGTTCGAAGCGGGACTTTCCAGATATATAAGTTCGGAAACTCACTAGAGAAGAAAGTGATGATAGTGAAGCCGATCACATCCCAGAGTGGGATCTTTGGGTGTGAAACTTTTTCTTTGCGTGTGTCCCTTTGCGCCGTAACCATGGACAATCTTTGTCATTTAACTGGATGCTCGGGTCAATATTCACTGTGGATGGAGCAATTTCATAAAACTTTTCATAATCTTCTGACATGTCTGTCTTGTCATCCACTCCCACGATGTTTCTTTTCCCAGAAAGAACTATGTGGCGCTTTGGCTCATCGTATGATGCATTCGCTTCCTTATCTTTTCTTTTTCTCGGCTTGGTAGACATGTCCTTCACATAGAAAACCTGTGCCACATCATTGGCTAGGACGAATGATTTGTCTGCATACGCAAGATTGTTGAGATCCACTGTTGTCATTCCGTATTGTGGGTCTTCAGTTACCCCGCCTCGTTTCATATTGACCCATTTGCACCGAAACAAAGGGACCTTCAAACCACGTCCATAGTCAAGTTCCCATATGTCCTCTATGTAACCATAATATGTTTCCTTTCCCGTCTTGGTTGCTGCATCAAAGCGGACACCACTGTTTTGGTTGGTGCTCTTCTTATCTTGGGCGATCGTGTAAAATGTATTCCCATTTATCTCGTACCCTTTGAAAGTCATTATATTCGAAGATGGTAACTGGGACAGCAAGTACAGGTCATCTTCAATAGCGGCGTCATGCATGGCACGTGTCTGCAACCAGCCGACGAAAGTCGTCATTTTTTCACGTGTAATCCAGTCGTCAGACTGCTCCAGGTATTTGGAGCGTAAAAAATTCTTTTGTTCATCCATATACGGAGCCACCAAGGCGGAGCTCTGTAGAACTATGTAGTGTGCTTGAGTGAGAGAATGCCCATCCATACATATTATTTGATCCCCTCCTAGCGTGCCTTTTCCATCAGTCTGCCCTTATGCCGTGATTTAGGAACACCAATCGGCTTAAGGTCGGGAATAAAGTCAATACAAAACTCAATGACCTCCTCATTTTCATGGCCTTTGGAGATGCTTCCTTCTGGCCTAGCATGGTTATGAACGTATTTCTTTAAGACTCCCATGAACCTCTCAAAGGGGAACATATTGTGTAGAAATACAGGACCCAAAACGTTAATATCTTCGCATAGGTGAACTAGGACGTGCGTCATGATGTTGAAGAAGGATGGTGGGAACACCAACTCGAAACTGACAAGACATTGCACCAAATCATTCTGTAACGTTGGTATGATTTTTGGATCGATTACCTTCTGAGAGATTGCATTGAGGAATGCACATAGCTTCACAATGGCTAATCGAACGTTTTCCGGTAGAAGCCCCCTCAATGCAATCGGAAGTAGTTGCGTCATAATCATGTGGCAGTCATGAGATTTTAGGTTCTGGAACTTTTTCTCTGCCATATTTATTATTCCCTTTATATTCGACGAGAAGCCAGACGGTACCTTAATACTGAGCAGGCATTCAAAGGAGATTTCCTTCTCTTCTTTGGTAAGAGCGTAGCTGGCATGACCCTGATGTATGCCGTCTTTTCCGTGCATACGTTGCTGGTCCTCCCGTGCCTCCGGTGTATCTTTTGTCTTCCCATACACGCCCAAGAAGCCAAGCAGGGTCACACAAAGATTCTTCCTCACGTGCATCACGTCGATTGCGGAACGGACCTCTAGGTCTTTCGAATAGGGCAGGTCCCAAAATATAGATTTCTTCTTCCACATGGGTGCGCGTCCGTCAACATCATTCGGAACAGGTTGTCCGCTAGCACCCTTTCCAAAGACTACCTTCAAATCCTTGACCATATCATGTACATCAGCACCAGTTCGGTGGCGAGGCTTCGTCCGGTGATCCGCCTCACCTTTGAAATGCTTGCCTTTCTTTCTTACGGGATGCCTGCTCGGAAGAAATCGATGATGTCTGAGGTACACATTCTTCCTACAATTATCCAAATGTATACTATCTGTATCATCCAAACAATGTGTGCATGCGCGGTATCCCTTGTTTGTCTGTCCTGAAAGGTTAATGAGAGCAGGCCAATCATTGATGGTAACGAACAGCAACGCCTTTAGATCAAATTCTTCGTGTATGTGCTCATCCCACGCACGTACACCTTTTCCATTCCACAACTGTAAGAGTTCTTCAACTAATGGCCTTGGATGAGCACTGGCATCATAATGAACTTCCGCTTCATGCACAACCAAGGAGGAAGGTTATACATACATAGAGTCACAGGCCAGGTGCTATGGTTGCTGCTCTGCTCCCCAAAAGGATTAATGCCATCTACGCTTAGACCAAACCATATGTCCCTTGCGTCACCTCCAAACTCCTCCCTACTGTACTTTCTCTCGATTTTTCTCCACTGCGACCCGTCAGCGGGTACTCTCAACTTTCCGTCTTTCTTACGGTCTTTTCTGTGCCATCGCATCGCCTTGGCATGCTCTTTGTTTTGGAAGAAACGTTTCAACCGTGATATTATAGGAGCATACCACATCACCTCGGCAGGAATCTTTTTCCTGGGGCGCTCGCCCTCGACATCACCAGGGTCATCGCGGCTGATCTTATAGCGCAATGCACTGCATACCGGGCACGCGTTCAAATCCCCGTACTCATCTCGGTAGAGGATGCAGTCATTAGGGCATGCATGTATCTTCTGCACCTCTAACCCTAGAGGGCAGATAGCCTTCTTTACTTCGTACGTACTCTCGGGAAATTCGTTGTCTTTTGGAAGCATCTTCTTTAACATTACCAGCAACTTTCCAAATCCCTTGTTAGATACACCATTCTCTGCCTTCCATTGCAGCAATTCCAATGTGGTGCCCAGCTTTTTCTTGTCAGCTTCGCAATTTGGGTACAACAACTTCTTGTGATCCTCTGTCATTCGCTGCAACTTTAGCCTCTCCTTTTCAGTTGTGCAGTTTCTCTTCGCATCGGCAATGGCCTGACCTAGATCATCAGTGGGCTCATCTGATGCCTCTTCTTCAGCTTCTTGCCGCATTGCCGGCTCAGCTTCTTCCCCCATTGTTGTACCATCATATTCAGAGAACCTATGGCCAGGATAGTTGTCGTCGTCCTCTTCTTCTTCTTCATTGTCTTCCATCATAACCCCTCTATCTCTGTGCTTGGTCCAAACATTATAGTGGGGCATGAAACCGGACTCAAACAGGTGGAAGTGAATGGTTCTTGAGTTAGAGTAATTGTGATCATTCTTATAGCCAGCACATGGACAAGGCATAAAATCATCCCTCCGCTTGTTTGCCTCAGCCGCATTCAGAAAAGTATGCACGCAATTAATGAACTCGGGAGAGCATCTGTCATTGTACATCCATTGCCGGCAAAACGTATCTATAATTTCTGCTTGCTCCATGCCACTTTTGGGTGATATTGCTATGATATTCATACACTTCCATACACTTTTGATCATATTTGGACTAACTTACTAATCCAGTGCACCCCAGTGCCAGTTTCTGTTTTCAGCTGTTTTTGTATTTCAGGTTTTCACGTTTCGAGAACTGCCCAGAAAAATCCAGAAAAATTATATAAAAAATCAGCGATCCGGAAACAACACTGCGTCCGAAGGGCAGCCTGGGGGGGCCACCAGGGCTCCAGGTGCCCTGGCGGCGCCCCCCCAGGCCGTGCCAGGGGGGGCGCCTGGGCCCCCCGAGACTCCCCCGGTGCCCTACTTTGGCATATATTTAAAGGACCCTCCGAAACCCTCAGAACAGGAACTCTTTTCGCGATCCCACCTCTGTTCCGCCGCCGCCGCCGCTTCCAAGATCGGGAGCACCAGGAGAACTCTTCCCGGCACCCTGCCGGAGGGGAGGATCACCACCGGGAGCTTCTCCACCGCCATGGACGCCTCCCGGATGACTCGTGAGTAGTCTCCCTTGGACCATGAGTCCATGACCAGTAGCTATGTGATGTTCTCCTCCCGTTCTTGTGCTTCACTAATTAGTCCTCGTGAGCTGCCCTACATGATCGAGGCACCTATGTAATCCTTATGCTGTTGCTATGTTGAGTTTGCTGGGATCCGATGGATTATGAGATTATGTTCAGATTGATCTTGAGTAATATATTTGATTCACCTCTTTTATATTTTTGTTCATAAGTAATTCTTGCATGTTCTCCGTTGTTATTTATTGCTTTGGCCAAGTAATAGGTAGTGACTCCAAGAGGGAACATTATGCTCGATTGTGGGTTCATGCCCCTCGATGTCTAGCTTGAGTGACAGAAACATGAGTCTAGGGGATGTGCTGTTGCCACAAGGGGGAAAACAACGGTGCTTGTGCCCGCGGGTGCAAGGATTGTTTACTTTACGCAAAGTTCTTTTAATGCAGTTGTCTGTTGCATTGAGTTTACACTATGGGTGGGACTCGCAACTTAATACCAACGAGATGTTCTGGATAGATATCTCAAGGTGGATGATTAGTAGTAGATATTGATGGATTTCGGTCTACTTACTTTGGCGTACCGCCCATGCTTTGAACCTCAACCTTTCTTGCAATGTAGTCAGCATTGGTTTGCGTTCGTGGTCCTGTCAATTGCCCAGCTGTAATTTGTTTACCTCACATAGCTGTTTTATCGTCTTTTGGGAGAGAGACATCACTAGTGAACATCATGAGACTCCGGTCCATATTACCATCATTGATCACATCCGCTATTTACTTTCCGTTATTATTTACTATTGCAAAACACTATCTATCACTACTATCATTGCTTTTAACCCTTTGTGAACTACAAGGCCGGAGAGATTGACAACCTATCTGTACTCGTTGGGAGCAAAGTTATTTGTATCTGTGTGCAGGTCCACGTTGATTGCTACTAATCTGGCGCCGTAGCAATTGACACCTACTTGTTGAACCTAGGAGTCTCTGGGGAATCGATCCTTGGCATCTTTGCTAGGGGAAAACACTTCTATTTACTGCATCTTACACCTTCCACTTGGGGTAACCAACGAGGGGTTCGAGGCCCATCAAGGAGTATTTTCTGGCGTCGTTGCCGGGGACTCCACTCTTCAGGATAGGGGAGTTGCATGCTATCTTTTACCTTTGCTTTTTAGTCTTGTTAGTTTACCTTTCATTTTTGCTTGAGTACCTTTTTATCGAAAATCACAAAAATAGTTATCTTGCTTGCTTGCTACTATGGGTTCCACCGAGAACACCAAGTTGTGTGACTTCACTAGTCACAACAACGATGACTTTATCAGCACACCTATCACTACACCTGCCACTTCAGCACCTTCATATGAAATTAAGCCTGCTTTACTGAACTTAGTCATGAAAGATCAATTCTCCGGTGCTGGAGATGATGCTGCTTTACACTTGAACAACTTTGTTGAACTTTGTGATATGCAAAAGTACCAAGAAATAGATGGTAATATTGTTAAGCTTAAGCTTTTTCCTTTCTCCTTGAGAGGAGGAGCTAAAATTTGGTTTCAGTCTTTGCCTAGAAATAGCATAGATTCATGGGACAAGTGCAAAGATGCTTTTATCGGAAGATACTATCCACCTGCTAAAATTATCCAACTTAGAAGTAACATAATGAATTTTAAACAATTGGATAATGAACACGTTGCCCAAGCTTGGGAACGTATGAAATCTCTTATCAATAACTGCCCTACTCACGGTTTGACTACTTGGATGGTTATCCAAACTTTTTATGCAGGCTTGAACTTTACCTCACGGAACTTGTTAGATTCGGCCGCGGGAGGAACTTGTATGTCAACTACACTTGGTGCTGCCATGAAGCTTCTCGATGAGATGATGACCAACAATTCCCAATGGCACACCGAACGTGCTCCAACAGGTAGGAAGGTAAACTCTGTCGAGGAGATTTCCTCCCTCAATGAAAAAGTTGACTTAATCATGTCTCTACTTTCGAAGCAATCTACTGTTGATCCTCGTGATGTTCCTTTAAATTCTTTGATTGCTCAAGAACAAGTAGATGTGAACTTTATCTCTAGAAACAATTTTAACAACAATGCTTATAGGAGTAACTTTGGTAACAATCCTAGACCGTTCCCCTCTAACTCTTATGGGAACAACAATGCTTATCCTAATACCAAGAACTCCACTACTGAACTAGAGACTATGCTTAGAGATTTCATCACTACCCAAAAAGCCTTTAATAAGAATGTAGAAGAGAAACTACATAAACTAGATGATCTTTCTTTTAAGGTAGACCACTTAGCCAATGAGGTAAAATTGCTAAAAATTGAAACTTCTCCTCTTAAGGAGAGGGAAGTCATCCCTATTAATGCTACTCAAGTGCAAATAAATGAAAATATTAGGATGATTGCTAAGCTTAAGGAAAGATGGGCTAGAGAAAGGGAGGAAGAGGAAAGAATTAAGAACCTTCCTTCCCACCACACTGTTGCTACTATCCAAGTTATTGAGGATGTTCACACTCTTAGCACCCAATGTACTCCTGGTCCCAATGGACCTATTAATGGTGATGATATAGAAACTACCAAACAAGTGAACCTAAAGGACACCACTACCACTTTACTTGATGCTCGTGACCTTGATTTTAATAATTGCACTCTTACCGAAGTTATTGATTTCCTTCACAAGATGTCTAGAGATCCCCGCACTAGCACGCTTAACCTTGCCTTCACAGAGCATATCACTAATGCTCTCATCAAAGCTAGGGAGGAGAAACTTAGAGTAGAAGCCTCCATACCTAGAAAGCTAGAAGATGGTTGGGATCCTATGATAAAAATTAATTTGAATGACTTCTCTTGTTATGCATTATGTGATGTTGGTGCTAGTACCTCTGTTATGCCCAGAAGAATATATGATATGCTTAAATTGAAACCTTATGATTCTTGTTCTTTTGGTGTTCGTCTCGTTGATTCTTCCATAAAGAAACCTTTGGGGAGGATCGACGATGTTCTTATCGTTGTCAATGATAATTATGTTCCCGTTGATTTCACTATTATGGATATTGAATGTGATCCTTCATGTCCAATTATTTTGGGACGTCCCTTTTTGCGCACCGTTGGTGCTGTCATTGACATGAAAGAGAGTAATATAAAATTTCAGTTTCCTCTCAAGAAAGGGATGGAACACTTCCCTCGTAAGAAGGTCAAGTTACCTTTTGAGTCCGTTGTACGGGCTAGTTATTCTTTTACTCTTGATAAAACTTGATCCCTATGCATTATGCCTAGCTTAAAGGCATAAAAGAAAGCGCTTTTGGGAGGCAGCCCACATGAATAATTTTTTTGTTTTTGTTGTGTCTTGATGTTGTTTACTGCTGTAGCATCATCATTGTATCTTTGCTTTTCATATTTGTGCCAAGTATAGCCTCTGATTGCTAGAAAGTTCAAAAGTTGTGAGGTGCTGTCCAGGAAACAGATTCTGTCATTGGATAGAAACATTCGTATAAAATCACCAGATCATCTTTTTGGTCTGAGTTTTTTCGACAGCGTTCTCTATATAATTGTCTTTCGTGCGTCTGTTCTGAGTTTTTTGATTTGAGTTGCAGAAGTATCCCGAACAGATCAATTACTGCCTGCTGTTCTGTTTTTCACAGATTCTGTCCTGTTTTGCCTTACCTTCACTTTGCAAATTAAGAACTTGCTTTTTCTTTGCAAAAACCTTTTGGCAATATTGAGAAACAATAGAACTTCAAGAATATCATTATTTCCAGCAAGGTATAATTATTTTATTAAGGGTACTAACCTCGCTAATCAGATTATGATGAGTTATGTATGAAGAGAGTTTTCAAGTGTGCGAGGGAAGATGATAAAAAAGATTCAGGAGTGTCAAGCGCTCAAGCTTGGGGATGCCCCCGTGCACCCCCAAGAAATATTCAAGGAGACTCAAGCGTCTAAGCTTGGGTATGCCCCCGTGCATCCCCTTCTCCATCAACATTATCAGTTCGTCTTTCGTTCCACTATATTTTTATCACTTCATGTGTTATGTGCTATGCTTGGAGCGTCTTGCTTTTAGTTTTCTTTTTAGTTTTTCATAACGAGTCGGAACTCAGCATTCCTTTATGTGGGAGAGAAACACGCTCCACCTCTACCTAGAACATAACATAGAATTTTCATGTCTATCTATGCTGTGTGTGTTCTTTGTCTTTTAAATAGCTACTATCGTGCTCTGCTCTTAGTATTCATGCTTATCTTTTCAAAGAGCTTTTGTTTAGTTGGTTGCTTGAACTCTCTTTAATTATCATGCTCACCTTATTAAGAGAGTTTGCTTCCATTGCATTGGTTAATGTGTCTATGATAAATATGCTACTTGCATGATGGTGCTTAGTAGTTCAGGTTTTCTTATGGTTAATCTCAATTAGCTGGGGGGTTCCCAATGTGTTATTGGAGTACCAACTTGGTTTGTTTGCCTATGATGTGGTATGGTTTAGTAATATCTTCCTTCAAGAATTTATTTTGATTGACTTGGCGTATGCTCACGCATATTTAAGACTGTAAAGAAAGTCTGTCAAGCCTTGATGATCTTTTGTTTCTGAGTAGCGATATAACTTCCATGCCTGATTCAATATTGCTTTGTCGCTCTGCATGATTATGACCGTCATTGCTCTCTTAGTTGGTCGCTCCCAGTCTTTTGCTAACCTCCACCTGTACTAAGCAAACTAACCATGCAATACATAGCTCATGGGAAAGTAGCCTAAAAACTATTGTGGTAAAGAATATGTTGCTTATGTATCTTATTTCGTATATGTTGCTTGCTGAGCAGTAACCATGTTTCTGGGGACGCCATCAACTGTCACACTTTTGTTGAATATCATGTGAGTTGCTATGCATGTTCGTCTTGTCCGAAGTAAGGGTGATTTACCGTGGGTTGAATTAATATGCATATTGTTAGAGAAGAACATTGGGCCGCCAACCAAAGCCATGCATCATGGTGGAAGTTTTAGCTTGGACCTTAATCCTCAATCTCTCATGAGAATATGCTTATGCATTTAAGAGGAGTCCATCATCTATTTTCTATGTTGTCCCGGTATGGATGTCCTCAAGTTGAGATTTATCAAAAACGAGAAATCAAATGCGATCTATCTCCTTGGACCTTTGTACAGGTGGCATAGAGGTACCCCTTTGTGACACTTGGTTGAAACATATGCAATGCAATGATAACGCATGTAGATTCGAGCTAATTAGGACAAGGTGCGAGCACTATTAGTATTCGATGCATGAGGCTTGCAACTTATAGGATGTTTTATGCATGACACATATGAAGTACTACTACCGTTGACACAATTGCTTCCATGTTTTCAAAATAAAAAGCTCTAGCACTTAACCATTCTTTTACCTTTATGTTAAAGCACCAACTACTGAGAGCATGATTGTCATTCTGAGTGTAATGTGCATTGTCCCAAAGTAGCATTGTCTTTTGCATGATTGTGATATCGTTTATTCTGAAATCATTGTATCTAGTCATCACTTAAACCTTGAAGGTGCCCCTGCATTTATGTTTTGCATCACTAAAGGGGGCAAGCTAGATATCACTTTATCATATTTGCACATCATGTTCATTGCAAATCTATTTGATGTTTTAGTTTCATATTGTAAAACTTTCAGTCATTTGTGATTTTCTCTTGAGGCAACTTAATTGCTTTAGAATCATTGTCTGAGTAAGCTTTTGTCATATGACTATAAGAAGTCCTATATGGTTAATAGCATGTCACCACAGAAATTATTCTTGTTATCATTTACCTACTCGAGGACGAGCAGGAATTAAGCTTGGGGATGTTGATACGTCCAAAACGTATCTATAATTTCTGCTTGCTCCATGCCACTTTTGGGTGATATTGCTATGATATTCATACACTTCCATACACTTTTGATCATATTTGGACTAACTTACTAATCCAGTGCACCCCAGTGCCAGTTTCTGTTTTCGGCTATTTTTGTATTTCAGGTTTTCACGTTTCGAGAACTGCCCAGAAAAATCCAGAAAAATTATATAAAAAATCAGCGATCCGGAAACAACACTGCGTCCGAAGGGCAGCCTGGGGGGGCCACCAGGGCTCCAGGCGCCCTGGCGGTGCGCCCCCCCTGGGCCGCGCCGGGGGGGCGCCTGGGCCCCCCGAGACTCCCCCGGTGCCCTACTTTGGCATATATTTAAAGGACCCTCCGAAACCCTCAGAACAGGAACTCTTTTCGCGATCCCATCTCTGTTCCGCCACCGCCGCCGCTTCCAAGATCGGGAGCACCAGGAGAACTCTTCCCGGCACCCTGCCGGAGGGGAGGATCACCACCGGGAGCTTCTCCACCGCCATGGACGCCTCCCGGATGACTCGTGAGTAGTCTCCCTTGGACCATGAGTCCATGACCAGTAGCTATGTGATGTTCTCCTCCCGTTCTTGTGCTTCACTAATTAGTCCTCGTGAGCTGCCCTACATGATCGAGGCACCTATGTAATCCTTATGCTGTTGCTATGTTGAGTTTGCTGGGATCCGATGGATTATGAGATTATGTTCAGATTGATCTTGAGTAATATATTTGATTCACCTCTTTTATATTTTTGTTCATAAGTAATTCTTGCATGTTCTCCGTTGTTATTTATTGCTTTGGCCGAGTAATAGGTAGTGACTCCAAGAGGGAACGTTATGCTCGATTGTGGGTTCATGCCCCTCGATGACTAGCTTGAGTGATAGAAACATGAGTCTAGGGGATGTGATGTTGCCACAAGGGGGAAAACAACGGTGCTTGTGCCCGCGGGTGCAAGGATTGTTTACTTTACGCAAAGTTCTTTTAATGCAGTTGTCTGTTGCATTGAGTTTACACTATGGGTGGGACTCGCAACTTAATACCAGCGAGATGTTCTGGATAGATATCTCAAGGTGGATGATTAGTAGTAGATATTGATGGATTTCGGTCTACTTACTTTGGCGTACCGCCCATGCTTTGAACCTCAACCTTTCTTGCAATGTAGTCAGCATTGGTTTGCGTTCGTGGTCCTGTCAATTGCCCAGCTGTAATTTGTTTACCTCACATAGCTGTTTTATCGTCTTTTGGGAGAGAGACATCACTAGTGAACATCATGAGACTCCGGTCCATATTACCATCATTGATCACATCCGCTATTTACTTTCCGTTATTATTTACTATTGCAAAACACTATCTATCACTACTATCATTGCTTTTAACCCTTTGTGAACTACAAGGCCGGAGAGATTGACAACCTCTATGTACTCGTTGGGAGCAAAGTTATTTGTATCTGTGTGCAGGTCCACGTTGATTGCTACTAATCTGGCGCCGTAGCAATTGACACCTACTTGTTGAACCTAGGAGTCTCTGGGGAATCGATCCTTGGCATCTTTGCTAGGGGAAAACACTTCTACTTACTGCATCTTACACCTTCCACTTGGGGTAACCAACGAGGGGTTCGAGGCCCATCAGCAACATACAAATAACTCTCTAGCTAAAGCATTTAAATGCAACAACAAATGCGGTCAAGATCGCAACTAAGGTAACAATTGATCCAACAACATAATGATATCAAGCCTCATTATCAATGGCATATTTTATTATCTTTCTAATCTTCAAGCACATTTTGTCCATCTCGATCTTGTGATCATCGACGACATCGACAACATACAACTCCAGTTCCATCTTCTCCCCCTCAATCCTTTTCAATTTTTCTTCCAAATACTTGTTTTCTCTTTCAACTAAATTTAACCTCTCGACGGATATCAAAACCATGGCACTATGTATAACAAACAACATACGGGTAAGATAATTATACCAGTAACTATATATCTAAATCACACAAACATGATTTTTTAATATAAAAAAGATAAGAACGAGAGGCTCACCACAAGTTGGTGCCGACGACACGACGGTGCGGACGATCGACGGTGGTTAGGATGGAGACGGGAAGGCACTAAGTAAACCACACCTACAATTGCAAACTAAGTGTTATTTTGAGCTCAAATTGCATATAAATCAAATAAACTACCACATATAATTCCTCCCAAATTACTAAAACCCACAAATTAATGACTATATAAAGCATTGCAAGAGCTAATCTAGCAGTGAGAGATGAAAGGACAAAGTTGCTTACCTTTGTGATCACTTGGATGGATGGGGTGCCTTCAAATCTTCACAAATTTTGGCAAAAATGGAGTTGAGCTCGAGGGTAGTGGGGAAGAACAGAGAGGAGAGGGGAAAGTGGAAAACAGAGCGAGCTCGGGTGGACGAAGGGTTTATGTAGGATGACCTTTAGTACCGGTTCGTGGCAAGAACCGGTTCTAATGGTGCTAGAAGGGCCCCGGTCTAACAACATTCTGCCACCACTCTCTTTAGTACCGGTCTGTGGCACGAACCGGTGCTAAAAGTTCGGCACAAACCGGTACTAATGAGAGCGGCCTTCCTAGCCGTTGGAACCGGCACTAATTATCACATTAGTGCCGGCTCATATCAAAACCGGGACTAATGATCTGAACATTTGACCATTTTTCTACTAGTGATAATATGTCCCTAGTGAGCCTCTAGTTCGCTAGCTCACTGATCAATAGATGGTCACGGTTTCATGACCATGTACATTGGATGTCATTGATAATGGGATCACATCATTAGTAGAATGATGTGATGGACAAGAGCCAATCCTAAGCATATCACAAGATCGTGTAGTTCGTCTGCTAAAAGCTTTTCTAATGTCAAGTATCATTTCCTCGGACCATGAGATTGTGCAACTCCCGGATACCGTAGGAGTGCTTTGGGTGTGCCAAACGTCACAACGTAATTGGGTGACTCTAAAGGTGCACTACGAGTATCCTCGAAAGTATCTGTTGGATTGGTATGAATCGAGACTAGGATTTGTCACTCTGTATGACGGAGAGGTATCTCTGGGCACACTCGGTAAGACATCATCGTAATGAGCTCAATGTGACTAAGGAGTTGGTCACGGGATGATGTGTTACGGAATGAGTAAAGAGACTTGCCGGTAACGATATTGAACAAGGTATCGGGATACCGACGATCGAATCTCGGGCAAGTACTGTACCGGTAGACAAAGGGAATTGTATACGGGATTGATTGGATCCCCGACATCGTGGTTCATCCGATATGATCATCGTGGAACATGTGGGAGCCAACTTGGGTATCCAGGTCCCGCTGTTGGATATTGGCCGGAGAAAAGTCTCGGTCATGTCTGCAGGGTTCCCGAACCCGTAGGGTCTACGCACTTAAGGTTTGATGACGCTAGGGTTATAGGGAATGTATGTACGTGGTTACCGAATGTTGTTCTGAGTCCCGGATGAGATCCCGGACATCACGAGGAGTTCCAGAATGGTCCGGAGGTGAAGATTTATATATGGGAAGTCATTATACGGTCATCGGAAATGTTCGGGGGG
>LR738711.1:872102221-872219359 GCA_902687465.1 Secale cereale | reverse complement strand
AGTATTGTACCGGGACCAGCGAAGGGGTTTCGGGGGTCCACCAGGGGGGTCTACCTGCCTCGGAGGGCCCTATGGGCTGTATATGGAGGGGAACCAGCCCCTAAGTGGGCTGGGCGCCTCCCCCCTAGAGCCCATGCGCCTAGGGTTTGGGGGGAAACCCTAAGGGGGGCGCCCCCCTTGGCTTGGGGGGCAAGCCCCCCCTCCTGGCCGCCGCCCCCTCTAGATCCCATCTGGAGGGGGCCGGCCCCCTCCACCCTTCCCCTATAAATAGTGGGGGTTTTTGGGCTGCTCAATACATGAGTCTTTCTCCCTCTTGGCGCAACCCTACTTCAACTCCTCCTCGTCTCTCGTAGCGCTTGGCGAAGCCCTGCTGGAGAACCATGCTCCTCCACCACCACCACGCCGTCGTGTTGCTGCTGGACGGAGTCTTCACCAACCTCTCCCTCTCTCCTTGCTGGATCAAGGCGCAGGAGACGTCACCGGGTTGTACGTGTGTTGAACATGGAGGCGTCGTTGTTCGGCGCTTAGATCGAATTCGGCCGCGATCTGAATCGCTTCGTGTATGACTCCACCAACTGTGTTCTTGCAACGCTTCCGCATTGCGATCTTCAAGGGTATGAAGATGCACTCCCCTCTCTCGTTGCTAGTCACTCCATAGATTGATCTTGGTGATGCGTAGAATTTTTTAAATCTCTGCAACGATCCCCAACTGTGGCATCATGAGCTAGGTCTATGCGTAGTTTCTACGCACAAGTAGAACACAAGTTGTTGCGGGCGTCGATTTTGTCAATTTACTTGCCGTTACTAGTCTTATCTTGATTCGGCGGCATCGTGGGATGAAGCGGCCCGGACCGACCTTACACGTACGCTTACGTGAGACAGATTCCATCGACTGACATGCACTAGTTGCATAAGGTGGCTAGCGGGTGTATGTCTCTCCCACTTTAGTCAGATCGGATTCGATGAAAAGGGTCCTTATGAAGGGTAAATAGTAATTGGCATATCACGTTGTGGTTTTTGGCATAGGTAAGAAACGTTCTTGCTAGAAACCTATAGTAGCCACGTAAAAAAATACTTGCAACAACAATTAGAGGACGTCTAACTTGTTCTTGCAGCATATGTCGTGTGATGTGATATGGCCAAAAGGATGTGATGAATGATATATGTGATGTATGAGATTGATCATGTTCTTGTAATAGGAATCATGACTTGCATGTCGATGAGTATGACAACTGGCGGGAGCCATAGGAGTTGTCTTATTTTATTGTATGACCTGCGTGTTAATGAAAACGTCATGTAATTACTTTACTTTATTGCTAACTGTTAGCCATAGTAGTAGAAGTAACAGTTGGCGAGACAACTTCATGAAGACACGATGATGGAGATCATGGTGTCATGCCGGTGATGATGATTATCATGGAGCCCCGAAGATGGAGATCAAAAGGAGCAAAATGATATTGGTCATATCATGTCACTTTTTGATTGCATGTGATGTTTATCATGTTTTACATCTTATTTGCTTAGAACGACGGTGTGACGCCCGAAGACCAACGTCCCAGAAGATTCCAGAAGATTCCGGATGCTCCGGGTCTCCCGTGTGTTTCAGTTGTGCTTGCTTTATTTATTTTTTTGCATTGCATCATGTCATCATGCCATCATGTCATTCATGTTTGCATCTCAACCTAAATAAATTGTGTGGACCTTCGGTCCATTTAAATCGAGGGAAGGTGACTTCTCTTTATAACATATAAAAGCCTCCCAATATTTTAGGGAGCTATATAATAAATATTCCATTTGTTTGGAATTAACCAACACACGTGCATAATTTTTCCCCATGCTTTCCTACTTCGAGTTTCTCCTTCGAAAATCATGCCAATAATTCTTTTCCTATTTATCGAGGTTCCTCCGAAAATTCGAACATTTTTGGACACTTCTATGTTCAAGTCTTAGTTCAAACCCATTTGAATTAAATTCAAATATGTTTGAATTATTTTCTGATCTGGCCTTTTATATTTTTCTCCGGTCGTGCTCATTTTTACGAGCCCGAGAAAATTAACATTTTGTGCTACTTTTGCCCTAACTCCTCCTTCCTTTTCTTTCTCCTTGCCGTTTTTCTGTTTCTTTTGGGAATAGCAGCAGTTAATTAAAGAGGCCCAGTCAGCCAACCGCCTCCCACTCCTGGCCCAGCCGGCCCAATTCTCCTCTCGTGGCCCGACCGCTCCTAACCCTAGCCATCTCGTCCCTCCTCTCGATCTCTCCCTCTCTGGCCGCCGCCACCCTCTCCTTCACCCGCATCCCTCGCTCATCTCGCAGAGCCCGATTCCCTCGCCGCATCTCCCTCTCGCTCGTCCCTCCCTCTCTCGCGCCTCACCTCTCCTCCAGACTCCTTCCTTCGCTCTCCCCTCGCTCGCCTCGCAGTTCGAGCGCCCACTTCCTTCCCTCGTAGCCGCCCCAGCACGGCTCCCCTTCGCGCGCCCGCGGCCGCCCGTCCTCCAACTCCTTCTCCAGCGCCAAGTACCTCTCCTCCCATCGCTCCTATCCCTCTGCCCGATTCCCTGGCGCCTCGCTCCCTCCTCCGTGATCTCCCGCGTCGCCCTCAGGTCCTCCAGCGCGCCCGCGCCATGGTGCCGTCCGCCCGCGCACGAGGCCGCGCCCGGCCTCCTCCCCGCGACCTTCGCCGTCCGACGCTCCAAGGTCGCCGCCGGCCTCCCCTGCACCGCGTCTGCTTCGCCAAGACCTCCATCTCCAGCAGCAAGGCCGCGCCTCTGCGCCCTTCCCTTCGCCGCCCTGCTTCTTCTCCAGCAGCGCCAAGGCTGCAGAAACTCCCGCAGCGTCCAGGTGTCGTCCCTCTGCCTCGGCCCCTTCTTCATCTGGCCGAGCCGGCCGGCCAGGGAGCCGCCGCCGCGCCCCTCGTCGGCGTCCTCAAGAACAGTACCGAGCAGCACCTCCTCGCCTCCGCAGCGTCCAGCGCCGTTCCTTTTGGTTGTGTTTTGCCTTCTGGCATGTGCCAAGACCTGTGCTGCTGTTTTTGTTTTCGCCAAGCACCAGGATGACGAGGACCGTCAAGTTCATCTACCGTGTTTCCGGATGCGCCAAGTACCTCTACGCAAGAACCGAACATCTACCGATGCCAAGTACCACGACGACCCGAACGACTACCGTCGCCGTGTACCACTACCGTCGCCGAGACCCTCAAGTACAACTACGGAACGAGTACCCCTACCGATGACCGTGAACAACTACCGCCATCGTGGAACCGCCAAGACGAACGGAACAACTACTTCCCACTACGAACGTGTACCCCTACGTCGACGACGATCCCGACAAGTACCACTACCGTCGACATGTACATCTACGAGAACGTCTACTTCCGCTACCGTCGCCCGAGTACAACTACCGCCTCGTGAACGGCTACTTCCTCTCCGAACGTGAACGCCTTCTTCCTCTACGTCTCGAACCGCCCCGAAACGCACGCTTCGAAGGTATAACCCCGAGACGATGACCCGTGAGATGCTTGTTTTGTTGTATGAAATGTTTCCCGTGTGTGCTCCATGCCGTTTCGTCCGTTTGTCATGTTCCTCGGTTGCCTCGTCGCCGACTCGTGGGAACCCGGCAACGGGATCGCCCCACCTTTCATCTCGTTTGGCTTGCTCACGCCATCTTTCTTTTGCCCGGTCCCTCAACGAGTTACCGGAACCGAGATGTTGCCGATGCATCATTTTCGGATCGTTGTCGTGGCACCCTTTCTTTCCACCACGATGACTAATTCTCCTTATCATCTATATCTCTTTTAAGTCAACCTTTTAATAAAATTGCATAAACTTGATCATGTCATCCGCATCATGTTAACAACATTATATGTGTGAATTGTTATTGCTTTAATAATTATTAAACATGCTCATGGGGATTTTTCCGGAATTGTTGTTGTTCTTCCGGCCTCATTTAAATTGCCTAGTTAGTGTAGTTTTATTATGCTTCACCTCTTGCCATGTTAACCAACATTTAATCTTGTCTTGTAATTAATGAGAGTCAACTAAATAAATAAATGTGGTGTTTCGTCAATATGCAACTCGTTGCATATTGAGCTCCACTTAACTTGTAGTTTTGTTTGTGCACTTTGCCATGCCATGCATAATTAAACCGGACATGCATCATACTTGTTTGTGCATCATATGCCATGTTTATGCTTGTGTGTTTATCGTGTTGTTTCTTTCTTTCCGGTTGCTTCTCTTGTTAGCTTCGGTTTCGTTCCGGAGTTGTGAGGATTCGCTCGTCTATGTTGCTCCGTCTACTTCATGGATCCGTTCTTCTCCCTAGTGGAATCCCAGGCAAGATGACCGAACCCGGATAACATTACTATCTTTGCCTATTGCTAGTAGTTCCGCTCTATAGTTTTGCCTCGATGCCCATGTTTTCCTGTCAGCCTCCTATTGTAACCATGAACCTGCTTAACCACCCTACCTATGCAAACCGTTGAATGGCTAAGTACGCTTCGCTCAGCCCCTCTTATAGCATTGTTAGTTGCAGGTGAAGATTGAAGATGCTTGCTTCATGTTGAAGTTTGGTTGGGTTATATCACACTATATAAATGCTTAAATGAAATCATCTATATATTGGCAAGGGTGGAAGGCTAAGCCTTTTGCTTGGTGATTTGTTCCACTCATGCCGTTAGGAACCGTATAAACCGGTGTTATGTTCCTTGATTATGCGTTCCTAACACGGTTGGGGTGTATGGGACCCCCTTGATAAACCGCTAAGTGCTAAGTCTTTTCCAGCAAGTCCCAACATTGGTACTATTTGCCTAATAACTAATAAAACTTGCATGTGGACTAGCTATCCCTTTTATTTTAATTCAACAACCCCGGGCCAGTGCTCCACATGAGTGTTGGTCCGAAACGAGCAGACTGCGGGGCCACCTCAAGGAAACTTGAGGTTTGGTAAAAACCTGTAGGATGACTCATCCGGTCGTGTCCTGAGACTTAGATACGCGCGGCTACTACCAGGGTGTCGACACGCCGGGAGGATTTGCTGGATTAGCCTTACCTTAGTTCGGAGTATCTTGAGCACGGGATTCCGAGAATACTCGGGTCTTCCCACTTTGGAGTTGCGACTCCGCGGATCGTGGGCTTGTAATGGGTCAAGTTGGAACACCCCTGCAGGGTTTGAACTTTCGAAAGCCGTGCCCGCGGTTATGTGGCAGATGGGAGCTTGTTAATATCCGATTGTAGATAACTTGACACAATGTTTCAATACACTACCAGCGTGTGTACCGTGACTGTCAATTTCCGAATAGGGATTCGGGAGTTGAACACGGTGGGGTTATGTTTGACCGGCTTTAGTTAGGATCACTTCGTGATCATCTCTCGATCGAGGCTTTCTCTTCTCGCTCTCTATCACGTAAGCTAGTTGCTAGTTGCTGCTGCAGACACTACTCTTTTTTCTTCAGCCTTATCCTCTCCCAAGGCTTAAATAGTCATGTTACCCGGGAACGGGATTGCTGAGTCCTCTGTGGCTCACAGTTACTTCACCACACCAGATGCAGGTTCAGCCGGGTTTGACGCAGGAGCTGGATCAGTTCTTCACCAGGAGCTCGATGAAGAGTTTGGCCGTATGCTTGTTACGTTTCGACGATCAGTAGTGGTTTCTACTAGGATTCGATCCTGACCTGTGGCTTTATGTTGTTTTGGTATCTTTCTTTTTGGATCTTCACCCGTAGTCGGGTTGTGATGTTTTGAATGATGTCTTGCTTATGTAATGTATTGTGTGAAGTGGCGAGTGTAAGCCAACTATCTCCTTTTGCAATTTTAATCCCTCTTTTACATGAGTCGTGCAAAGATACCAAACTTGAGATCATTCTAGGATGGGCTTATACCTTTAAGTCGTGCCTCGACACGTAGGAGGTATAGTCCCATCCTGGGCATTACAAGTTGGTATTCAGAGCCTTCTCCGACCTAGAAGCCCCCACTGATTGATCGAATCGTTGACGGTTGAGTCTAGGCACACACTGAAAATGTTTTGAGTCCTATATATATATATCGGAGAGTAGGATTTCTTTTGCTCCTCATCTCTTTCACTCTGGTGAGGACTCCTGACGATTACTCTTGCCTCTTCTACTTTCAAAAATTGCACCAAATTTTTTTTAGGATCTCGCGAGTATTGTTTGGATTGTTTCGTTGTCTTTGTGACGAGAACATTGTTCTCGATGCCTCCTGTCATTAGGGGTTGTGGCAGTGTCCCGGGGAGTTGAGCTCCGAGGTGTTGCCGTCACAAATCCATCGCGGCAGTACTAGAATACTTAAGACGGCCGACATCGAAAACTCTCCTATGTGGTTAGTGGCAAGATAACCCCGACATCACCCAGTACTGGGGAGGTAGTTCGAGAGTATTGCCATAGCTTGTATAGTGGATGCGTTTCGAAGGTCCGAGGTAAACAGTTGCCGAGAAAGACTGGTTATGTGTTGAAGGATGGATACACCTGGATGTAGGTTTAGAGTTGATTGCGCGGTGCTTCCCGTGTATCCCCAACACCTGATTGCATAACTGGAAACTTTCGGAAATCTATAGGTGGGTTCATCTAGTAGTTCTAGGCATTCTTCCAACGAGTGCACGGTGTGAAGTTCGGGGTTCTACATTGAGTGAAGTGGTTTTATGGACTTGTTCTGATCGGGAGTTGCATCTTAAAGGGTCCTTGGCTATGCTGATCCGGGGATTGCAAAACCCTTTTGTAACACGTTCCATGAGCTTTCAGCACGAATATGTCGGACGAAGCTTCTATCTTGTATTTGTTCTATCTGTTCCTTGTTCCTTTTTATTTTCATTTTGCTCTCCAAGTGGCTTCTCGTCAAGTTGATGTACATGCGGAATTCATTCGTTCAATTCTCTGTTCGGATGATATTGTGAAGATCATGCTGCAACATAACTATCCTTTGTTCTTGTTTTGATTCTGGTATTCGAGTTGCTTCGATGTCAAATGTTGATTCCATACCTTTCTTAATCGGTGTTCTCATATTTTTATGGGAGTGCTAGTCCTTCTTGACCATCGAGATCTTCATGTTAAATTCTTTCAACCGGTGTCCATCTGTTCGTCTCAAGTTGTCTTGTTTCCCCACCCTCCCACCCTTCTTCTTCTCAAAGCAGAAATTCTCAGATGAAGTATCCATTTATTCACGTGACATTCCTTCATTCTTTTCCTTCAATGTTCTTATCCGGTGATTATCGTGAAGATGCTCAAGAGCTTCAAGTTCATCATTCTTTTGTTCTCAAATTCTGCCGGTGGATGTAATTCAAGCTTCGGTGTTGATCATATATCTTCCTTCTTGTTTCACATGTTTTCACATGTTGAAATTTCTTATCCGTAGTCTCTCTTGCTTATTAAACTCTCTCTAATTCTTCTCCGGAGTGTTGAAGATATCTCAGAAGATTCATAATTCCATTCTTAATCCATTCAAATTATTTTTGAGGATTGTCATCTTATTCAAGCCATTTAATTCAACCGGTGCAATATCTCTTAAGCAATCTTTTTCAACGGTGATTTCTTTGAGGGGGCCCTAACCCACAGGTCTTTTCCAGGATCTTACCTGACTCTTCTAATTTTTTCTGGAGTTATATTCAAATTCTTTCAAGTGTGACGTAAGTATGATTTCCATCAGTCACATACCTTCTCCAAGATCGCTTTCAAATTCTTTTTCATCATTGGTTCAACCTTTTAATTCTTCATTCCGGAGTGCTCAACAATTCTTCATGGCATTTATCGTCTTCATTCTCAGCATTGGAGACCGGAGAAGTGTTTTCTCTTAAATCTTGGCCCGTTCTCTTGAAGAATTGTGGTTCTAGCTTCACGCCATCCTCATTATTGTTCAGATTGTGAGGAATTCTTTGATACCATCCAAAGCATTTCATGAATTCTTTCTTTGTGTTCCTCCGAAGGCCATCATTTCAGAATATTTCTTCGTTCTCAGTTTTCAACTTCGTCCTCCAACTATTCTTCATTGATGTCTCTTCGTTCGTCTCCATATTCTTACGGTGGTTCTTTCAAGTTTACTCTTCCTTGTTATCGTTTTAATTCACTCGTTCTTTTCATAATCCTACCGGTGGTTCGTTGAAGATTTACCCAAGCTTGTGCGAGTTCTCTCTTAATCATTTCCAACGAGAATAAGTAGTATGCCAAATCCTTTGGTTGTCATCAAATTTATTGGTGAAGGAGATGCATGACATAATTCTTATTCTTATTCCTTCAAGGTTATTTAATTCTTTGTCTGGAGCTTGTTCATCATATCATATTCTCAGTTCTAGTTGTCCATCTTGTTTTCCGGAGCTCCAAGTTATTTTAATTATATCATTTCAAGCTCCATCTAATTCATCGCAGGCCTTGAATCTTATTCCTTTCATCTTTCATTTCTCATGCTTTCATTACCGGAGTTCTCATGATGGTTCATCATGTTTTAATTCATCCTTGAAGTTTTCATCAAGATTCTTGTTGAAGCTCAAGCTTTCTTCATCATGCTTTACAATTGCAATCCTGTCTACCTTATCTTTTCAGATGGTGTTATGTCATTCTTGACAATTCCTTCATGTTTCATGATTCACGAGTTATCAAGAATGGGATATTTAAAACCATCATTTTCCTTGTTCAGGAGATCTTTCCAACCATTCAATTTATTTGTTGGAGTCATCTTGGGTTGTATTTCACCTAAAATATTTCCCTAAGGATTGTTGCTAATTATGGTGCTTATAAATGACCCAAGTTCTTCGTTTATCATTCCGGTGAGAAAAGTTTTTTCGTCTCCTTGTTGATCTCAATCCATTCAAATATTTCCGTTAGTGGCTGGTTGTCACCTCATAATTTAGAGATGTTTTCCATAAGCCCACTTCAAGCTTATTCGTTTCGTTGTTGATTTTCCAACAACTCCGTTCAACCCTTCTTCGTAAGGTTGCTCTTTCAAATTCATTTGTCGGAGAAGTTGTCTTTTTCTTCTCCATTCATTTCTTTCATTGATTTATATTCTATTCTCCCATTCCGGAGGCTTTGTGATGTTGCTCTATCCCAACCATCATATCGTTTTATCGAGATCATGTTCTTTCCCTTGTTTATCATTTAACCGGAGTGTTGTATTCTTCATTCAAGTTTCCTCATCTTATCAAGTTTGCCTCTCTTTTAACCTGAGTGCTGTCTAAATCTTTTCTTACCCCTTGGGCCATTCTTTCAATTGTTTCAGAAGCTATGTGTTGTTGATTTCATCCAGTATCACTCCTTCTCCGTAAGTTCTTGTTAATTCCTTCCATTTTCAGACGGAGTGCTGTCCAAATTCTGTCATTCTTATTCCTTGGCCATACCATTGCAGTTTCATATTCTTTTGGTTCGTAAGCTCTTGTTTAATGTCTTTCAACCTTCAAGGTTCTCATAATGCTCCTTGTTCCTCTTTTCTAACGGAGTGTTTCATCTACGTTCATCTCCGTTGTATTCTTCTTTCAAGCTTGCTCAACCTCTCAAGGTTCTTTGGTTTCACTCGTCTGTCAAAGAAGCAACTTTGTTTTACCTCTTCTTTTTCGTTTTTACCCGGAGATATCTCTAGGATCTCGGGTCGAGATCCTCTGTTAGTGTGGGAGAGTTGTGACGACCGAAGACCGACGTCCCAGAAGATTCCAGAAGATTCCGGATGCTCCGGGTCTCCCGTGTGTTTCAGTTGTGCTTGCTTTATTTATTTTTTTGCATTGCATCATGTCATCATGCCATCATGTCATTCATGTTTGCATCTCAACCTAAATAAATTGTGTGGACCTTCGGTCCATTTAAATCGAGGGAAGGTGACTTCTCTTTATAACATATAAAAGCCTCCCAATATTTTAGGGAGCTATATAATAAATATTCCATTTGTTTGGAATTAACCAACACACGTGCATAATTTTTCCCCATGCTTTCCTACTTCGAGTTTCTCCTTCGAAAATCATGCCAATAATTCTTTTCCTATTTATCGAGGTTCCTCCGAAAATTCGAACATTTTTGGACACTTCTATGTTCAAGTCTTAGTTCAAACCCATTTGAATTAAATTCAAATATGTTTGAATTATTTTCCGATCTGGCCTTTTATATTTTTCTCCGGTCGTGCTCATTTTTACGAGCCCGAGAAAATTAACATTTTGTGCTACTTTTGCCCTAACTCCTCCTTCCTTTTCTTTCTCCTTGCCGTTTTTCTGTTTCTTTTGGGAATAGCAGCAGTTAATTAAAGAGGCCCAGTCAGCCAACCGCCTCCCACTCCTGGCCCAGCCGGCCCAATTCTCCTCCCGTGGCCCGACCGCTCCTAACCCTAGCCATCTCGTCCCTCCTCTCGATCTCTCCCTCTCTGGCCGCCGCCACCCTCTCCTTCTCCCGCATCCCTCGCTCATCTCGCAGAGCCCGATTCCCTCGCCGCATCTCCCTCTCGCTCGTCCCTCCCTCTCTCGCGCCTCACCTCTCCTCCAGACTCCTTCCTTCGCTCTCCCCTCGCTCGCCTCGCAGTTCGAGCGCCCGCTTCCTTCCCTCGTAGCCGCCCCAGCACGGCTCCCCTTCGCGCGCCCGCGGTCGCCCGTCCTCCAACTCCTTCTCCAGCGCCAAGTACCTCTCCTCCTATCGCTCCTATCCCTCTGCCCGATTCCCTGGCGCCTCGCTCCCTCCTCCGCGATCTCCCGCGTCGCCCTCAGGTCCTCCAGCGCGCCCGCGCCATGGTGCCGTCCGCCCGCGCACGAGGCCGCGCCCGGCCTCCTCCCCGCGACCTTCGCCGTCCGACACTCCAAGGTCGCCGCTGGCCTCCCCTGCACCGCGTCTGCTTCGCCAAGACCTCCATCTCCAGCAGCAAGGCCGCGCCTCTGCGCCCTTCCCTTCGCCGCCCTGCTTCTTCTCCAGCAGCGCCAAGGCTGCAGAAACTCCCGCAGCGTCCAGGCGTCGTCCCTCTGCCTCGGCCCATTCTTCGTCTGGCCGAGCCGGCCGGCCAGGGAGCCGCCGCCGCGCCCCTCGTCGGCGTCCTCAAGAACAGTACCGAGCAGCACCTCCTCGCCTCCGCAGCGTCCAGCGCCGTTCCTTTTGGTTGTGTTTTGCCTTCTGGCATGTGCCAAGACATGTGCTGTTGTTTTTGTTTTCGCCAAGCACCAGGATGACGAGGACCGTCAAGTTCATCTACCGTGTTTCCGGATGCGCCAAGTACCTCTACGCAAGAACCGAACATCTACCAATGCCAAGTACCACGACGACCCGAACGACTACCGTCGCCGTGTACCACTACCGTCGCCGAGACCCTCAAGTACAACTACGGAACGAGTACCCCTACCGATGACCGTGAACAACTACCGCCATCGTGGAACCGCCAAGACGAACGGAACAACTACTTCCCACTACGAACGTGTACCCCTACGTCGACGACGATCCCGACAAGTACCACTACCGTCGACATGTACATCTACGAGAACGTCTACTTCCGCTACCGTCGCCCGAGTACAACTACCGCCTCGTGAACGGCTACTTCCTCTCCGAACGTGAACGCCTTCTTCCTCTACGTCTCGAACCGCCCCGAAACGCACGCTTCGAAGGTATAACCCCGAGACGATGACCCGTGAGATGCTTGTTTTGTTGTATGAAATGTTTCCCGTGTGTGCTCCATGCCGTTTCGTCCGTTTGTCATGTTCCTCGGTTGCCTCGTCGCCGACTCGTGGGAACCCGGCAACGGGATCGCCCCACCTTTCATCTCGTTTGGCTTGCTCACGCCATCTTTCTTTTGCCCGGTCCCTCAACGAGTTACCGGAACCGAGATGTTGCCGATGCATCATTTTCGGATCGTTGTCGTGGCACCCTTTCTTTCCACCACGATGACTAATTCTCCTTATCATCTATATCTCTTTTAAGTCAACCTTTTAATAAAATTGCATAAACTTGATCATGTCATCCGCATCATGTTAACAACATTATATGTGTGAATTGTTATTGCTTTAATAATTATTAAACATGCTCATGTGGATTTTTCCGGAATTGTTGTTGTTCTTCCGGCCTCATTTAAATTGCCTAGTTAGTGTAGTTTTATTATGCTTCACCTCTTGCCATGTTAACCAACATTTAATCTTGTCTTGTAATTAATGAGAGTCAACTAAATAAATAAATGTGGTGTTTCGTCAATATGCAACTCGTTGCATATTTAGCTCCACTTAACTTGTAGTTTTGTTTGTGCACTTTGCCATGCCATGCATAATTAAACCGGACATGCATCATACTTGTTTATGCATCGTATGCCATGTTTATGCTTGTGTGTTTACCGTGTTGTTTCTTTCTTTCCGGTTGCTTCTCTTGTTAGCTTCGGTTTCGTTCCGGAGTTGTGAGGATTCGCTCGTCTATGTTGCTCCGTCTACTTCATGGATCCGTTCTTCTCCCTAGTGGAATCCCAGGCAAGATGATCGAACCCGGATAACATTACTATCTTTGCCTATTGCTAGTAGTTCCGCTCTATAGTTTTGCCTCGATGCCCATGTTTTCCTGCCAGCCTCCTATTGTAACCATGAACCTGCTTAACCACCCTACCTATGCAAACCGTTGAATGGCTAAGTACGCTTCGCTCAGCCCCTCTTATAGCATTGTTAGTTGCAGGTGAAGATTGAAGATGCTTGCTTCATGTTGAAGTTTGGTTGGGTTATATCACACTATATAAATGCTTAAATGAAATCATCTATATATTGGCAAGGGTGGAAGGCTAAGCCTTTTGCTTGGTGATTTGTTCCACTCATGCCGTTAGGAACCGTATAAACCGGTGTTATGTTCCTTGATTATGCGTTCCTAACACGGTTGGGGTGTATGGGACCCCCTTGATAAACCGCTAAGTGCTAAGTCTTTTCCAGCAAGTCCCAACATTGGTACTATTTGCCTAATAACTAATAAAACTTGCATGTGGACTAGCTATCCCTTTTATTTTAATTCAACAACCCCGGGCCAGTGCTCCACATGAGTGTTGGTCCGAAACGAGCAGACTGCGGGGCCACCTCAAGGAAACTTGAGGTTTGGTAAAAACCTATAGGATGACTCATCCGGTCGTGTCCTGAGACTTAGATACGCGCGGCTACTATCAGGGTGTCGACACGCCGGGAGGATTTGCTGGATTAGCCTTACCTTAGTTCGGAGTATCTTGAGCACGGGATTCCGAGAATACTCGGGTCTTCCCACTTTGGAGTTGCGACTCCGCGGATCGTGGGCTTGTAATGGGTCAAGTTGGAACACCCCTGCAGGGTTTGAACTTTCGAAAGCCGTGCCCGCGGTTATGTGGCAGATGGGAGCTTGTTAATATCCGGTTGTAGATAACTTGACACAATGTTTCAATACACTACCAGCGTGTGTACCGTGACTGTCAATTTCCGAATAGGGATTCGGGAGTTGAACACGGTGGGGTTATGTTTGACCGGCTTTAGTTAGGATCACTTCGTGATCATCTCTCGACCGAGGCTTTCTCTTCTCGCTCTCTATCACGTAAGCTAGTTGCTAGTTGCTGCTGCAGACACTACTCTTTTTTCTTCAGCCTTATCCTCTCCCAAGGCTTAAATAGTCATGTTACCCGGGAACGGGATTGCTGAGTCCTCTGTGGCTCACAGTTACTTCACCACACCAGATGCAGGTTCAGCCGGGTTTGACGCATGAGCTGGATCAGTTCTTCACCAGGAGCTCGATGAAGAGTTTGGCCGTATGCTTGTTACGTTTCGACGATCAGTAGTGGTTTCTACTAGGATTCGATCCTGACCTGTGGCTTTATGTTGTTTTGGTATCTTTCTTTTTGGATCTTCACCCGTAGTCGGGTTGTGATGTTTTGAATGATGTCTTGCTTAAGTAATGTATTGTGTGAAGTGGCGAGTGTAAGCCAACTATCTCCTTTGCAATTTTAATCCCTCTTTTACATGAGTCGTGCAAAGATACCAAACTTGAGATCATTCTAGGATGGGCTTATACCTTTAAGTCGTGCCTCGACACGTAGGAGGTATAGTCCCATCCTGGGCATTACAGACGGTAGCTTAAATAAGATGATCTCTCACTAAAATTTCAAGAATTGTGTTCCCCCTAACTGTGCACCGTTGCTAAGCTTCGTTGTTCTGAAGCGACACGTGATGATCGGGTGTGATAGGCTCTAACGTTCGCATACAATGGGTGTATGCCAAATTTACACACGCAATACACTTAGGTTGACTTGACGAGCCTAGCATGTACAGACATGGCCTCGGAACACGGAGACCGAAAGGTCGAACATGAGTTGTATAGAAGATACACTCAACATGGAGATGTTCACCGTTGATGACTAGTCCGTCTCACATGATGATCGGACACGGCCTAGTCGATTCGGATCATGTATCACTTAGATGACTAGAGAGATGTCTATTTGAGTGGGAGTTCATCATTTAATTTGATTAGATGAACTTAATTATCATGAACATAGTCTAAATATCTTTATAATATGTCTTGTAGATCAAATGGTCCACGCTAATGTTGCCCTCAACTTCAACGCGTTCCTAGAGAAAACCAAGTTGAAAGACAATGGTAGCAACTATACGGACTGGGTCCGTAACTTGAGGATCATCCTCATAGCTGCCAAGAAAGCATATGTCCTTGAAGCACCACTAGGTGACACACCCATTTTCCCAGCAACTCAAGACGTTATGAACGCCTGGCAGTCGCATAGTGATGATTACTCCCTGGTTCAGTGCGGCATTCTTTACAAGTTAGAATTGGGGCTCCAAAAGCGTTTTCAGCAACACGGAGAATATGAGATGTTCCAAGAGCTGAAAATGGTTTTCCAAGCTCATGCCCGGGTCGAGAGATATAAAGTCTCCGACAAGTTCTACAGTTGTAAGATGGAGAAAAACAGTTCTGTCAGCGAGCATATACTCGAAATGTCTGGGTTGCACAACCGCTTGTCTCAGCTGGGAGTTAACCTTCGAGATGACGCGGTCGTTGATAGAATCCTCCAGTCGCTCCCACCTATCTAAAAGAGCTTTGTGATGAACTACAATATGCAAGGGATGGAGAAGTCCATTCTCGAGTTATATTCAATGCTGAAATCAGCGGAGGTGGAGATCAAAAAGGAACATCAAGTGTTGACGGTGAATAAAACCACTAAGTTCAAGAAAGGCAAGGGTAAGAAGAACTTCAAGAAGGACGGCAAGGGAGTTTCCGCACTCGGTAAGCCAGTTGTCGGGAAGAAGCCAAAGAATGGACCCAAGCCTGAGACTGAGTGCTTTCATTGCAAGTGGGCGGTTCACTGGAAGCGGAATTGCCCCAAATACTTAGCGGATAAGAAGGCTAGCAACGTCAAAGGTATATGTGATATACATGTTATTGATGTGTACCTTACCAGTGCCCGTAGTAGCTCCTGGGTATTTGATACCGGTGCAGTTGCTCACATTTGTAACTCAAAGCAGGAGCTACGGAATAAGCGGAGACTGGCGAAGGACGAGGTGACGATGTGCGTCGGGAATGGCTCCAAGGTCGATGTGATCGCCGTCGGCACGCTACCTCTACATCTACCTTCGGGATTAGTTTTAAACCTTGATAATTGTTATTTAGTACCAGCTTTGAGCATGAACATTGTATCTGGATCTCGTTTAATGCGAGATGGCTACTCATTTAAATCTGAGAACAATGGTTGTTCTATTTATATGAGAGAAATGTTTTATGGTCATGCCCCGCTGGTCAATGGTTTATTTTTATTAAATCTCAAACGTGATGTTACACATATTCATAGTGTGAATGCCAAAAGATGTAAGGTTGATAATGATAGTCCCACATACTTGGGGCACTGCCGCCTTGGTCATATTGGTGTCAAACACATGAAGAAACTCCATGCAGATGGACTTTTGGAGTCTCTTTATTGAATCATTTGACACGTGCGAACCATGCCTCTTGGGCAAGATGACCAAGACTCCGTTCTCCGTAACAATGGAGCGAGCAACCAACTTGTTGGAAATCATACACACTGATGTGTGCGGTCCAATGAGCGTTGAGGCTCGTGGTGGCTATCGTTATGTTCTCACCCTCACTGATGACTTAAGTAGATATGGGAATTTCTACTTGATGAAACACAACTCTGAGACCTTTGAAAAGTTCAAGGAATTTCAGAATGAGGTAGAGAATCAGATTGTGGAGGAGAATATTTAAGTCACGAATTTGGCACACACCTAAGGAAATGTGGAATTGTTTCACAACTGACGCCGCCTGAAACACCTCAGCGTAACGGTGTGTCCGAACGTCGTAATCGCACACTATTGGATATGGTGCGATATATGATGTCTCTTACCGACCTACCGCTGTCATTTTGGGGTTATGCTTTAGAGACTGACGCATTCACTTTAAATAGGGCACCATCTAAATCCGTTGAGACGACACCGTATGAATTATGGTTTGGGAAGAAACCTAAGTCGTCGTTTCTAAAAGTTTGGGGATGCGATGCTTATGTCAAGAAACTTCAACCTGAAAAGCTCGAACCCAAATCGGAAAAAAGCGTCTTCATAGGATACCCTAAGGAAACTATTGGGTATACCTTCTACCTTAGATCCGAAGGCAACGTCTTCGTTGCCAAGAATGGATCCTTTCTGGAGAAAGAGTTTCTCTCGAAATAAGTAAGTTGGAGGAAAGTAGAACTTGATGAGGTGGTTGTAACCCCTCTTGAACCGAAAAGTAGCACAGCACAGGAAGATGTTTCTCTGGAGCCTGCACTGACTAGAGAGGAAGTTAATGATAATGATCATGAAACTTCGGATCAAGTTACTACAAAACTTTGTAGGTCCACAAGGACACGTTCTGCACCAGAGTGGCACAGCAACCCTATCCTGGAAATTATGTTGTTAGACAACGGTGAACCTTTGAACTATGAAGAAGCGATGGCGGGCCCGGATTCCAACAAATGGCTTGAAGCCATCAAAACCGAGATAGGATCCATGTATGATAACAAAGTATGGACTTTGGTTGACTTGCCCGACGATCGGCAAGCCATAGAAAAAATTGATCTTTAAGAAGAAGACTGACGCAGATGGAAATGTGACCATCTATAAGGCTCGGCTTGTCGCTAAGGGTTATCGACAAGTTCAAGGAATTGACTACGATGAGACTTTCTCTCCCATAGCGATGCCGAAGTCCGTCCGAATCTTGTTAGCAATTGCCGCATTCTATGATTATGAGATATGGCAAATGGACGTCAAAACGGCATTCCTTAACGGTTTCCTTAAGGAAGAATTGTATATGATGCAACCGGAAGGTTTTATCGATCCTAAGAATGCTGACAAGGTATGCAAGCTCCAGCGCTCCATGTATGGGCTGGTGGAAGCATCTCGGAGTTGGAACATTCGTTTTGATGAAGTGATCAAAGCGTTTGGGTTCATACAGACTTATGGAGAAGCCTGTATTTACAAGAAAGTGAGTGGGAGCTCTGTAGCATTTCCCATATTATATGTGGATGACATATTATTGATGGGAAATGATATAGAACTTTTGGAAAGCATAAAGGCCTACTTGAATAAGTGTTTTTCAACGAAGGACCTTGGAGAAGCTGCTTACATATTAGGCATCAAGATCTATAGAGATAGATCGAGACGCCTCATTGGTCTTTCACAAAGCACATACCTTGACAAGATATTGGAGAAGTTTAATATAGATTAGTCCAAGAAAGGGTTCTTGCCTGTATTGCAAGGTGGGAAATTGAGCACAGCTCAATGCCCGATCTCGGCAGAAGATAGAGAAAAGATGAGTGTCATCCCCTATGCCTCAGCCATAGGTTCTATTATGTATGACATGCTGTGTACCAGACCTGATGTGAACCTTGCCATAAGTTTGTGAAGGAAATATGCCCTAGAGGCAATAATAAAGATGTTATTTGTATTTCCTTATATCATGATAAATGTATTTTATTCATGCTAGAATTGTATTAACCAGTACATGTGTGAATACATAGACAAAACATTATGTCCCTAGTATGCCTCTACTAGACGAGCTCATTGATCAAAGATGGTTATGTTTCCTAGCCATAGACATGAGTTGTCATTTGATCAACGGGATCACATCATTAGGAGAATGATGTGATGGACAAGACCCATCTGTTAGCTTAGCACAATGATCGTTTAGTTTTACTAATATTGCTTTCTTCATGACTTATACACGTTCCTATGACTATGAGATTATGCAACTCCCGTATACCGGAGGAACACCTTGTGTGCTATCAAACGTCACAACGTAACTGGGTGATTATAAAGATACTCTACAGGTGTCTCCGAAGGTGTTCGTGGTGTTGGCATAGATCAAGAATAGGATTTGTCACTCCGAGTGTCGGAGAGGTATCTCTGGGCCCTCCCGCTAATACACATCGTAATAAGCCTGGCAAGCAAATGACTAATGAGTTAGTAACGGGATGATGTATTATGGAACGAGTAAAGATACTTGCCGGCAACGAGATTGAACTAGGTATTGAGATACCGACGATCGAATCTTGGGCCAGTAACATACCGATGACAAAGGGAACAACGTATGTTGTTATGCAGCTTGACCGATGAAGATCTTTGTAGAATATGTAGGAGCCAATATGAGCATCCAGGTTCCGCTATTGGTTATTGACCGGAGATGAGTCTCGGTCATGTCTACATAGTTCTCGAACCCGTAGGGTCCGCACGCTTAACGTTTGATGACGATCGGTATTATGAGTATGAGTTTTGATGAACCGAAGGTAGTTCGGAGTCCCGGATGAGATCACGGACATGACGAGGAGTCTCGGAATGTTCGAGACGTAAAGATTGATATATTGGACGACTATATTAGGACACCGGAAGTGTTCCGGAAAAGTTTCGGATTTAACCGGAGTGCCGGAGGGGGTTACCGGAACCCCCCCGAGGGAGTACGGGCCATAGTGGGCCAATGAAGGAAAGAGAAGGACATCCCATAGGGCTGGCCGCACCCCGCTAGGGTTCCTAGTTGGACTAGGAAAAGGGGGGAGGTGCCCCCTCTCCTTTCCTCCTCTTCCCCTTTCCTTTCCTACTCCTAGTAGGAATAGGAAATGGGGTTCCTATTCCTACTAGGAGTAGGAATCCTACTCCTAGGCACGCCATACAAGCCTGGCCGCACCTCCCCCTTGCTCCTTTATATACGGGGGCAGGGGGCACCCAAAGACCGAAGAAATATTGTTCTAGCCGTGTGCGGTGCCCCCCTCCACAGAAACATACCTCGGTCATACCGTTATAGTGCTTAGGCGAAGCCCTACGCCGGTAACTTCATCATATCCGTCACCATGCCATCGTGCTGACGAAACTCTCCCGTGAAGCTCAACTGGATCAAGAGCTCGTGTGACGTCATCAAGCTGAACGTGTGCTGAACGTGGAGGTGTCGTACGTTCGGTGCTTGATCGGTTGGATCGCGAAGAAGTTTGACTACATCAACCGCGTCACTAGATGCTTCCACTTTTGGTCTACGAGGGTATGTAGACACACTCTCCCTTCTCGTTGCTATGCATCTGGTAGATAGATCTTGCGTGATCATAGGAAAATTTGAGATACTACGTTCCCCAACAGTGGCATCATGAGCCAGGTCTATGCGTAGATGATATGCACGAGTAGAACACAAGTGAGTTGTGGACGATACTAGTCATACTGCTTACCAGCATGTCATACTTTGGTTCGGCGGTATTGTGAGATGAAGCGGCTCGGACCGACATCACGCATATACTTACGCGAGATTGGTTTCACCGTTATGAGCACTCGTTGCTTAAAGGTGACTGGCGGGTGTCTGTCTCTCTCTCACTTTAGCTAAATCAAGTGTGACTACGCCTGGTCCTTGTGAAGGTTAAAACATCACATACTTGACGAAAAATCGTTGTGGTTTTTGTATGCGTAGGTAAGAACGGTTCTTGCTAAGCCCATAGCAACCACGTAAAACTTGCAACAACAAAGTAGAGGACCTCTAACTTGTTTTTGCAGGGCATGTTATGATGTGATATGGTCAAGACATGATGAGTTATACGTTATTGTATGAGATGATCATGTTTTTAAAGTTATCGGCAACTGGCAGGAGCCATATGGTTGTCGATTTATTGTATGAAATACAGTCGCCATGCAATTGCTTTACTTTATCACTAAGCGGTAGCGATAGTCGTTGAAGCAATAGTTGGCGAGACGACAACGATGCTACGATGGAGATCAAGGTATCGCGCCGGTGAAGAAGGTGATCATGACGGTGCTTTGGAGATGGAGATCAAAAGCACAAGATGATGATGGCCATATCATGTCACATATTTTGATTGCATGTGATGTTTATCTTATTATGCTTCTTATTTTGCATAGTACGGCAGTAGCATTATAAGATGACCCCTTACAAAATTTCAAGGTATAAGTGTTCTCCCTAAGTATGCACCGTTGTGAAAGTTTGTCATGCCGAGACACCACGTGATGATCGGGTGTGATAAGCTCTACGTTCACATACAACGGGTGTAAGCCAGGAGTTGAAGTTAATATTTCAAGCAAATGCCCAAATTGAGAAATATGAGATTATCAATAAGTTCTATAGCTGCAAGATGGAGGAGAATAGTTCTATCAGTGAACACTTGCTCAGAATGTCTGGGTACTACAATCATATGACTCAACTTGGTTGCAAAGTTGACGAGGATAGTGTTATTGATAGAGTTCTTCAATAACTGTCACCAAGCTATAAAGGCTTCGTGATGAACTATAATATTCAAGGGATGCAAAAGACAATTCCCGAGCTCTTCGCTATGCTCAAGGCTGCGGAGGTAGAAATCAAAAAGGAGCATCAAGTGTTGATGGTTAACAAGACCACTAGTTTCAAGAAAAAGGGCAAGGGAAAGAAGGGGAACTTCAAGAAGAATAGCAAGACAGTTGCTACTCCCGCGAAGAAACCCAAGTCTGGAGCCAAGCCTGAAACTGAGTGCTTCTACTGCAAAGGGACTGGACACTGGAAGCGGAACTGCCCCAAGTATTTGGCGGATAAGAAGGATGGCAAGGTGAACAAAGGTATATATGATATACATGTTATTGATGTGTACCTTACTAATGCTCGTAGTAGTACCTGGATATTTGATACCGGTTCGGTTGCCAATATTTGTAACTCGAAACAGGGACTACGGATTAAACGAAGATTGGCTAAGGACGAGGTGACGATGCGCGTGGGAAATGGTTCCAAAGTCGATGTGATCGCCGTCGGCACGCTACCTCTACATCTACCTTCGGGATTAGTTTTAGACCTGAATAATTGTTATTTGGTGCCAGCATTAAGCATGAACATTATATCTGGATCTTGTTTGTTGTGAGACGGTTATTCATTTAAATATGAGAATAATGGTTGTTCTATTTTTATGAATAATATCTTTTACGGTCATGCACCCTTGAAGAGTGGTCTATTCTTGTTGGATCTCGATTTTAGTGATACACATATTCATAATATTGAAGCCAAAAGATGCAAGGTTAATAATGATAGTGCAACTTATTTGTGGCACTGCCGTTTAGGTCATATTGGTGTAAAGCGCATGAAGAAACTCCATAGTGATGGACTTTTGGAATCACTTGATTATGAATCACTTGGTGCTTGCGAACCACGCCTCATCGGCAAGATGACTAAAACTCCTTTCTCCGAAACAATGGAGCGAGCAACTGATTTGTTGTAGATCATACATACTGATGTATGTGGACCGATGAGTGTTGAAGTTCGCGGCGGGTATCGTTATTTTCTGACCTTAACTGATGATTTGAGCAGATATGGGTATATCTACTTGATGAAACACAAGTCTGAAACATCTGAAAAGTTCAAAGAATTTCAGAGTGAAGTAGAGAATCATCGTAACAAGAAAATAAAGTTTCTACGATCTGATCGTGGAGGAGAATATTTGAGTTACAAGTTTGGTCTTCATTTGAAACAGTGTGGAATAGTTTCACAACTCACGCCACCCGGAACACCACAGCGTAATGGTGTGTCCGAACGTCGTAACCATACTTTATTAGATATGGTGCGGTCTATGATGTCTCTTACCGATTTACCACTATCGTTTTGGGGTTATGCTTTAGAGACAGCTGCATTCACGTTAAATAGGGCACCATCTAAATCCGTTGAGACGACACCTTATGAACTGTGGTTTGGCAAGAAACCAAAGTTGTCATTTCTTAAAGTTTGGGGCTGCGATGCTTATGTGAAAAAGCTTCAACCTGATAAGCTCGAACCCAAGTCGGAGAAATGTGTCTTCATAGGATACCCAAAAGAGACTGTTGGGTACACCTTCTATCACAGATCCGAAGGCAAGATATTCGTTGCTAAGAATGGTTCCTTTCTAGAGAAAGAGTTTCTCTCGAAAGAAGTGAGTGGGAGGAAAGTAAAACTTGATGAGGTAATTGTACCTTCTCCCGAATTGGAAACTAGTACATCACAGAAACTAGTTCCAGTGATTCCTACACCAATTAGTGAGGAAGCTAATGATGATGATCATGAAACTTCAGATCAAGTTTCTGCTGAACTTCGTAGATCAACCAAAGTACGTTCCGCACCAGAGTGGTACGGCAACCTAGTTCTGGCAATCATGTTACTAGACCATGATGAACCTACGAACTATGAGGAAGCGATGATGAGCCCAGATTCCGCAAAATGGCTTGAGGCCATGAAATCTGAGATGGGATCCATGTATGAGAACAAAGTATGGACTTTGGTTGACTTGCCCGATGATCGGCAAGCCATCGATAATAAATGGATCTTCAAGAAGAAGACCGACGCTGACGGTAATGTTACTGTTTACAAAGCTCGACTTTTTGCGAAAGGTTTTCGACAAGTTCAAGGAGTTGACTACGATGAGACTTTCTCACCCGTAGCGATGCTTAAGTCTGTCGGAATCATGTTAGCAATTGCCGCATTTTATGATTATGAAATCTTGCAAATGGATGTCAAAACTGCATTCTTGAATGGATATCTCAAAGAAGAGTTGTATATGATGCAACCAGAAGGTTTTGTCGATCCGAAAGGTGCTAACAAAGTGTGCAAGCTCCAGCGATCCATCTATGGACTGGTGCAAGCATCTCGGAGTTGGAATATACGCTTTGATGAGTTGATCAAAGCATATGGTTTTATACATACTTTTGGAGAAGCCTGTATTTATAAGAAAGTGAGTGGGAGCTCTGTAGCATTTTTGATATTATATGTGGATGACATATTGTTGATTGGAAATGATATAGAATTTCTGGATAGCATAAAAGGATACTTGAATAAGAATTTTTCAATGAAAGACCTCGGTGAAGCTGCTTACATAATAGGCATTAAGATCTATAGAGATAGATCAAGACACTTAATTGGACTTTCACAAAGCACATACCTTGATAAAGTTTTGAAGAAGTTCAAAATGGATCAGTCAAAGAAAGGGTTCTTGCCTGTGTTACAAGGTGTGAAGTTGAGTAAGACTCATGCCCGACCACTGCAGAAGATAGAGAGAAAATGAAAGTCATCCCCTATGCCTCAGCCATAGGATCTATCATGTACGCAATGCCATGTACCAGACCTGATGTGTGCCTTGCTATAGGTCTAGCAGGGAGGTACCAAAGTAATCTAGGAGTGGATCACTGGACATCGGTCAAGAACATCCTGAAGTACCTGAAAAGGATAAAGGATATGTTTCTCGTGTATGGAGGTGACAAAGAGCTCGTCGTAAACGGTTACGTCGATTCAAGCTTTGACACTGATCCGGATGACTCTAAGTCACAAACCGGATATGTACTTTTATTAAACGGTGGAGCTGTCAGTTGGTGCAGTTCCAAGCAGAGCGTCGTGGCGGGATCTACGTGTGAAGCGGAATACATAGCTGCTTCGGAAGAAGCAAATGAAGGAGTATGGATGAAGGAGTTCATATCCGATCTAGGGGTAATACCTAGTGCATCAGGTCCAATGAAAATCTTTTGTGACGACACTGGAGCAATAGCCTTGGCGAAGGAATCCAGGTTTGACAAGAGAACAAAGCACATCAAAAGACGCTTCAATTCCATCCGCGATCTAGTCAAGGAGGGAGACATAGAGATTTGCAAGATACATACGGATCTGAATGTTACAGACTCGTTGACTAAGCCTCTTCCACGGGCAAAACATGATCAGCACCAAGACTCCATGGGTGTTAGGATCATTACTTTGTAATCTAGATTATTGACTCTGGTTCAAGTGGGAGACTGAAGGAAATGGTTGTATTAACCGGAAACTTAGTACATGTGTGAATACATAGACAAAATAGTATGTCCCTAGATGTCTCTACTAGACTAGCTCATTGATCAAAGATGGTTATGTTTCCTAGCCATAGACATGAGTTGTCATTTGATCAATGGGATCACATCATTAGGAGAATGATGTGGTGGACAAGACCCATCCGTTAGCTTAGCACTATGATCGTTTAGTTTTACTGCTATTGCTTTCTTCATGACTTATACATGTTCCTATGACTATGAGATTATGCAACTTCCGTATACCGGAGGAACACCTTGTGTGCTATCAAACGTCACAACGTAACTGGGTGATTATAAAGATATTCTACAGGTGTCTCCGAAGGTGTTCGTGGTGTTGACATAGATCAAGAATAGAATTTGTCACTCCGAGTGTCGGAGAGGTATCTCTGGGCCCTCTCGGTAATACACATCATAATAAGCCTTGCAAGAAAATGACTAATGAGTTAGGGATGATGTATTACGGAACGAGTAAAGAGACTTGCCGGTAACGAGATTGAACTACGTATTGAGATACCGACGATCGAATCTCGGGCAAGTAACATACCGATGACAAAGGGAACAACGTATGTTGTTATGCAGTTTGACCGATAAAGATCTTCGTAGAATATGTAGGAGCCAATATGAGCATCCAGGTTCCGCTATTGGTTATTGACCGGAGATGAGTCTCGGTCATGTCTACATAGTTCTCGAACCCGTAGGGTCCGCACGCTTAAACGTTCATTGACGATATAGTATTTAATGAGTTATGTATGTTGGTGACCGAATGTTATTCGGAGTCCCGGATGTGATCACGTACATGACGAGAAACTGCTGGACGGAGTCTTCCCCAACCTCTCCCTCTCTCCTTGCTGGATCAAGGCACGGGAGACGTCATTGGGCTGTACGTGTGTTGAACGCGGAAGCGCCGTTGTTCAGCGCTTAGATCGGATTTGGCCGCGATCTGAATCACTTGGTGTACGACTCCACCAACCGCGTTCTTGCAACGCTTCCGCATCGCGATCTTCAAGGGTATGAAGATGCACTCCCCTCTCTCGTTGTTAGTCAATCCATAGATTGATCTTGGTGATGCGTAGAATTTTTTTAATCCCCAACACGGTCATCATGCTCGCGAGAGCCACTTCTTTCGCCTTGGTCTTTGTGTTGGCGGCCTCGATCTCTAGCATCTTGGCTTGCTTCTCCGCCTCCAACTCGAACATCTTGGATTGCTTCTCCGCGTCCATCTCAAGCCTCTTCCTTTGGATCTCCATGAAAGCATCCATTTGCTCCGCATTGAACTTCTGGCGCTCCTCCTCCCTTGAGTCCTTCTTGTTCATCATGCCCTCCACGCTAGCGATCAAGGCGTTGGATGCCGCATCGCGCTTGTCCTCCTTCTTGGAGTTGGTCTTCCCCCTCGGCCGTGCTGGCTCGCCCTCCCCAACATCCTCCACGGCTTGCTTCCCCCCACGCGACTTGAGTGAGGCATAAATTGCGCCTTGAACTTCTTCTCATCCTTGATGACCCGGAAGCAATGGGAGAGGTTGAAGAACTTGCCATTGTGTTGAACCTTGAATGCCTCCAAAGCTTGAAATGCCTAAAAACTGTTTCCATGCAAGCATATGGGCAAATGATATGCAAATGAACAAGCAAGCACGAACTTGATGACACAAAAAGAGGGCGGCTTGCTAGCAAACCATGTTTTGCATGCCGATGCCGCTCACGGGGCGGGCCTTGACGCTCTCAAGAGTGGCGCAAAACTTGTTGCACTCTTGTTGGATCACCCTCCATAGTTTAGAAATGGACACCCACCCGCGCGTGCTCACAAATTCGTATAGCGGAAACTTCTTGCGCTCGTGAAACTCTCGGTGAACACAAATCCAAAAGGTTGAATGCTTTTGCTCGGCGCCTGTCTTGGGGTCTTGTCCAATGTCTCGCCAACACTCGCAAAGAAGCTTGTCCTCGGCCGCCGTGTATGCCTTCGTGCGCTTGCTCACGCGCTTCGGCTTAGGACCGACGGCTTGGTTGGCGAGCTCGTCCTCGAACAAGGACTCCGCTTCGATGTCGCACTCGTCCTTTTCCTCTAGCCGTAGTCGTACAGGAACTCATGGTCGAGTGGGAAGCCGTCGAAGTCGATGCCGACCTGATCATGCATGAAGGCCGCCTGATCCGGATCATAGGCGCCGACCGGCGTGAATGCCCCGCGGCCGTCCTGGCTTTGTGTCTCGTAGGGATCGTGGCCAGCGGCCGGCGCATCGCCCTGGAAGATGAGGTTCTGCATGTAGTCCTCGTCGCCGGCGGACGGCATTCCCTCGAACAGGTTGCGAGCATCCTAGAGCACGTTGGGCGGCGTCTGCCGCGCGCATTTCCTGGCGCTGCCGGATGACGAGCCACCTTCCACCGGGGTGGCGTTGAGGTCGATGGGAGCGAGTGCGGGCGTGGAAGCGGGACCACGCTCACGTCGAGCGAGCACTCACCAGAGAGGCGGGAGGTCTGCGGGTAAACGTGGAAGCCTAGCACCGAGTTGCAAGCCGACGCGCGGGGCGAGTCGGGCAGCACCATCCGAGGAAACGCCGACGAGCCGGTGTTGGCCGCGGCGACGGCGGCTTGGACGAGGCCGTGCTGGCCAGGGTTTAACTCTAGCATGTAAAGCGCCTCCCTCGTTGCCAGCGGGACGTGGGCGTTGGTGACCTCCTGCTGCGCGGCGGCCACACCCCTCGCGTCCGCGGCGTGCCTCCGGCCCTTCCTCTTGGTCGACTCCCTTGCCCGTTGGTCGGGTGTCAGCGGTTTCTTTGGCTTGGTCACGGCGGCGTTCTTGCGTGGGGCACGAGGCTTGCCTTTCCCGGAGGGGGTGGCAGCGCCGGACAAGGCGAGGCCAGCGCCGGCGTCGAGGTCGATGGAGTCGTCCATGGCGGGTGTGGGGCCGGAGCGCGCGGGCAGGAGGGTTTTTGGTGAAAATGGGGGGAAATGGTGGTTGCTACCACCGATTGGCGTGCCCGAGAAGAGGAGTAGGCGCGCGCGCGTTCGTCTCGTGTCCGCGCCGACGTAAATTCGGCTCAAAATTGAGCCGGGACTGGGTCGGCATGCGGATGCCAAGCGGACGCGCGTCCGTTTGGGTCGGCGCGTTGGTCCGCCTTTTGTATCCGCGCCGAGCCAAATGGACGGCGGCGGATGGATCGTCCCGTTGGAGTTGCTCTAACTAAGGCCAAGTCAAGTGATATATTATATAAGAAGAAAAAGGAAACTGAAAAGATTTTTTTTACATGAATCTTTATGCAAAATGAAAGATAGATATTATTGCTTGAGACATAACGAAGTCTCGGTAGCAAAACTGATATTATTAACCATGCTCTGAGACATAACGAAGTCTAAGTCAACTGAGACTTAGACTTAGCAAAACAGAATCAAATATCCCCCAAATTACAGAGTGGGCCCCACGCCACCACCAATGACTAATCAGAAAATGACAAATCATTACATGAACCCCCTCATCAAGTAAGCCTTCCTAGGTGTAGCGACATGCTCAAACTGTCTACGTAATGAAGCTTTGCTTTAATAGAAAAAAGCCCCTTGCTTCGCAGGGGTGCTGGCTCTCTTGCTGCAGCGCACGCCGTCGCACGGCAACGGCGTTTCTGAGCCGTAGCTGCCCCGGGGTCACTGGCCGCGGGCCCGGTTTGCATGGCTGCTGCCGAGCCTGCACGTCCTCTTTGGTGCCATGCGGCCTGCCCAGATGCGCTTGCCGTTTCGGTGAAAGGCGATCGTCCCGAGGCTTGAACGCTTTTGATCCACGCCCTGCTCCTTGCCCCTTCCGCAAGCTGCCCGCGTACCCTGCAGCCAAAGCCTGAGCTACCCCACCAAGACCGAGTGGACCAAACCATAGTCGGATGCACTCCCGGACGCCAGGCAGGCGGGTCCCTCCGGCGAAGATAGCTGCACACGGCAAAGCTCCCACGCCCCACAGCGACACGCTGGCTCTCTGTGTGGAGAGCGCTGCCTCTCGCACCCCGATCGATAATGCTCCATCTACGAACACCCTGCAGCCACAGCCCGAGCCCGAGCCAGCAAAGCCGTGCATGGTACTCGCTGGCGCCATGCAGCAGGTGGGTCCCGCCGCTGATGATGGCCGCACAGGGCGAGCGTCAACACCCGCGCCGAAAGAGAAAATCCGTGCAGGACGACGTCCCTGCCCCTGCGTACCGGATACGGTTTGATTCCCCCCGGTGTTGGACAAATGATCCCGTGGCCTGCTCTGCTCTGCTGCCAATGCCGTAGTTGGACGACTGGCCGTTGTTCTCCACAACCTAGTACTCTAGTATTTTATAATTTCATGGTAGCCCATGATCTCGTTGGCCGTCGTTTCCTAGTGTACTACTATGTGCCGTTCGGTAACGCTGGGCGACGGAGCTCTAGGATTGATGGGAAGGCGGCGGCGGCGGCGGCGGCTGCTCGTGCTGCAACGTGTCCATTGATGAACATGCATGCTTGAGCCCTCGCCTCGTTCGCAACTTGACAGATCAAAGGAAGGACAGGAAGGAAGACAGATGGGATCGCACGCTCCTGGAGCCGATCGAGTTGGCGTTACGGGCCGAACGGAACTGTGATCGAGTTCGAGCCGAGGGGACGAAACCAGGAGCGCACAGTCGTATCCGGCACGCAGGGGCGTCAGTTTGCAACTTTGCACTCGCTCTGCTACTTTTTTTTGTTGAGACAATCCACGCGAAGCTTTATTTAAACTGACCCAATGTTCAAAGGTACAAAAGAAAGATTTCCGGGGTGTCCTAACCAAACATGGCGGCCCACCCCTAAACTCAAAACATGCTTCGCTAGATTGTGAGCCTCGAAATTTGAGCTCCTATACTCATGGACAAAACTACAGCTCCTAAAAGAAGAGCTTTGATCTATTATTTCATGCACTCGCTCTGCTACTGCTCATGATATTTTTGCCGACACGCTCGCTCTCTCTAGAGAGCAATGAATGCCTCTCGCGCCCCTGGGTGACTGGACCAAGGCCTCGCTGCTCGGCCGTTCCCCGAGTTTGATTTGACTTATGGGCCGGCCTCGTCTGGGCATGGGCCTGAGTCGGAATCACTAATTAATACGTATTCTTTGCACCCCTAAAAACAGAGCACTCTATGCAGTGTTAAAAGAAATAAAGTACTCTTTGCAAAGGTCACTTTCACATCCTCAGTTTGTGACAAGTAACACACCGCGTGTGCGCCATTTGTCGTAATCCGTGATTTTTCCTTTTTTTTCGTACATTCATTTATTCAAAATATTTTATCTATTAAACTGTGTGTCCAAATTTAGAACCGTTTTCAACGTTGGATTCCTTGCATCGAGATCTTCAAATCCAGATCCTATGTTGATAAATTTCGACGAACTTTTTTATTCACGAAAAAACCAAACTCGCAGCATGTTTTTTTCCTTCCCGAAGAAGCAAATCCGCCACTCCACGAGATGTAAATCTGTGCCTCTCGCGAAAAAACATAAAAAATAAGACGTATTTTTTTTTCTTTTCCTAGATGCATGACTGTGCTTCTCACGGAAGCAAATATGTACCTCCACGAGAAACAAGTATGTGCCTCTGATGGGAGGAAAAACATATTTTCTTTTCTTTTCTGAGAGGCACCACTGTGCCGGAAAACATATTTTGTTTTCTTTTCTGAGAGGCACGATTGTGCCTCTCACGAGCAAATATGCGTCTCCAGGAAAAGTAAATATGTGCCTCTCATGGAAGGAAAAAGAAAGAAAACTCTTTTTTTTTTCTCAAGAGACACGTCCGAAACAAATTCGTGCCTCCACGAGAAGTAAATATGTGCCTCTCGCGAAAGAAAAAAAAAAGGAAACATGATTTTTCTTTTTCGAAAGGCACGACCGAAGCAAATCCATTCCTCTCGCAAGAAAAAAAATTCAAGTTTTTTCGCGCATTTTTTTTTATTTTTTATCCAAAATCTAAGAAAAACCCGAGGAAAACCGAAAGGCAAAAAAAATCATCTAAAAACCGAAAACACTTGCAAATCCAGAGCGCGACCCCCGTGGTGCACTTCGAGCCCACCAAAAGTGATAGTTGTGGGGGCTCCCGAAGGAGTACTTGCTGATTAAGTTGCTCACCCATGTCGTTTCCATGAAGAAAATTTGGCCAAGATAACAAAGGAACTACTATTCAGCAGACTCCCCTTCTGGTTTTTATTTTTATTGTTTTATTGTTTTCTTGTTTTCGTTTTTTGGTTTTGTTTTTTACCTTTATTACTGTGATCATTACTGTTCAGCCGAGCTCGTACGAGCTTGTGCTAAGAAACTCCATGTCCGCAAATGTGGCACAACTTTTAAACGAGGTAAAAAATCTGCCATGGTTTCTAAAAAGGGATAAGTGAAACAGGGTGAAATCTGGACTAAATTCACTTCCATCAACATTATCCTCTTTTCTTCTTATGTGAGTAGCTTTCAGCGTAAAATCATGTCTAGTACTCACTCCGTCCCAAAATAAGTGTCACTGATTTAGTACAAAGTTATACTAAATTGACGAAACTTATTTTGAGACAGAGAGGGTAGATGCTAACAGAACTTATTCACTTTCTAATAAAATCCCAAACCTACTGAACCAAACAAGAAAAGTCCAAATTAAATTATACATTATCCCTCTTATTTCTTTCCTTCTTTAAAAGTACATGTTTCTCGTCATAATATATATAATTTGTGATCAAAGGCAAACAAATAATCAGTATCAAATGCTCCCGCACTACAACCTCGCAAAAAAGAAAAGAAAAAAAATGCCTTTTGGTTACTGCCAGTTCGTTACAAAATGATTTACATATCGGTTCTTTGGCTGTCGTCATCTCTACTTCCCTAAAAGAACCTTCTAAGGAAACTGCTTCTTGGTCTTCTTGATTTTACATCTGAACAAGAAAACAAATAGTTCAAGTTAGCCAACCTGAAAGACATTACGAATATAAAGAGCCTGTAGCAAGCAGCACAACTGAAACCATGATGCTTGCTGATTAGATTTGACTCGCTGACAGATGTACCAATATGCTGAACGTACCACTCCTACCTTTTATTCTCCCAGCCTTTAACAAAGCTTCCTCGGCAATTGGTTTCCATTGCTGAGCACAAGAGAAACGGAGGCCCATCCCTACAGTCAGCCCGCGCAACAGTTGTATCGTTCGAAGCACCGAAAATAACTCCTCTGGGAAGCTCTTCAAGTAGCAAAGCAAATAGAAAGAAGACAATTTTAGAAGGAAGTTAAACTGCACCAATACACAAATCATTTGTATGCGAGAGTTTTCAAGTAAATGGAGGAACGACAACATATGCCAATTGCCTTTCATGTTTGAACTATGGAAGTGCAGGTAATACAGTCACATACCTCTACTCCAACTTTATTCAGTGAAGAATCGTCAGCAAAGGGCGAGAGCACGGTTACTCCAGGCGGTAATCTTGTATCAAACATTCTAAGAGATAACTGAAACAGTTCTTCTAGCTCATTGTCTGCTATACTCCATGTTTTGAAACCAAATTCACTGAAACATTTGATAAATCCATAAGAAAAACAAGTAATATACCAACAGTTACACGCCAACAAATCATAACTCCATTAAAAATATTTGTTATGCTGGCCCATTGGCCCAAGATTGTTCTCTTAAAAACTAGCACATAAGAAAATTGAAAACTGTGAAGCCCTGATTGTAAACAGTTTAGAGACGCTTTACAACAGAGAGAGGGCGGGGGGTGTATATCAGGGAAAGATGTTTAATCAAGGGAGTATGAGCGAAATATGAAGAGGATATGCAACACCCTCTTTCATTTTAATAAAAGGGCAAGGAGATAATTTTTTAAGGAGCCTAAGCTAGGGATGATGCTCTTGATAATTTTGGTGTTCCTTTGTTCATAAATGGTCTGTTCCATGCTGCAATGATGAAAGCCTCCAATGAGAAAGGCTTGCTGAAGGCGATTTTTTTTTCGAGAAAACGCAAAAGAGTTTGCGTTTCATTTCATTGAACAGGAAGAGAACAGCAGTACAGGTACAACCTCCCAGGAGGAGGGACACACGCGCACACACCATCGTCCTCACCAAACGAGCAGGTGAGGAGGTGCTACCAACTACAGACCGCAACGATGAAAGGTCTTGCCTTGTCCAGCCTCCAACCATGAATGGCGAGGAAGCTAGACACAGAGCCTCAAGGCCACGTCACAGCCGTTGCCAGGCGCCTCCGAAGAAGACCGCATCTCCAGGGCTGTCCGGGCGAACGTACCTCCCACCCATAAGTGCCTAGGAGAGGCAGGTCGATGGCAGGACCCAGCCAAAACTAGCGAAGCCATCGTCTTGGACATGACGGCGCAGGCATACTAGGTGACGTCTAGCTGAATGCCGATAGCTTGCCAGCAGGAGGTGCTGAAGGAGCACCTCCAAAATAGACGATTCCTGGTTTTTAGGCTGCCAGCAGTACAAAGGACACAGTTGGAATCTTCACCTACTTAATAGTTTCGGTGAACGAGCATATCCCTGTCGCTGAGAAGAAGCCACGAGAAATCTTCAGTTTGGAAGTGCATTTGGATATCCAAACACGAGATAAGCTGGTGTCTGACTGTGCTGGAAAGCAAGATTGTAGAATTTCTTGGAATAGTAGAAGGTGTTCGCCCAGGAGTAACTTTAGGTATCAGATGCATGAACTCATGTAGTTCAAATACAGCTTGAATGAAGAGAGTAAGGTACAAAAAGGTTTAGCGGCTCAGGGAGGGAGGGGAGAATTAGATTTACAATGAGGAGCAGCCTGAACTCTTGAAGTTCATCAAAAGCTTCAACAGACAGGAAAGTGGATAAGGTCTAGCGACTCAGACAGAGAGATAAAGAGAGATGGAGGGGGGAGCCTAAGAGGGTTGTGTTGTCAGTAGCCTGACAAGCCCATTGTCCAAAATACTCAACACTTGTGGGTTCAGTTAACGGACGGCCAAGATCTTGTGAGAGTGAATGAAGGGAGATCCAATACAGGCTGTTACTACAGCACTTATTCACTGTTTACTTTTACATTCCAATTAATATTGACGGTGCTTTTGATGTTGCAAAACAGACCTCAGGTTGGGGCTGTGTGGCCCGAGATCATACAGGGGAGGTGCTGTTTGCTGCTGCTGGAAGCCTGGAAGTCTTGTTCAGATAAGTGAAGTTCTGCAGGCTGAAGCAACTGCCCTGTTGCACGCCACACACTTAGCTGAGGAGCATGGTATGGGGCATGTCATTTTCGAGACAGACCGTCTTGGACTTGGCCAAGCCATTAATGGTGCTGGACCGCTCCAGTCTAGGTGCAGTCTTCCGTGAGGCTAGATTTCACCTACGGACGAGTTTTAACGAGTGGAGCGTTATTCACTGCCCAAGAGATTGTAACAAGCCTGCCCATGAGTTGGCAACCATAGGTAGATGCAGTACTCATATGGAACAGCGGGTCTGGCTATCAGATTTCCCTCACAATGTAACCGTGGCTGTGACCGCCGACTTGGTCGGTCCGATGTAATTTTGAAATGCAAGGTGTTCCAGTTCAAAAAAAAAAGAGCCCAGCTACAGGGAACCATTGTAACGAACTCTATATATGCTGTTTTGGCTTGTTAAGAAAGTAAGAGAAGAGATACAACTTTACAGTAAAGTAGTTAGTGTATCTCGTCTCCTTCCCTGGCGATTTTCCTTTTCCACTGACGAACTCGACAAACACAGATTTAATACAAAGAAGGCTTCGAGACCTAGGGGAGTGCGATCTTGTGACCTAGGCGACTTTCGGCAATCTTGTGAAAGCTTCATTATGAGCTGTTTTATAGGTGGACTTCAAGCAGACATTAAGCATGACGTGAGTGGTCAGAGACCTAGGGGAGTGCTGGAAGCTTATTGGTATGTAAAGGTGCATGAAAATGCTGCTAATGCAAAGAAGGCTTATCATCAATCCACTATGCAGAAACCAAGAGCAACACTTGCCCCTACTCCTCACAGACCACACTTCAACAGAAAACATGCTGAGCGAGTTCCTCCAGCTGGGAATCAGACTAAGTAAGACAATGTTGGTATTGTAAAGAACCTTGGAACAGAGAGCATATATGTAGACAAGGCAGAACTATCCATATCATACATGAGATTGATGATGATACAATTGAATTAGAGGAACAAGAGACTCCACCACCTACACCAGATCAAGCTTATGACACAACCCCTAATACTCCAGAACACCCAGAGAAAAAAATCTGAAGTTATGTTGATATATTGTCATGCGGTAGCTGGCACAGGAGGCCCTACTACATTTTCACTGCTGATTAACATGGGGGGACATCAAGCAGTGGCGCTTGTGGATAGTGGCAGTTCACACACATTTATTAACTACGACTTTGCTCTTACAGCTAACTGTCATTTACACAGTACACCAGTTAAGAAGGTCAGTGTGGCTGGTGGGCGACAATTACAGTCTACTGCCATTGTCCCTCTCACTACCTATTTCATTCTGTGGGGGAAAGAAGTTTTCTTCTGTCTTTAAAACCCTGCCCCTCCACAGTTATGATATCATTTTGGGATGTGATTGGATGTGTAAAGTCAGTCCTATTACAATGGATTTCGATATGAGAACTTTGACCGTGCACAGAAATTCTAAGAGATAACTGAAACAGAAATTCCAAGTTGCTCAAGAACGCAAGAGAATGCAAGCTGACAAGTTAAGGACAGAAAGACAACTGAAGGAAGGAGCAATGGTATATATCAGAATCCAACCTTATCGCCAGAATGCATTTGGGTTAAGGGGATCGATGAAACTGCAATCTAAGTATTATGGACCTTTTAAAGTGCTACAGAGAATTGGTCAGGTGTCCTATAAACTGCAGCTACCAGATACAGCAGCAATTCATCCTGTGTTCCACATCAGCCAGCTCAAAGAACATGTTGGCAAACATGCTGTTCCACTCATGTTCCATTAGTTACTGAAGATGGCAAGATCAAGACGACACCATTTTCTCGGCTGGACACCAGAACTATTATCACTCGCAAGAAAATTCCAGTGGAACAATGGCTAATCCACTGGGAAAGCATGGGTCCCGAGGACGCTACTTGGGAAGATGCTGGTTTCATCGAGATGACTTTTCCATCGTTCAAGCCTTGAGGACAAGCCTGATCTCAAGCGGGCGGCATTGTCAGTGCCGTCAGTCAATACACTTAAGCCTGACGAGCCCAGTGTCCAAAATATTCGACACTTGTGGGTTCAGTTAACGGACGGCCATGATCTTGTGAGAGTGAATGAAGGGAGATCCGATAGACTGTTATTACAGCACTTATTCACTGTTTAGTTTTACACTCCAATTAAAAGCAATTAGCTACAGCGAACCATTGTAATGAACTCTATATATGCCATTTCGGCTTGGAAAGAAAGCAAGAGAAGATATACCACTTTAGAGTAAAGTAGTTAGTGTATCTCGTCTCCTTCCCTGGTGATTTTCCTCTTCCCCTGACGAACTCGACGAAAGCATTTCCACCCCTATCCACCTCAAATCCCCGGCTGCGCATGTGTCCCCCCGAGTGATGCTACAGCTTGCAGTTTTAAGGAGTTTGTCAGAAAGAATGATGATCTCCTTCCACAAGAATGAACCTGTAGACCTGAAGGCATGCGGACCAACCTCGCGCAGTGTTTCCAGACAAGTTGTACCAAGGGGATGTCGAGCTTGTTGTACAATTTATTACGGAATTTCAGCAGAGGAGCTCATTCTGGACTGAGATATCAGGACACCCAGACCACCATTCAGCTTCAGCTTGCAGACCTTGTTCCAGGTAGCCAACAATTTAGATCTAATCATGATTTCCGAAATTCCCGCAGGTATATACAGCAAGGGCGGTCAATAATTTCTTTAACCCCCTCCGGCAACCTCAAGGAGCAATTGGTGGGCAGCAGGCTAAGGACAGATTTAACGACAAGGATGTGTTCCTGTCACATCCTGCATTTTGTAACATGTTATTTGTATCTTTGGAGCATGAAAATTTGGACCAGCAAATTTTTTTTTTAACACCATTTGGCTTTTATTTGGAATTGAGTTTTCTTCATTTGCTTTTTCATGTGCTCATTAAAGTCAACTATGACCTCTTGTAATTTCATCTCCATACCCAAAACTTCTGCCCAATGATCATGCCAAGTGTTATATAACAGTATAGTATTTTCTTACAAAATTAATTTGGCCAAAAAGTATTTTATAAATTTAGTTTTCCAAAAACCCCTGAATTGAGATTTGCACTGCAAGTACTTGATTTAGGGTGAGAAAATTATTTCAAAAAGTTTATTTGAGACCTAGTAGTCATAGGACTCCCAGAAACCACAAGGGTATAATTTTAAAAGTTATTTTCCTATTTTATTTAAAAGCTTTTTCTTAAGGCCAGAAATGGTCTTTAATAGGGGAAAATTATTTAACTATTTCAAAAATACTTGCCAAAATTCAGAGAGACTCATAGGACATATATTGTCCATATATAAGAGTTTCAACACTTGGTCATGTTCAAAATAATGGGCTAAACCCTCTAAAACCCTTTCTGGATATTTCAAGCTTTTGAAATATTTACAAAGGAAACTTTCTCCAAAAATTCCAGGGAAATTCCATCATGTCATATATGACATATTTGATGATCTTGCCAAGTCCCATGCCTTGGGAAGCAAGAAAACATCCTCAAACCCCTTCATAACCATTCTGTCCATATTTGAAGTTTGAGCAACTTTACATTGCCAAACTTGTCCAAATGCTCTCAAACTTGGTGCACATGCTAGAATGACCTAATGAGGCATCTAGACCAAATGGCACAAGATTTGGAATAGAGCAACTTGATCAGATCACCTCAAAACCCTTTCTGTTCAAATGCAAATTTGAACAACTTTACATTACCAACTTTTTATCTGGAGCTCCAAACTTTGTGGGCATGATCAATACCCCAAATGATGATGCTACACCAAGTGGTGCATCAAGGGGAGATGATTAGCTTGACTCAATCAAGATGAAACTGTTTCTGTTGATTTCTAGGGTTCACCAAAGTTACATTGACCAGTTTCTCCAAATGGGCCCAAACTTGGTGAAGCACCCTATTTTCTCATGTCTTTCAACCCTGTTAAGTGCCATGTCAAGTGGAATTCATTTACTTGACCAAACACAGATCAAACACCTTCTGCAGAATTTCTAAAACCCCCAACTTGATCACTTTTACTTTTCTCCATGGCCTCAACTTCTTACCACATGATCATTGAGTTACCAGCTACCTCCAGTAACTCCCCCAGCACCCCAGCTCCATGATTGAAGGGTGAAACCCCTGTTTTACCTTGCTGGACAGCAAGTTTTCATCCATTCACCAGCACTCTCCCTCTCTCTCTCTGCATCCCCGGGGCATCCAAGGCCTCAGGCCATTTCTTTACTCCTCCCTCAACGTGTTAGACACTGTTGGACACGCTGGTTTGGACCAAACCGGCGAGAGCACGCTGATGCCAGCAATACGCACGCTCTGGAGCGCGCAACAGTGCGCCCCCGCACGCTGGCTCCGGCCAATCAACCTCCCCCGACAGCCTCGGGCCTCCCCCTCGCGCCAGTCGAGGCCCCTCGACGTCCGCGACCTCCCCGGCGCTGTCCCCCCTCCTCCTGCGCCCTCCAGTGATCGTCGTCGCACGCGCGCTGGCCGCCCGCGGCGGCCACTCCTCTGCCTCGCACGCGTGCATGCTTCTGGCGCTCCCCCGCTCCTCTTTCTCCCTCAGCTGGACGTGGAGCTCGTCCAGGAACTCCGCGGACCCATTCCCCTGGCCTCCCGTGCGCTGTAGCCTCGAGCCGGAGCTCGCCAGCGCACTGGACCACGGGCCTCCGTCGAGCCCCTATTTATAGCCCCTCCCGAGCCTCTCCAGCACCATCACCAGCCTCACTCCTCTCCACTGATCCCCCCTGCACCTCCAGTTCGACCCCAAGAGGTCCCAGTGCTCGGGATCGACCGGAACGCCGCCGCGTCGGGCCGCCGGCGATCTCGTGGTACGGGCCTCCCCTGACCCTCCTTTCACCTGTTTCGGAACCGCCGAGCCACCCTGACTCTTTCCCCCTCGTTTCCCCTCTCTGTGGCAGTCGGAAACGACCTCGACCACGACCCTCCGACGAGCTTCCGCCGTCCCACCTCGCCGCCGGTGAACCAGGCCTCCCCGCCGTGCCGCACCACCACCACTGCAACCGCCACTCAACGCTGAGTCCATCCCTGGCCTCCGTTGCCGTCGCCGTGGCCGGAATCCTCGCCGGTGAGCTCGCCGTCGCCGTGGCCGTGGGGTTAGAGATGACAGGCGGGCCCCGCCTGTCGTCCCCTCACCTCTCTCCCCCTCCTCTGTGCCACTGACCCACGGGCCCCGCCCGTCAGGTTTGAAAACCTGACGTGCGCGCGCTGGCTCCCGTGCGGCTGGGCCAGTCCGTCTGGGCCGTGCACTGTGGACTCCTCTGGCCCAGTGCACAGGACCCCTTTTTCTTTTTCTTTTCTGTAAATGTTTTAAACATTTCTACAAAAAAGAATATTGATCCAAATTAAATATTTCCAACTCCTAAAATCTTGTAATATTCCAACCTATTTAATGGTACTACTTTCATTCAAATCCATGAAACTTTTCTGTACTGTTCAAATTTAAATTCAAATTTGGGCAGTAATACTCCTATTCAAAAATCAATATATTCTATTCTGTTACCCCAAAACCCCAACTAAGATTTTTCCCCACCTTAGAAATCCCTCTAGTATTTTACAAAAATGAGTTGACATTTTTCTGAGCACTTTGATTTTTCTGTTTTATTTGTATTCTTAATTTCCCGTGGTTATTATGCGACGTATAGATCCCGTATTTGACGAAGTTGCTGTGGAAGAAGAAGGAGAAGGACTTGAAGACTTTGAAGACCAAGCCAATCCAGGCAAGCAGCCCTTTGACCATGATACACTTGTTCCTCGGAACCCGTTTGTTTCCGATGCATGATGATAGGGTTGCGATGGTAACCTAGATGGACCACCACACGATGCATGCTTTATTGTTGATCTTGCTATATGCTAGATGACATGCAAAATAGTTGGTCATGATGCTTATATGATGCATGTGTGATTTGAACCCTCGTAGTTGAAATCTTTGCATGAACCCATCGGGTGCCCCTAATGCCCGAGGGTGATGATGTGTTAGGTCATCACTTGAGAAAGAAGTGATGTGCCGGTAATTCATGTGCATGGTGGAATGATGGATTAGATTTATGTGTGACTACCGTCCCAACCAAACATGTGCAACCACACTACCCCTTATGGGACGGGGCTTTATTGATTACTTAGGTCGATACTAGCATGGTGCCCGCATTACTAGTGACGGGAAGACTTGAGGTCTTTCCCGGGACGGGGTCGTGCTTGGATAGACGACCATGACTGTTTTCACAGGGCACCAGACACACTGTTGGTCCCTTCGGGTACGCGTGACATTGAAAGTAGGGCAAGACCCGTGATCTATTGTTTGTACCCGAGGGCCGTGTACCAACGAGTGGACTCTATGTTAGTGTCGTCTAAGGAAAGGTAATGACCGGGTGCTTACCCCGGGTACTTGAGGTACCGCGGGCCGTGGATGACACGGAAGTTCCCCGGATCTTGTGGGTAAAGTGCGCAACCTCTGCAGAGTGTAAAACTATTCGAATAGCCGTGTCCACGGTCATGGACAGTTGGGTGGTGCTACTTAAACTATGTCCAGAATTTTACTTCATCGGTGTTGGAATGTGTGTGATAAGTCAAGGATGGTGACTTGACTAGATGAGTTGAATCATATTCATGTTGATATCGGTAACCTGTCTTCGAGGTTACGCGAGGTTATTGATGCATAAACTCGATGATAGAATATTTGTTCTAGCCTTGCTAGATTGATCATTATTATTCAATTGCACTGTTACTTTGTACCACATCATGGGTTGCTTGCGAGTACATTCAAAGTACTCATTGGCTTGCCACTGGTTATTTAATTGGCCAGACATGGAAGAACAGGAATATGAGGAAGAGTTCTTTGGAGACGAACATGCGAACTAGGACGCTATTCCAGTCAGAATGCCTGTAGGGTTAAGGCAGATGGCATGGGTTCTACCCGTTTATCGAAGACTTCCGCTACTTGAGTTATTTGCTATTCAGCCCGTGAGGCTCTATCTATGTAAGACTTGGCCATAACGGCCATAATTCGTGTAAGACTATTTATATGGATGTAAGACTCTTGTTATTTCAGCTTATGTGTGTTCAGTGAGCATTGATCTCTGGGATCACTGTACACGTGCATTCGGTGATCTCGACTTCTAAGTCGGGGTCCCCACAGTTCCCCAAGGTAACGAAGGAAGAGTACGGTTTGTTCAATAGGCTCAATGAGGGGGGCATAATCACAGATTTTGGATCTTGACAGGTCAAGAGGGAGCCTTACGTACGTCGATGGAAAGGTGCCAGTGTTCAATAAAGAGAAAAAATAACAGTGAAAAAGGCCAGCCGGGTATTGGTATTGAGTTCTGCCTTCTGGAACATTGATGGGTAGCACACATGATTTCAACAATTTACACATAAACCAGCAGATTGGCCAAAAGTCTCAAGAAGCCCTTTGAGGTAAAGAAGCTGGCGAGGACAGGCCTGCATGAGCAAGGGCATGTCGTGTGTGTACAGGATATAATGGGAAATCCACCTCAGCAATGAGAAGAATTTACTTGAGCAGATCTGACAGGCCTTGTTGATGATGGCTTGCAGGAGATCCACAGCCAGAATATGGAGAGGGGACAGAGGGTCCCTTAAGGAATATCAGGCCAGCAGTATTTTTTTTAACTAGGACTATTGATTTTGAATTTACTGTCCTCGTATAGATCTAATTATCACATGAAAAATGACCTAACATAAAAAGAGATTGAGTTTACCTGAGACTTTCTTTAGTCCTCAAAAGGTCATCATCGGCCATGGCAATGACAAGATTTGCATAAGCCAGTCGTAAATCCTCTGGCATTTCTTTCACTTGTCCATAGTCAAGCAAAGCTACCTAATAGAGGGTCACCATAAAAGAATATTCATCTAAAAATATGTCTTTGCCATAAGGAAATATTTTGACATTTTTGTAATAAGCATCACTTGCCTCTGTGTTGTTGCAGATAAGGATGTTTCCTGGGTGTGGATCTGCATGGAAAAAGCCATCCTTCAAGATCATTTGGCCATAAGCAAGTGTAAGATCCGTTAGAATCTTCCTGCATTAAAGGAGAATGTATCTTTTGAGATGGCCAGAGCAGTCGAAGGAATTGAAGAAAGGACATGTTTGACATAAAAAATTAATGCAAATATAAAAAAGCTAAGGATTTTTATTCGGTCTAGTTGCAGCCAGATCAAAATGGTGTGGAACTTCCATATGTTCATTCTAGAAGTACTGACACATTAAGAGGATACTTCAGAGAGAGAGAGAGAGATAGAGTATGCCTCATAAAATAAGGAAATGAGAACCATACTCTTTTGAGATGAAGGGGCTTACTGCTTTGCCATTGCTGCAAGCTTACCAGCAGGATCAATTCCTCTTTTAGACATTTCATTGCTGAGATTCATTATTGGGGTTCCTTGTATGAATTCCATGACCAAGACCTCTCTATCAAAGAAAACAAATGGCTCACTTAATTCATAAGTAAGACAAATTGATCACATGTACTTATTTTGCAGAGAAACAGAAGACGGAGTTGTGCTCAACAAAATGAAGTCACTATTGCCAGAGATCTGCTCAACATCAAAGGGCAAAATATTCAGAGAAAAAGCAATTCTATGGCTCATGGCCTTGCCCAGTACTGTAGGAGGGTGTTGTGCACCGTCCTGCGTGTCGAAGCAGGTCTTGCGCAATTGTAAGAACTCTATTACTCATTGACTAAAACACAACCCTATTTCAAAATAATAATAATAAATGAAGTGCCTAACGTGCTAATGAGCTTTTCATTTATCTAAAAGAAAATAAGTTCATAAACAATGACACATTTCCGACATTTGTAGTACAAGAAGAATAACAAGGCATGGTATAAAATCAGCAACGCACTTTTGATGTGATGAAGTGGCAAAAATAAATAAATTCATGATGGATAGTGATTCGCTCATGAACTCTAAAAATCCTAACCAGACAACACATTATAATTCAGCTGGAGGATGGCAGATAGAGGGACAGCTAGATCAATAAAAAAAATAGATTAAAGGACAGATAAAGGGTAAATCAATTATACATAACATATTTAAAGCCTGTCTGGCCAGTACAGACTAATGCAAGTATTCATTATATGTAAGGAAGCATCACACAGAGGATATCGTTTTTGGAACAGAAGCAAAGCCTGCAACTACCAGATGACCCATTATAACTTCTCTAATGAATCCTTCCGCATGATGCAAGCTTTTTATTTACTTGTAACTATGGTGCAGAAGTAGGATTCAGTAAAACCTGAAAAACAGGTTTGGCTGATTAAGAAGATATGACAATGTACCTGCTAATCATTCCAGGAATCACACGAGGCACCATAACCGGAGGTTTCTTATTGCTGACACGTAAGAATTCTCGTATTCTTTCCATTGCTCTCGCTTCTCGCACAAAATCAAACTCATAGCATATCTAGGGAAAAAATGAAGCCCAAAAGATCAATAATTCGGAGAAAACGGTTAAATTATTAGTTTTGATCTCAGAAAAGGTGCACATTCTTGTGAAAACAAGTTGTACTTTCTCGTATCTCTTGGCGCATAAGAACCAAACTGGCACTCACATAACATATACTCGTATAGGAGATGCATCATGGAACTTTATGCATCGCAGTATACATATATCTGGCCTGCTACAATCAAATACTAATTGTAAAAAAATACACCAATAATGTCCCAGTAAATGGTTATCTTATCTTGTTTCTGATGGTCCAGATGTATACTGAGTTTGCACTTATTTATTCTTCCAGTAAGTAAATAGCCTTAGTGGCCCAGTTTAGTCCGCTTGTGGAACATGGATAGGATCCATCATTTTATAACAAAAACTCCATTGACTTTAAATGACACCACCTTTTTATCACAGAGTATATGATTACATATGAACATACAGGCCAGTCTCCCTTAATTTAAGAAAAAAGAGAATAATAAAAACCGCAAGAGGCCCAACATTTCTAGACGGTTTAGAGCAGGTGCAGAGAAGTATACTAGGAGAAGCAAAAACAAAAAAAGTACTAGTGAACTAAATAGAAACCTGCTTTTCCATCTCTTTTGTGGCGGAGAACAGATCAAAGTTGATGTCATATTTCTGTAAGAACAAGGCAAATGCTTGCATGTTCCGGATATCAACCATCATCAATTGTTCAGCTCCTGGATGTTGAACCTGGATAGAACCAGATCCACTAGGGCACATCAGAGCATATCAGATAAGGAAACAACTGTTTATGGAACACATATATGCAGTCCTAAGTCGTACCTTGACAGCAACATCTGTCTTTGATGATTTAAGCCTCGCTCGATGCACCTAACCAAATATGAAGCCTATTGAGTGAGAGGCTATCCCAATTATCTTCACAATAAAATGCAGTGGCACAAAGAAACGAATGGCACATGCATAGGCCCAAGACTGAAAAGAAAAGTCATGCAGAGCCCCAATGCTATAATTCACCGGATCTTACAGTCAAGAGAAGTACCTAAACACGAACCTGTGCAATAGAAGCAGACCCAACAGGCTCAACTTCAAAGAAATCGAATATCTCATCAAAGCTCTTGCAGAACTGTTTCTCCACAACACCTCTCACAACTTCGATCGGCGTGGACGGAGCCTTGTCGCACAATGTAACAAGCCTCTTCACCCAGGCCGTCGGCGCCAAATCGGGCTTCCCCAGAATTTGAGCAGCCTGATCGAAATAGCAAGTGAAAGAATGTGAGTACAGCGGCATCTGTTGGAGTCAGCGAAGCTTCACAAAATCATCCTCCGATTCATTGAGGTCTAATAAAAGAAGTAGGCAAGCCGCCCGATGAGAGGGGGAAACAGAAAGCAGCAGGCAGGGAGGGACCTTGAGGAAGAGGCCGCCGAGCTCGGAGCAGAGGGAGTACATCTTCTGGGCGCCGATCTCGTGCTGCTGCTCCCACATGGCCTCCCGCTCCTCCTCATCCTTGACGAACCCCGTGCGGAGCTGGCACACCTGAAGACCGACCAAACCAGCGAACAAAAAGCACCACGGTGAGCCCAGAGACATATCACCGAACACCTGGCGCGCTCGCGCGAGCGGAGGCGACGATGGAACAGGAGGAGGAGTTCCCTCCTCCCCGTGCCGCACGCACCTTGTAGCTGCCGTAGATGTCGACGGCGCGGACCCAGAACTGCGCGGAGCGGCTCCACGGGCGGAAGCGGTCGGAGAGGCGGTCCCGCAGCTCCTGCACCTGCGCCAGCGGCGGCGGCATTGCGGTCGCCGGAGAGGGGGATGGGATGTGTCGTCTAGAATCTAGATGCCCCCCTGCCTTAATGACGCGCGCCGCAACACCCAACTCGTGGCTCCAAGTGGCTGGGCGCCGCGCGTGCGTGGGCGGGCGGCGGGCTGGGTGCGAAGGCGGAAAGTGGGAAAGGCGTGGGCCTTTGCAGGCCACAGAAAACGCTCCCACGTGGTCGCGGACGGACGGACGGCTGTGATCGCGTCGCCCCTCCGCCGGCTCTGCTTCCGTGTGAGCTAGAAGTCAGCAGTAATCCTCCATGGCGGCGGCGAGGGCGGGCCGGCGGCTGTGCCACGCGGCGGCGGCGGCGGCGGCGCAGCCCCCGCGCCTGAAGAAGCTCGCGCTGCACCCGCCGAAATCCGTGAGTCGCTTGCCCCTCCCCGCCTCCTCCCCTCCCTGCAGCGACGCTTTCCTCCTCCTCAGATCCCCTCCGAATTACCCGAATCCTGCTCCTCAGCGCTCCTCTTGGCCTGTCGGTTGGTGAAATCCGTTCTGGTTGGTGTCGCCTAGCCGTCTTAGCCGTTCGGCGCTTCCAGTTTCAGCTGAAATGCCAGGTTCACGCCTTCACGGCAGCTCAGGGAAAGAAGACATTCCGTGTGATGGCAATGCGTCACTTGTGGCCACTGAAAATGACCTGAAATCTTGCCGTGCGGTCCATGCCGAGCTGCAAATCAGTGGTAGGGGAATGCGGTAACCTCGCCGACGCATTGTCCTTGCTGAAAGCTCTGGGTATCCATTTCTGACCAATCGTATCGTATTGTTAGTACCAATATGCAGTCCAATTTTTCAGTCGGCTTATCCTGAAGTGAGAAAAAGGACCTTTCATCCCTTTTGGTTGGTGTATTGTGAAATAATAGCACCGACTGCATCCTGCTCATTTGCTCATGATATTGATTTCATTTCTGCTGATGAATGGGAAATGTATCTTGACATTAGAGGATCTTGATATTGATATTTTTTTTTAACTACCTGCAACCTTACAGTATAAGGCATCTGCAGCCATGGCTATAATCATCTTATACACGACAATTAATTATAAAAAGCTCACACTCTCTGATTGAGATAACCATCAGTACATAAGTTGGTTGTAAAAAATACAGGTTATTTCTCACTAGTACTTACTTGCTGCAAAAATCCCATCTCATGTTGTTGAGTTGAACTATGTTTATGGATGTTGTCAGGTAGAGGTTGAATTTGCAGACGGCAGTACATTCCATCTGTCAGCTGAGTTTCTTAGAGTCTATAGCCCGGCAGCTGACAGCAAGATCAGATCAATAGCTGGCGAGAAGGTAAACTTTTAGTGCATTTTTTGTATTCCCTGTTACCATTTGAAATGGAGAAACCATGTTTTTCAGTTGGTGAGGGCCTACGCTTCTGTGGCAAATTTAGAACTATTTTAACCCTTCAGAATATTAGCGTGTTTTGCTGCCGTGTATTACTTGTTCGCTAAGTATTCACCCTTGCAATTATGCCAGGTTATATTTGGGCGCCGACATGTTGGAATAATGTCAGCCGAATCAATAGGAAACTATGGAGTCCGGTGAGGGTCATATTCTTTGTATAAAAGATTTCATGGCAGATTTATCTAGTACTTCGGACAATAGTATGCTTCATGCAGAAAATAGTTGGTTGTGCCATCTCTATCTATCAGAAACTATTAATTTGTTTTTGTCTGCAAGTCTCATCTATAGCGACTCTTTTGGACCACAGGATACTGTTTGATGATTTGCACAAGACTGGGATCTTCACTTGGGATTACTTGCACCATCTGGGTTCTAACAAGTTCAGTCTATCACGAAATTATATCAGAACTTTGAGGAAACACGGTCTTAGTCGGGATCCTCAGAGAAGGAAATGATGGTGAGGATTTGTGTGTGTTAAACATGTAGGTACGACGGAACTCAAATAGGGTGTGCCTGCCATGTACTGGAATTCATCAGAGCTGCTGCCTTGATGGGGATGGATGGAGCTTCTGCATGTGAACACAAAATCTCTTAATTCAGATAACTTACTACGAAGTGTCAGAAACTGTGTTTACATTTAGAATATGGTAATATTTATAGTGTGTTCATACACATGTGCTGGATGGGATTGTATGTCTTTCTTGAGTTCTATTGGTAGAACTATTTTTCCTGTTCATTATGATTTCTGCATAAGATCTTTTCTACTCCATAATGTAAGACGTTTTTTGACACTATACTAGTGTGAAAAAACGTCTTACATTATGAGACGGAGGGAGTACTTTATATTTGCGGTGAAATAGGAGGTGAGGGAAAGATCATCATGGCAACATCCTTCATCTACTGCTGATCATGTAAACAATGCCACCAGCCATGGAGTGAATGAGCTTGCCCTGGCATATGCCCATGAACACCTTGCAGCATTCATCCCTGCATGCCATGGGCATCTCACCGGTCAGAAGCTCGCAGCAAGATGGTCGCCTCATGAATGAACCGGTATAGGGGGAACGACGTACTCCCCATGATCGGATCAACGATCTTAGTTGTGCGCACCTCCACGGCCATGCATGCCGCTTCGATCTCCCATGGCAGCATTGATCCTAGCTCATCCATCAGCTTGCCGATCTTTGACAGCACCAGCTCAGCCACGGTGTCGCCGCTCCTTCTTGCGAGAGCATGCTCGGTATCGACAAAATTTGCACTTGGTTCACTCCAGTATCTCACTTCACAGGGGCCAGTAGTAAAGGTACACTCAAAACGGTTAAGATACATGTCACTTGGCTCTGGCAACACTCTTGTCTAATCATTACCGTGATACATATGATTTATCAGAGCTGGAAGTTAGCCCCATTTATATGTCCCGGTCATGCAACTTGCTTGGATATCACACCTAGCTCATGTACATTTGGACGACCAGTCATGCAGGAGGCAGCGTTGGGGCGACGGACACCAATTCATAGACATACTGCATCCATGAACTTTCTACATGCTTGGCACGCGTACGTACAGTATGATAGCAAAGGACGGCAGGCTTCATTTTTGTTTAGGAAAAAGTCTAAAACAAACCTTAAATTAATAGACGAAAGCTAAATTGAACCCTAAACTTCAAATCCTTGAAATTAGCACACCCAACTATCTAATCCCGGTCTATATTAAACCTTAAGCACGTTTTTAAAGGGATTGTCGACGTGGCAGCAGGTCGAACCAGGATCGTTGGCTACTGGGCCAGCCCACCAAACGCGAAACATGTTTTTCTTTCGACTTAAAAAAAATACCAAAAAGGATAATCCTCAATGGGAATCGAACCTGATATCTGGGCTGTTAAACTCAATGTGTAGCCACCCCCACGTGATGACTGTTACTGAAAAATATGAAGCGCGAAACTATTTAACCATACATTTTGGAATTTTATAAACATTTTCATGAAAATAATCAACGATTTTGAATTCCGAATTTTTTTAAAAGAAAAAAAGTTTTTCAAATACCAAACTTGTTTTGCGAAAATGTGAACAATTTTTGAAATTTCGTTTTTTAAACAAAACAGAAACAAATTTTCAAACGTGAACCATTTTTGAAATCCCTGAATATTTTTAATACATGAACGGATGAACCATTTTTAAACGTGAATAAAATTTAAGATCACTAGCAATTTCAAAAACCTGAACAAAATTTTAAAGTGAGAACCATTTTTGAAAACATGAACATATTTAAACGTAAATATATTTTGAACAAATGGGAACACGTTTTGAAACCCAAACAATATTTTAGAATGTGAACAGTTTCTAAAAAACTTGAAAATGGGAAAGAAATATACTTTAAATTTTTGTTCAGGTTTCAAGAAAAAATCGTGTTTTCAGCAATTTGGTTTTCTCGCCAAAAAGTGTCACACTTTAATGTCTGGGCTTTAAAAATGGTTCATGTTTTAAAAAAGTTATGTTTTTACAAAATTGTTCGCAACTCCAGAAGGTTGTTTAGAATTCTAAAATAGTTTTTTTCTTATAAGAGTACTCGGATTTGAATTTTTCTGACAATTTTCAAGAAATTGTTTCAAAAAATAAATACAAAAGATGTTTTGAAATCTCGAGGCTGCCTGTGTTAAAATATTTTCGTGCTTGTGTTTTGTCACCAGCAGCCATCTGTTAGAGTGGTTCTTAGGACGACTATGCGAGCATCAGGTTGCAATTTCGATTCACGGTTGCTCTTTTTTTTTGGGAAAAGGCCATCATGGCTAGCTTTATTAAAATCAAACAATAGTTACATCGTTCACCAATTGGCTAACTAAGAACTCAGGAGGTTCGTTAGTCCAATTGTCATCACATTTATTACAAAAACTAAACTTTGCTAGCTCATGAGCAACTGAATTTGCTTCGCGAAAACAATGAGAGAAGATGACCTTTCCTATTGATGTTGACAAGTCTATGCACTCGGCGAATATCGCTGCGGCTGTATCACACCATTGATCTTGTCCTCTACAGCAGTTGATGACGTTCAACGAGTCCGACTCCGCTTCTACTCTGTTGAAACCCAAGGAGTTCGCCAGAATTAATCCATCTCGTAATGCCATTGCTTCAATAGTCACAACATCTGCTGCCAATGATATAAATTTATAGAAACCTGCAATGAAGTTCCCTCTATCATCTCGTAGCACACCTGCAACAGAGCCCGCTCCCTCATCCACATGGAATGACGCATCAACATTAAGTTTTATGAAACTTGGCTCCGGTTTCTTCCACTTATGCTCCATCAAAGTCCCTTTCTGCATCACAGAGTTTTTATAATTTTTCACTATTGCGAGAATAGACATGTGCCACCTGAGGGTAGAAGGAACAGAGTCATGATGAGTGTGTCGACGACGCAGCCACCATAGGTACCAGCATCCGGTCGCGATCACTTCCATTTTCTTCAAGTCTGGCATCATTAACAGAGGTTGGTCTGACTCCAACAACAGAAATTCCAGGATCGCCGACCCTGATCTGTCTACTTGTACAGCGAAGTCAATATGCTCTGATAAACCCAGCCCAGCCCATAGAGTTTTTGCTAAATCACATTTGAACAGCATATGACGCATGTCTTCTGCCCCCTAGTGACATACTGGGCATGCATCATAAACAGGTATATGTCTATTAGCGAGAATGGATTTAACTGGAATGATTCCTCTTAATGCCCGCCAACAGAATATTTGAATTTTCCGTGGCACTTGAAGCTCCCATAGCCTCTTCCAGATCGCTGCTTGCATGGTACTAGTTGACGATGAGTTTGGAAGATATTGACCTTTATATTTATGTGACCATTGTTCATGGTATGCATTCTTAACCGTGAATCTCCCGTGCTTTGTTAGATGCCATGCAATAAAATCATCAAATGCTTGGAAATTGAGTGGTATTTGCAGAATTCTAGTAGCGTCCATAGGATAAAAAATATCCCGTATCAATTGTTCATCCCACTGCAAAGTAACCGGATCAATTAGCTCTACCACTCGGGAGATTAAGATATGTCCCTGAGGAGTTATAACTCTCCTATCCGGGCTGGAGGGAATCCATGGGTCATTCCATATGCTTACATTCTCACCCGATCCGATTCGCCAAATATACCCTCGTTTAAGTGTAGTCAAACCTGCTACCATGCTCTGCCATGTAAAAGAAGACCCAGTTTTTGGACCAGCATGCAGCAAATCTGTATTGGGATAATATTTCGCCTTCAAAATTCGAGCACAAAGGGACTCCGGATTTATAATCAATCTCCAGCACTGTTTTGCAAGCAGCGCCAAGTTGAAGGAGTGTAGATCACGAAAACCTAAACCCCCATCACACTTCGGTATACAGAGCTTCCACCACGAGAACCAATGCATTTTTTTATTTTTCCTCATCATCTCCCCATCAATATTGAGCAATGACATCCATAATATCTTTACATACTCCTTTTGGCAGACAGAAAACTGACATGGCAAACACAGGTATGGATTGAGCTACTGCTTTTAACAATATTTCCTTACCTCCTGTAGAGAGTTGCTTCTCCATCCACCCTTTTAAGAGTTCCTTAATCTTCTCACAAAAGTGTTCAAAGCAATCACTCCGGTCAGCACCTATCATAGTGGGTAATCCAAGATATTTATCTGTAAGAGCCTGGTTTGTTATATTTAGCTCCTGGCATATTTCATCTCTCGTTTGCAACAGAGTATTTGGACTGAAGAAAATGCTTGATTTCCCAACACTTACCATCTGTCCCGAATTTGCACAATAAGTCTCCAACACTTGCTGTAAGGAAGTTGTATTTAACATATCTGCCCGCATGAGAATTAAAGAATCGTCAGCAAATAAAAGGTGTGAAACTGACGGTGCATTCCTGCACACTCTTATCCCATCGATGCCACCAACTTCTTCTTCATACTGCAAAATGCTAGAAAGACCCTCAGCGCAAATCAAAAAGAGGTAAGGTGATAAAGGGTCACCTTGTCGAATTCCCCTCAGAGGAATAAACATCTATATTTCTTGTGAATTAAAACGAACCCTGTATCTTACTGAGCTCACACATTCCATTATAACATCTATCCACTGATCATCAAAACCCAGCCTTTTCATCATGTTCTTCAGAAAAACCCACTCAACTCTATCATAAGCTTTATGCATGTCCAATTTGACTGCACATAGACCAGCCTGAGTATTCCTGGTGTTCTTAATTTTGTGAATGCACTCATAAGCCACTAGAATGTTGCCAGTAATCATTCTACCAGGAACAAAAGCACTTTGGGTTGGAGATATTATATCTGGCAAAATGCTTTTCAAGCGACTAGACAACATCTTTGATATTATCTTATACAGAACATTGCAAAGACTGATTGGACGATATTGGGTAATCGTATCCGGGGAATCCACCTTAGGGATCAAAACTATAGATGTATCATTCCACTCTTGTGGAATATGTTTTGAATTGATAGCATGTAGTACAGCAGCAGTAATATCCTCCCCAATTATGTGCCAGTATTTTTTAAAAAATATCGCATGTAGTCCGTCAGGACCCGGTGCCTTCAAATCCCCAATACTATACACTGCTTTACGAACATCATCAGCAGAAAACGAGGCCAACAACATGTCATTCATCTGAGTTGTTACCTTAGGCTGTACCTTTTGCAACATCGCCGGATCCCCAATACTATATCACAGTTGCTCTTCTTTTTCAACGTTTTTGTGTTGCGCGGTTCGGAAAAATTGTTGCAAAAAGAAAAAACACCCTTCACGCTGCCTGATGGGCCGGCCCAGTCTGGCCTCCCGGGTTCGACCTGCCACATCCCGAATCCCTATTTGGGAACGCACTTAAGGTTTAAAAAAACCGGGATTAAATAGTTCAGTGTGCCGATTTCAGGAATTTGAAATTCAGGGTTTGATTTAGCTTTCGTCTATAAGTTCAAGGTTTGTTTTGGACTTTTTCCTTTTTGTTTATTGGGCGTCGAAAGTTGATGCTATGCGCTCTAGTTGGTCGTCATGTTTAACTTTTTTTCTTCCAAAAAAATGGCAGCTCAAAATTAACTAACAGTAACACCAACATTACACCAACATCCCGCATATATCAATGGCACGTCAATGTTTTCCCAGTGTCAGTAGGAGCAACTTCAATGGGGCGGCCCATTTCGTCCGCGGCCGTCCGTTTGGGTCGGCGCGGACAGAAAAGACGGCCCCACGCGCCGACCCAAACGGACGCGCGTCCGTTTTTCGTCCGCGGGCGACCCATTCCCGGCCCATTTTTTTAGTCTGATTTGCGTCGGCGTGGACACGCGACGGACGTGTGCGTGCTCGCCTACTCCTGTCCCCGGGCCCGCTGGTCTGTGGCACATTGGCCTCCCCTTCCCCTGGCCAACAAGCAACCCTCGCCCCCGCCTCCTCCGTCACCGACGCCGCCGTCCATTTTTGTCGGCGACTCTTCCAGCTGCCGTCGCCTCCACATTCGCCCAGCAACGCCGCCCCTGCCCCTAGTCGTCGTTTTGCCGTCGGGGAGCAAACTGGTTCCCGCCCGCGACCAAGAAAACGCCTCGCCGCCCCCGTCACATACGACCGGCACGCTCGTCGGACGCCGTCACACTCGTCGAACGCCGGCAAGGCAGCTAGCTGGTCTGTTGGCACCGCGTTTCCCCTCGCCGGCCGTCTCCTTCTTCGACGCCCGCAAGCTGTTCGACAGTTTGCCAAGGTACGAAAATGGACTCCGCCGACGAGTTCTTTTTCCACAATTTCATTTGCGACTCCGACGATTCGTCGTCCGACGACGAGGAGGAGATATTGGCTGCCGTGTTGGTCCATCACCACCTCAACAACCAGCGGCCGTTGTTCCGTGGCTCCATTCCGGGCCACCTTTCGGCGTTGAATCGTAACCGAGAGGGCTGGCATTTCCTTCTCTGGAAGGACTACTTTGATACAACAAACCCGTTGTTCAAACATCACAAATTCCGCCGCCGGTTCCGTATGAGTAGGCATGTTTTCAACCGTATTAGAGAGGGAGTGGTCAGCTATGATGACTACTTCGAGTGCAAAGAGGATGCCGACGTCAAGATTGGTTTCTCCTCTTATCAGAAATGCACCGCCGCCATCCGAATGCTTGCATACGGAGTGCTCGGTGATCTCATTGACGAGTACGTCCGTATGAGCGAGTCTACATGCCTTGAGCCCCTGTATAAGTTTTGCAAGGTTGTGATTGCTGTGTTTGGCCCTGAATAGTTGAGAGAGCCGACAACTGAAGATACAACCCGTTTGTTGGCGATGAATGCTAGCAGGGGCTTCCCGGGGATGCTTGGCAGCATAGACTGCATGCACTGGGAGTGGAAGAACTGCCCTTCTGCTTGGCAAAGGCAGTATAAGGGACATGTCAGGGCTTGCACTATCATACTAGAGGCCGTGGCGTCTCAAGATCTTTGGATCTGTCACTCTTTCTTTGGCATGGCTGGATCACACAATGATATCAACGTGCTTCAACGCTCGCCGGTGTTTGCTAGGCTTGCCGAAGGCAACAGCAAACCGATGAACTTTACTATCAACGGCCACAATTACGACAAAGGATACTATTTGGATGACGGTATCTATCCTCAGTGGACCACTATTGTAAAGACAATACTCAACCCTGTCGGAGAGAAAAGGAAAAGATTTACCCAAGAGCAAGAGAGTGCTAGAAAGAATGTCGAGCCTGCCTTTGATGTTTTGCAATCTCGATGAGGCACTGAAATGTGACAAGAAGAGTAACTTCTGGGCACTGAAATTGACGTGAAATCCTGGCGTGCGGACCATGCCGAGCTCCTAATCAGTGGCAGGGGAAAGCGATATTTGCCTCGCCAACCGCCTTCTCTCGTATTCTCCTTGCTGGGAGCTCTAGAGCCTGGCCCTTGCTGGTTATCCGTTCCTGGCCAGTTGTACAGTATTTTTAGTACTCAGTCCGATTTTTTTTAGTCTGCATATAAGTTTGGTTTAAAGTCAAAGTATCTCTACTTTGATCAAACTTATAAAAAAAATATCAACATTCACAATGCCAAATCAATATTATTAGACTCATTATGAAATGTAGTTTCATAGTATATATATTTCTCATTGTAGATGGTGATATATTTTAATATACGGTTGGTCAAACTTTGCAAAGTTTGACTGAACACAAATCTAAATCGCAGAGTAAAAATGACCGGAGGGAGTATCATATGCATTTGAATGAGCTTATCCAGAATTTACAAATCCATTCAGTTATCTCCATTGGCTGGCTATTGCTTGCAAATAGTACCTACTTTCTGCTTCTCGGCTGCTTCATAGATCAATCGTTAACGAGGTGTTGTGTGATAATATTATCTGGCGATGAATTTGGAATGTAACCTAGCACTAGTGGATCTTGATGTTGAATCTTACTTTTTTTTCTACAACCTTAGAACATCAGGCATCTGCCATGACTTGAACAGATTTACACACAACAATATGTTGCAAAAAAAGACTCACATTGCCTGAATGCGATAACCATTAGCACATAAAGTTGGTTGTAAAATTACAAGGAAGTTATTTCTCTCAAATTCTAACTTGGTGCAAAAATTCCATCTCATATTGGTGAGTTGAACTATATTTGTGGTTGTTCTCAGGTAGAGGTTGAATTTGCAGATGGCAGTACATTCCATCTCCTAGCTGAGTTTCTTAGAGTCTACAGTCCAGCAGCTGACAATATATAAGACGAAACTACTGTGTGCACGATGCACCTTTAGCCGATATGTGCACGATGGAAAATCCAACGGTCTGCTAGCCTTTTGTTGCTTGCACCAACGGTTTGATCTTTTGTGTCGTGTAAGAATCGGCTGAGCTGCGTCGTGTGTATAGCAGGATTCTATATAAGATCAGATCAATAGCTGGTAAGAAGATAACATTTTAGAACTATTTGTTAACCCTGGACTATTGACCTGCCCTGCAAAACCATGGTCTTAGACAGCGCACTATAACGTTTAGAGACTTTGGTCCAAACACATGAACAAAATTTTAAATAACACATTATAGCGTTTAGAAGAGGCCCGCCACTAAGAGGCATAGCCCGCTATTTAAAAATATGTACAAAACTTGAACAATACACCTTTAGAATATTTGCATATTTTTTGGCGAGTATTTATTGCTTGCTAAGTATTCACCCTTGAAATTATGCCACGTTATTTTTGGGCGCCGACATGTTGGAATAATGTCAGGCTGTCAGCTGAATCAATCGGAAACTATGGAGTCGGGTGAGGGTCATATTCTTTGTAGAATAGATTTCATTGCAGATTTATCAACTTCGGACAATAGTATGCCTCATGCAAAAAATAGTTAGTTGTGCCGTCTCTATCTCTCAGAAACTATTAATTTGGTCTTGTCTGCAAGTCTCGTCTATAGCGACTCTTCTGGACCACACAGGATACTGTTTGATGATTTGCACAAGACTAGGATCTTCACTTGGGATTACTTGCACCATCTCGGTTCTGACAAATTCAGTCTATCACGAAATTGTATAAAAACTTTGAGGAAACACTGTCTTAGTCGGAATCCTCAGAGAAGGAAATGATGGGAAGGCCAACTCAGGCCAACTCCACCGCACGACCCCATTCTGTCCGACCTCGTTCGTTTGGGGGTAAAACGAACAAACGAGGTGGCCCAGCGCGCGAAGGCCCGGACCCATCTGGTCCGTTTTGTGTCCGGGCCGATCCATTTCGAGCGCAAACTTGCGTCGGGTTTGGGTCGCGGCGGACAGCAAACGGACGCGTCGAACGTCCACGCCGGGGCCGCGTGGCAGGCGGCCACCTACCTCCCACCCGCCCGCATCAATGTGTACGCTTGGCCGGGCCTGCCTGTCATCCGCCCATGCGAACTTTCGCGGTCGTTCTTAAATTGGGAAGCCGTTGACCGGTCGTCGTCTACACTCCCCACTGCCTCCTCGAAACCCGACATGGCCAAACCCTAGCACTAGCCTCTCCCCGTCCTCGAGCTCGCCGGCCGACCGCCTAGCAGCCATGGGTTTCTGGAACCACGGCCGCAAGGGGAAGCACGACCGCGAGGCCGGCTCCTCCTCGGGACGCCTTCGCGGCTCCATGAAGGAGGAGTCCGCATCACCGCCGCGCCCTGATACGTCCAAAACTTATCTATAATTTCTGCTTGCTCCATGCCACTTTTGGGTGATATTGCTATGATATTCATACACTTCCATACACTTTTGATCATATTTGGACTAACCTACTAATCCAGTGCACCCCAGTGCCAGTTTCTGTTTTCGGCTGTTTTTGTATTTCAGGTTTTCACGTTACGAGAACTGCCAGGAAAAATCCAGAAAAAATATATATAAAATCAGTGTTTCGGAGTCCGAAGGACAGCCGGGGGGGCACCAGGGCTCCAGGCGCCCTAGCGGCGCCCCCCCCTGGGCCGCGCCGGGGGGCGCCTGGGCCTCCCGAAGCTTCCCTGATGCCCCCCTTTGGCATATATTTAAAGCGTCCTCCGAAACCCTCAGAACAGGAACTCTTTTCGCGATCCCATCTCTGTTCCGCCGCGGCCGCCGTTTCCAAGATCGGGAGCACCAGGAGAACTCTTCCCGGCACCCTGCCGGAGGGGAGGATCACCACCGGGAGCTTCTCCACCACCATGGACGCCTCCCGGATGAGTCGTGAGTAGTCTCCCTTGGACCATGAGTCCATGACCAGTAGCTATGTGATGTTCTCCTCCCGTTCTTGTGCTTCACTAATTAGTCCTCGTGAGCTGCCCTACATGATCGAGGCACATATGTAATCCTTATGCTGTTGCTATGTTGAGTTTGCTGGGATCCGATGGATTATGAGATTATGTTCAGATTGATCTTGAGTAATATATTTGATCTACCTCTTTTATATTTATGTTCATAAGTAATTCTTGCATGTTCTCCGTTGTTATTTACTGCTTTGGCCGGGTAGTAGGTAGTGACTCCAAGAGGGAACGTTATGCTCGATTGTGGGTTCATGCCCCTCGATGACTAGCTTGAGTGACAGAAACATGAGTCTAGGGGATGTGCTGTTGCCACAAGGGGGAAAACAACGGTGCTTGTGCCCGCGGGTGCAAGGATTGTTTACTTTACGCAAAGTTCTTTTAATGCAGTTGTCTGTTGCATTGAGTTTACACTATGGGTGGGACTCGCAACTTAATACCAGCGAGATGTTCTGGATAGATATCTCAAGGTGGATGATTAGTAGTAGATATTGATGGATTTCGGTCTACTTACTTTGGCGTACCGCCCATGCTTTGAACCTCAACCTTTCTTGCAATGTAGTCAGCATTGGTTTGCGTTCGTGGTCCTGTCAATTGCCCAGCTGTAATTCGTTTACCTCACATAGCTGTTTTATCGTCTTTTGGGAGAGAGACATCACTAGTGAACATCATGAGACTCCGGTCCATATTACCATCATTGATCACATCCGCTATTTACTTTTCATTATTATTTACTATTGCAAACACTATCTATCACCACTATCATCTGCTTTTAATCCTTTGTGAACTACAAGGCCGGAGGGATTGACAACCTCTCTGTACTCGTTGGGAGCAAAGTTATTTGTATCTGTGTGTAGGTCCACGTTGATTGCTAATATCTGGCGCCGTAGCAGTTGACACCTACTTGTTGAACCTAGGAGTCTCTGGGGATTCAATCCTTGGCATCTTTGCTAAGGGAAAAACTTCCACAATACTGCATCTTACACCTTCCACTTGGGGTAACCAACGAGGGGTTAGAGGCCCATCAAGGAGTTTTTCTGGCGCCGTTGCCGGGGACTCCACTCTTCAGGATAGGGGAGTTGCACACTATCTTTTACCTTTGCTTTTTAGTCTTGTTAGTTTACCTTTCAGTTTTTGCTTTAGTATCTTTTATCAAAAATCACAAAAATAGTTATCTCGTTCTTTAGTTGTCATTATGTCGGGTCTTTTTGTCTTTGACGAGGCAGAAGTTCTCACCTTTAAACAAAGAGGTGGGGAAAGTTTGAAAGATGCTTGGTATAGAATTAATGATTCACAAAAAAGAGCCACCAAGAAGCAACCTACTACTATCTTACTTAGAATTTTTTTATGTTGGAATTACTTCTTGGAATAGGTTTATTCTAGATACTGCTATCAATGGGAATTTCCTAGAGGCCCCAGTTTGGGTGTCTCTTAGTATTATTGAAAATCTTGTTGGGAATCTCCCTGTTGTTAGCATTCGAGAGGACATCACCCTAGCTCACATTATGAAAAAACTTGAAAGGATAGAGCTAGAGATGCCAAGCATTAATAAGATGAATGAGTTGGATCGTAAGATCCAAGGGAATTTGAATAGACTTGATAGCTCCATGCATAATGTTTTTAAAATTTTGGAGACCGTCAAATTCCATGATTTGGACTCTTCTAGGATAGACAAGATTGAGGATATCTTTGATACTCTAGGAACCACCTTCTCCTCGATCAAAACCAAAAAGGTAGAAACTCCGGCAAAGAAGGAGCCTAAGTTCGTTCACGTTCCAAAGGCTCCCCGCTCTAAAAGTAATCCGACTATTGCCAAAGGGGTTGAAACTGTAAAGACTTTGGAAGAAACACCTGTCTTTGATGAATTTATAAATGAATCTTCCCTTGACTTTTATCCTTTTGGTCTTCTACCTAGGAGTATCTCTATGAGGCCTTTATTTGAGAGTCCTCTTAAGACTAGTTGTATTATTGAAGAGCTTTTTGATGATCTTGATGATGGTTCAATTGATACAACTTGATCTCTATGCATTATGCCTAGCTTAAAGGCATAAAAGAAAGCGCTTTTGGGAGGCAGCCCATGAATAAATTTTTTGCTTTCGTTGTGTCTTGATGTTGTTTACTGCTGTAGCATCATCATTGTATCTTTGCTTTTCATATTTGTGCCAAGTATAGCCTCTGATTGCCAGAAAGTTCAAAAGTTGTGAGGTGCTGTCCAGGAAACACATTATGTCCTTGGATAGAAAAATTCGTATAAAATCACCAGATCATCTTTTTGGTCTGAATTTTTTAGACAACGTTCTCTATATAATTTTCTTTCGTGCGTATGTTCTGAGTTTTTTGATTTGAGTTGCAGAAGTATCCCGAACTGATCAATTACTACCTGCTGTTCTGTTTTTCACAGATTCTGTCCTGTTTTGCCTTTTTTCATTTTGCAAACCAAGAGCTTGCTTTTTCTTTGCAAAAACCTTTTGGCAATCTTGAGAAACAGTAGAACTTCAAGAATATCTTTATTTCCAGCAAGGTGCAATTATTTTATTAAGGGTACTAACCTCGCTAATCAGATTATGATGAGTTATGTATGAAGGGAGTTTTCAAGTGTGCGAGGGAAGATGATTCAGGAGTGTCAAGTGCTCAAGCTTGGGGATGCCCCCGTGCACCCCCAAGAAATATTCAAGGAGACTCAAGCGTCTAATCTTGGGGATGCCCCCGTGCATCCCCTTCTCCATCAACAATTATCAGTTCGTCTTTCGTTCCACTATATTTTTATCACTTCATGTGTTATGTGCTATGCTTGGAGCGTCTTGCTTTTAATTTTCTTTTTAGTTTTTCATAACGAGTCGGAACTCAGCGTTCTTTATGTGGGAGAGAAACACGCTCCACTTCTACCTAGAACATAACATAGAATTTTCATGTCTATCTTTGCTGTGTGTGTTCTTTGTCTTTTAATAGCTACTATCATGCTCTGCTCTTAGTATTCATGCTTATCTTTTCAAAGAGCTTTTGTTTAGTTGGTTGCTTGAACTCTCTTTAATTATCATGCTCACCTTATTAAGAGAGTTTGCTTCCGTTGCATTGGTTAATATGTCTATGATAAAGATGCTACTTGCATAATGGTGCTTAGTAGTTCAGGTTTTTCTTATGGTTAATCTCAAATAGCTGGGGGGTTCCCAATGTGTTATTGGAGTACCAACTTGATTTGTTTGCCTATGATGTGGTATGGTTTAGTAATATCTTCCTTCGAGAATTTATTTTGATTGACTTGGCGTATGCTCACGCATATTTGAGACTGTAAAGAAAGTCTGTCAAGCCTTGATGATCTTTTGTTTCTGAGTAGCGATATAACTTCCATGTCTGATTCAATATTGCTTTGTTGCTCTGCATGATTATGACCGTCATTGCTCTCTTAGTTGGTCGCTCCCAGTCTTTTGCTAACCTCCACCTGTACTAAGCGAACTAACCTTGCAATACATAGCTCATGGGAAAGTAGCCTAAAAACTATTGTGGTAAAGAATATGTTGCTTATGTATCTTATTTCTTATAAGTTGCTTGCTGAGCGGTAACCATGTTTCTGGGGACGCCATCAACTGTCACACTTTTGTTGAATATCATGTGAGTTGCTATGCATGTTCGTCTTGTCTGAAGTAAGGGTGATTTGCCGTGGGTTGAATGAATATGCATATTGTTAGAGAAGAACATTGGGCCGCCAACCAAAGCCATGTATCATGGTGGAAGTTTTAGCTTGGACATTAATCCTCAATCTCTTATGAGAATATGCTTATGCATTGAAGAGGAGTCCATCATCTATTTTCTATGTTGTCCCGGTATGGATGTCCACAAGTTGAGATCTATCAAAAACGAGAAATCAAATGCGATTTATCTCCTTGGACCTTTGTACAGGTGGCATAGAGGTACCCCTTTGTGACACTTGGTTGAAACATATGTAATGCAATGATAACCCATGGAAATCCGAGCTAATTAGGACAAGGTGCGAGCACTATTGGTATTCGATGCATGAGGCTTGCAACTTATAGGATGTCTTATGCATGACACATATGAAGTACTACTACCATTGACAAAATTGCTTCTATGTTTTCAAAATAAAAAGCTCTAGCACTTAACCATTCTTTTACTTTTATGTTGAGTCTCCACCTTCTTTTTAAAGCACCAACTAATGAGAGCATGATTGTCATTCTGAGTGTAATGTGCATTGTCCCAAAGTAGCATTGTCTTTTGCATGATTGTGATATCGTTTATTTTGAAATCACTGTATCTAGTCATCACTTAAACCTTCAAGGTGCCCCTGCATTTATGTTTTGCATCACTAAAGGGGCAAGCTAGATATGACTTTATCATATTTAGACATCATGTTCATTGCAAATCTATTTGATGTTTCAGTTTCATGTTGTAAAACTTTCAGTCATTTGTGATTTTCTCATGAGGCAACTTAATTACTATAGAATCATTGTCTCAGTAAGCTTTTGTCATATGACTATAAAAAGTCCTATATGGTTAATAGCATGTCACCACAGAAATTATTCTTGTTATCATTTACCTACTCGAGGACGAGCAGGAATTAAGCTTGGGGATGTTGATACGTCCAAAACGTATCTATAATTTCTGCTTGCTCCATGCCATTTTTGGGTGATATTGCTATGATATTCATACACTTCCATACACTTTTGATCATATTTGGACTAACCTACTAATCCAGTGCACCCCAGTGCCAGTTTCTGTTTTCGGCTGTTTTTGTATTTCAGGTTTTCACGTTACGAGAACTGCCAGGAAAAATCCAGAAAAATTATATATAAAATCAGCGTTTCGGAAACTACCGTGCGTCCGAAGGACAGCCCGGGGGGGGGGGGGGCACCAGGGCTCCAGGCGCCCTGGCGGCGCCCCCCCCGGGCCGCGCCGGGGGGCGCCTGGGCCCCCCGAAGCTTCCCCGATGCCCCCCTTTGGCATATATTTAAAGCGTCCTCCGAAACCCTCAGAACAGGAACTCTTTTCGCGATCCCATCTCTGTTCCGCCGCCGCCACCGCTACCAAGATCGGGAGCACCAGGAGAACTCTTCCCGGCACCCTGCCGGAGGGGAGGATCACCACCGGGAGCTTCTCCACCACCATGGACGCCTCCTGGATGAGTCGTGAGTAGTCTCCCTTGGACCATGAGTCCATGACCAGTAGGCAGTAGCTATGTGATGTTCTCCTCCCGTTCTTGTGCTTCACTAATTAGTTCTCGTGAGCTGCCCTACATGATCGAGGCACATATGTAATCCTTATGCTGTTGCTATGTTGAGTTTGCTGGGATCCGATGGATTATGAGATTATGTTCAGATTGATCTTGAGTAATATATTTGATCTACCACTTTTATATTTATGTTCATAAGTAATTCTTGCATGTTCTCCGTTGTTATTTACTGCTTTGGCCGAGTAGTAGGTAGTGACTCCAAGAGGGAACGTTATGCTCGATTGTGGGTTCATGCCCCTCGATGACTAGCTTGAGTGACAGAAACATGAGTCTAGGGGATGTGCTGTTGCCACAAGGGGGAAAACAACGGTGCTTGTGCCCGCGGGTGCAAGCATTGTTTACTTTACGCAAAGTTCTTTTAATGCAGTTGTCTGTTGCATTAAGTTTACACTATGGGTGGGACTCGCAACTTAATACCAGCGAGATGTTCTGGATAGATATCTCAAGGTGGATGATTAGTAGTAGATATTGATGGATTTCGGTCTACTTACTTTGGCGTACTGCCCATGCTTTGAACCTCAACCTTTCTTGCAATGTAGTCAGCATTGGTTTGCGTTTGTGGTCCTGTCAATTGCCCAGCTGTAATTAATTTACCTCACATAGCTGTTTTATCGTCTTTTGGGAGAGAGACATCACTAGTGAACATCATGAGACTCCGGTCCATATTACCATCATTGATCACATCCGCTATTTACTTTTCGTTATTATTTACTATTGCAGACACTATCTATCACCACTATCATCTGCTTTTAATCCTTTGTGAACTACAAGGCTGGAGGGATTGACAACCTCTCTGTACTCGTTGGGAGCAAAGTTATTTGTATCTGTGTGCAGGTCCACGTTGATTGCTAATATCTGGCGCCGTAGCAGTTGACACCTACTTGTTGAACCTAGGAGTCTCTGGGGATTCGATCCTTGGCATCTTTGCTAAGGGAAAAACTTCCACAACACTGCATCTTACACCTTCCACTTGGGGTAACCAATGAGGGGTTAGAGGCCCATCACGCCCCCGCGCCGGCCCCTTTCACCATAGCCCCTAGGGCCGCCGGCCCGCGCGACCGGCGGTACCTCGGCACCGACATGTGCCAGCGCTACACTGGGAGACGAGGATGCCGGTCCCGTGGAGCGACGTCCACCTCCCCATCAACTGGCACCTCTCTGCCGACCGGGTCCCGATCCCGCCGTTGCCGATGAGCGGCCGTGCGCGGCGTGACGAGATCGAGCGCCGCCGCCGCCTCATCCCCGACGACCTCTACTACGACGAGGGGTACGCCCCTGACTCCATGCTCTGGGACACATGGCTCCAGGACGAGCACGATATGCGGCGCGCCTCCTACATCGCCGGCACGGTGTCGGGGCCGCGGCGGCCACGGGAGGTGCGCGGGCGTACGCGGGTGCGCGGCCTCACGCCCACGCCGTCGCCTTCCCTGTCTCCGTAGCCACCTCCACCACCTCGCATGACAGCAGAGGAGGAGGCCCGGCTCATGCAGCGTGTCATGGAGGACTCCATGCTCACGCATGACAAGCGCTAGTGGGAGGGCCTCGAGGAGATGACGGCCCTCTCCGCGGCCGGCGACCGGGTCATCCCCGAGCTGGAGATGGTGGCGAGGGAGGAGGTGATGGAGGAGCCGCCAGTGGCCGCGTTCCACCCGAGCATGGTCGGCCAGAACTGGAGCTGGTCGTGCACGGCTCCGGAGATGGCGGACGCCGTGGGGGGGGGGGGGCGTGAACTGGTGCCCCACGTCGCCGCGGTCCCCGGAGCGGGAGGCCTCGCCACAGGAGTGAAGGAAATATGCCCTAGAGGCAATAATAAAGATGTTATTTGTATTTCCTTATATCATGATAAATGTCTTTTATTCATGCTAGAATTGTATTAACCGGAAACTTAGTACATGTGTGGATACATAGACAAAACAGTATGTCCCTAGTATGCCTCTACTAGACTAGCTCATTGATCAAAGATGGTTATGTTTCCTAACCATAGACATGAGTTGTCATTTGATCAACGGGATCACATCATTAGGAGAATGATGTGATGGACAAGACCCATCCGTTAGCATAGCACTATGATCGTTTAGTTTTACTGCTATTGCTTTCTTCATGACTTATACATGTTCCTATGACTATGAGATTATGCAACTCCCGAATACCGTAGGAACACCTTGTGTGCTATCAAACGTCACAACGTAACTGGGTGATCATAAAGATGCTCTACAGGTGTCTCCGAAAGTATTCGTGGTGTTGGCATAGATCAAGATTAGGATTTGTCACTCCGAGTGTCGGAGAGGTATATCTGGGCCCTCTCGGTAACACACATCACAATAAGCCTTGCAAGCAAAAGACTAATGAGTTAGTCGCGAGATGATGTGTTACGGAACGAGTAAAGAGACTTGCCGGTAACGAGATTGAACTAGGTATAGAGATACCGACGATCCAATCTCGGGCAAGTAACATACCGATGACAAAAGGAACAACGTATGTTGTTATGCGGTTTTGATCGATAAAAGATCTTCGTAGAATATGTAGGAGCCAATATGAACATCCAGGTTCCGCTATTGGTTATTGACCGGAGATGAGTCTTGGTCATGTCTACATAGTTCTCGAACCCGTAGGGTCCGCACGCTTAACGTTTGATGACGATCGGTATTATGAGTTTATGAGTTTTGATGTACCGAAGGTAGTTCGGAGTCCCGGATGAGATCACGGACATGACGAGGAGTCTCGGAATGTCCGAGACATAAAGATTGATATATTGGACAACTATATTCAGACACCGGAAGTGTTCCGGAAAAGTTTCGGATTTAACTGGATTGCCGGAGGGGGTTACCGGAACCCCCTACGAGGGGGGATGGTCCATAGTGGGCCTTGAGGAAAGGAGAGAGGCAGCCCATAGAGGCTGGCCGGCGCCCCACCTAGGGATCCTAGTTGGACTAGGAGTGGGGTGGCGCCACCTCTCCCTCTTTTCCTTTCCCTCTCTTCCTTCTTGGTGGACTCCTACTAGGAATAGGATTGCAATCCTATTCCTAGTAGGATTGCCCTAGCCGCACCATAGGAGGCCGGCCGGCCCTCCCCTCTTGCTCCTTTATATACGGGGGCAGGGGGCACCCAAAGACACACAAGTTGAATTGTTCCAGCCGTGTGCGGTGCCCCCCTCCACAGAAACACACCTCGGTCATACCGTTGCAGTGCTTAAGCGAAGCCCTGCGCCGGTAAATACATCATATCCGTCACCACGCCGTCGTGCTGACGAAACTCTCCCGTGATGCTCAACTGGATCAAGAGCTCGTGGGACGTCATCAAGCTGAACGTGTGCTGAACGCGGAGGTGCCGTACGTTCGGTGCTTGATCGGTTGAATCGCGAAGAAGTTCGACTACATCAACCGCGTCACTTGACGCTTCCGCTTCCGGTCTACGAGGGTACGTAGACACACTCTTCCCTCTCGTTTCTATGCATCTGGTAGATAGATCTTGCGTGATCGTAGGAAAATTTTAAAATACTACGTTCCCCAACAGTGGTATCAGAGCCAGGTCTATGCGTAGATGATATGCACGAGTAGAACACAATGAGTTGTGGGCGATACTAGTCATACTGCTTACCAGCATGACATACTTTGCTTCGGCGGTATTGTGAGATGAAGCGGCCCAGACCGACATTACGCGTACGCTTACGCGAGACTGGTTTCACCGTTAAGAGCACTCGTTGCTTAAAGGTGACTGGCGGGTGTCTGTCTCTCTCACTTTAGCTGAATCAAGTGTGGCTACGCCCGATCCTTGTGAAGGTTAAAACAACACATACTTGACGAAACATCGTTGTGGTTTTGTATGCGTAGGTAAGAACGGTTCTTGCTAAGCCCGTAGCAGCCACGTAAAACTTGCAACAACAAAGTAGAGGACGTCTAACTTGTTTTTGCAGGGCATGTTGTGATGTGATATGGTCAAGACATGATGAGTTATACGGTTTTGTATGAGATGATCATGTTTTGTAATGTTATCGGCAACTGGCAGGAGCCATATGGTTGTCACTTTATTGTATGAAATGCAATCGCCATGTAATTGCTTTACTTTATCACTAAGCGGTAGCGATAGTCGTAGAAGCAATAGTTGGCGAGACGACAACGATGCTACGATGGAGATCAAGGTGTCGCGCCGGTGGCGAAGGTGATCATGACGGTGCTTTGGAGATGGAGATCAAAAGCACAAGATGATGATGGCCATATCATGTCACATATTTTGATTGCATGTGATGTTTATCTTATTATGCTTCTTATTTTGCTTAGAACGACGGTAGCATTATAAGATGATCCCTTACTAAAATTTCAAGGTATAAGTGTTCTTCCTGAGTATGCACCGTTGCGAAAGTTCGTCGTGCCGAGACACCACGTGATGATCGGGTGTGATAAGCTCTACGTTCAAATACAACGGGTGTAAGCCAGTTTTGCACACGCAGAATACTCGGGTTAAACTTGACGAGCCTAGCATATGCAGATATGGCCTCGGAACACTGGAGACCGAAAGGTCGAGCGTGAATCATATAGTAGATATGATCAACATAAGATGTTCACCATTGAAACTACTCCATCTCACGTGATGATCGGACATGGTTTAGTTTATTTGGATCACGTGATCATTTAGATGACTGGAGGGATGTCTATCTAAGTGGGAGTTCTTAAGTAATATGATTAATTGAACTTTAATTTATCATGAACTTAGTCCTGGTAGTATTAGCATATCTATGTTGTAGATCAATAGCTCGCGATATTGCTCCACATTTATTTTTTTATATGTTCCTAGAGAAAACCAAGTTGAAAGATGTTAGTAGCAATGATGCGGAATTGTTCCGTGATCTGAGGATTATCCTCATTGCTGCACAGAAGAATTATGTCCTTGATGCACCGCTAGGTGACAGACCTATTGCAGGAGCAGATGTAGACGTTATGAACGTTTTGACAAAAGCTCGATATGATGACTACTTGATAGTTTAGTGCACCATGCTTTACGGCTTATAACCGGGACTTCAAAAACGTTTTGAAACGCCACGGAGCATATGAGATGTTCCAAGAGTTGAAATTAGTATTTCATACTCATGCCCGTGTCGAGAGGTATAAGACCTCTGACAGTACTTTGCCTACAAGATGGAGGAGAATAGCTCAACCAGTGAGCATGTGCTCAGATTGTCTGGGTAGTACAATTGCTTGAATCAAGTGGGAGTTAAACTTCCAGATAAGATAGTAATTGACAAAGTTCTCTAGACACTATCACCAAGTTAGTAGAACTTAGCTCTTCACGATGCTGAACTCGGCGAAGGTAGAAATCAAGAAAGAGCATCAAGTGTTGATGGTTAACCAGACCACTTGTTTCAAGTAAAGGGCAAAGGGATAGAAGGGGAACTTCAAGAAGAATGACAAGCAAGTTGTCACTCCCGTGAAGAAACCCAAAGCTAAACTCAAGCCTGAAACTAAGTGCTTCTACTGCAAAGGAAATTGTCACTAGAAGTGGAACTGCCCTAGATATTTGGCGGATAAGAAGGATGGCAAAGTGAACAAAGGTATATTTGATATACAGATTATTGATGTGTATTTTACTAGTGTTCATAGCAACCCCTCGGTATTTGATATTGGTTCAGTTGCTAAAGAGTACTAACTCGAATTGGGAGTTGCATAATGAACAGAAACTAGTTATAGGATGAAGTGACGATGTGTATTGGAAGTAGTTCCAAGATTGATATGATCATCATCACACACTCCCTATACTTTCGGGATTAGTGTTGAACCTAAATAAGTGTTATTTGGTGTTTGTGTTGAGCATGAATATGATTTGATCATGTTTATTGCAATACGGTTATTCATGTAAGTTAAGGAATAATTGTTGTTCTGTTTACATGAATAAAACCTTCTATGGTCATACACCCAATGAAAATGGTTTGTTGGATCTCGATCGTATGATACACATATTCATAATATTGAAGCCAAAAGATGCAAGGTTAATAATGATAGTGCAACTTATTTATGGCACTACCGTTGAGGTCATATTGGTGTAAAGCGCATGAAGAAACTCCATAGTGATGGACTTTTGGAATCACTTGATTATGAATCACTTGGTGCTTGCGAACCATGCCTCATGGGCAAGATGACTAAAACTCCGTTCTCCGGAACCGTGGAGCGAGCAACAGAGTTGTTGGAAATCATACATACTGATGTATGCGGACCAATGAGTGTTGAAGCTCGCGGCAGGTATCGTTATTTTCTGACCTTCACTGATGATTTGAGCAGATATGGGTATATCTACTTAATGAAGCACAAGTCTGAAACATTTGAAAAGTTCAAAGAATTTCAGAGTGAAGTGGAGAATCATCGTAACAAGAAAATAAGAGTTTCTACGATATGATCGTAGAGGTAAAATATTTGAGTTAGCGAGTTTGGCCTTCAATAAAAACAATGTGAAATAGTTTCACTACTCACGCCACCTGGAACACCACAGTGTAATGGTGTGTCCGAACGTCATAACCGTACTTTATTAGATATGGTGAGATCGATGATGTCTCTTACCGATCTACCACTATCGCTGTTGGGGTTATGCATTAGAGACAACTACATTCACGTTAAATAGGGCACCATCTAAATCCGTGGAGATGACACCGTATGAACTGTGGTTTGACGAGAAACCTAAGCTGTCATTTCTTTAAGTTTGGGACTGCGATGCTTATGTGAAAAAGTTTCAACATGATAAGCTCGAACCCAAATCGGAGAAGTAAATCTTCATAGGATACCCAAAAAGAAACTGTTGGGTACACATTCTATCACAGATCCTAAGGCAAGGTCTTTGTGCTGGGGAACGTTGCATGGAAAACAAAATTTTTTTCTCTACGTTCACCAAGATCAATCTAGTAGATGCAACTACGAGGGGAGAGTAGGATCCACATACCCTTGTAGATCGCTAAGCGGAAGCGTTAAGAACGCGGTTGATGGAGTCGTACTCGCCGCGATTCAGATCGCCGAAGATCCTAACACCGAAGCAACGGTGCCTCCGCGTTCTTCACACGTACGGCTCGGGGACGTCTCCTCCTTCTTGATCCAGCAAGGGGTGGAGGAGAGGTTGATGGAGAGACCGGCAGCACGACGGCGTGGTGGTGATGGTGGAGAAGGATTCCAGCAGGGCTTCGCCTAAGCACCGCGGGAGATGAAGATGTTATGGGAGAGGGAGGGCAGCACCGAGGCACAAACGTGTGTTGGCTGCCCTCCCTCTACCTCTCTATATATAGGGGGAAGGAGGAGAGGGGGCGCCCTAGGGTTTCCCCTAGGGGGGCCGGCGGCCAGGGCAGAGGGGGGCGGCGGCCAAGGGCCAGGCCCTAGGGTTTCCCCCCAGGTGCCTTGCCCCCCAAGCCAGGGGGGGTGTGGCAGCCCTAGGAGGGTCCACCTCCCCTTGCGCATGAGGAGAGGGCCCAGGGGGGGGGGGGGCGCACAGCCCTATGAGGGCTGTGGTGTTCCCCCTTGTGGCCCATTAGGCCCAGAACCACTTCCGGGACCCCCGAAACCCTTTTCGGTAATCCGCCGATTTCCCGATGCTCCCCGGAACACTTCCGGACTCCGAAACCTTTCATCCTATATATCAATCTTCGTCCCCGGACCATTCCGGAGACCCTCGTCACGTCCGGGATCTCATCCGGGACTCCGAACAACCTTCGGTAACCATGCACTGTTCTCACTTACAACCCTAGCGTCACCGAACCTTAAGTGTGTAGACCCTGCGGGTTCGGAAACCATGTAGACATGACCGAGACACTCCCAGGTCAATAACCAATAGCGGGATCTGGATACCCATATTGGTTCCCACACGTTTCTCGATGATCTCATCGGATGAACCACGATGTCAAGGATTCAAGCAATCCCGTATACAGTTCCCTTTGTCTCGTCGGTATGTTACTTGCCCGAGATTCGATCGTCGGTATCTCTATACCTAGTTCAATCTCGTTACCGGCAAGTCTCTTTACTCGTTACCGTAATACATAATCCCGTGACCAACTACTTAGTCACTTTGAGCTCATTGAGATGACGTATTACCGAGTGGGCCCGGAGATACCTCTCCGTCACACGGAGTGACAAATCCCAGTCTCGATCCATGTCAACTCAACAGACACCTTCGGAGATACCTGTAGAGTACCTTTATAGTCACCCAGTTACGTTGCGACGTTTGGCACACACAAAGCACTCCTACGGTGTCAGTGAGTTACATGATCTCATGGTCATAGAAACTTATACTTGACATGCAGAAAACTATAGCGATAACTGACACGATCAAAAGCTATGTTTAACGTTTGGGTCTCGTCCATCACATCATTCTCCTAATGATGTGATCCCGTTATCAAATGACAACTCATGTCTATGACCTGGAAACCGCGGTCATCTTTGATCAACGAGCTAGTCCTGTAGAGGCTTACTAGGGACACAAAGTTTGTCTATTCATCCACACATGTATTTGAGTTTCCAATCAATACAATTATAGCATGGATAATAAACGATTATCATGAACAAGGAAATATAATAATAACTCTTTTATTATTGCCTCTAGGGCATATTTCCAACAGTCTCCCACTTGCACTAGAGTCAATAATCTAGCATTACAAGGTAATGAATCTAACACCCATAGAGTCTTGGTGTTGATCGTGCTTAGCCCGTGGAAGAGGTTTAGTCAACGGATCTGCAACATTCAAATCCGTGTGTACTTTGCAAATGTTTATGTCCTCCTCCTTGACTGAATCGCGGATGGAATTGAAGCGTCGCTTTATGTGTCTGGTCCTCTTGTGAAACCTTGGTTCCTTGGCTAGAGCAATGGCACCAGTGTTGTCACAGAACAGAGTCATTGGGTTCAGCGCACTAGGCACAACTCCAAGATCTGTCATGAACTCCTTCATCCAGACACCTTCCTTTGCCGCCTCCGAGGCAGCTATATACTCCGCTTCACATGTAGAATCAGCTACCACGCTCTGCTTGGAACTGCACCAGCTTACCGCTCCCCCGTTGAGAATATATACGTATCCGGTTTGAGACTTAGAGTCATCCGGATCAGTGTCAAAGCTTGCATCGACGTAACCCTTTACGACGAGCTCTTGATCACCTCCATAAACGAGAAACATCTCCTTAGTCCTTTTCAGGTACTTTAGGATATTCTTGACCGCTGTCCAGTGATCCAAACCAGGATTACTTTGAAACCTTCCGGCCATACTTATGGCAAGGCTGACATCTGGTCTTGTGCACAGCATTGCATACATGATAGAGCCTATGGCTGAAGCATAGGGGACGACACTCATCTTTTCTCTATCTTCCGCAGTAACTGGGCATTGAGTCTTACTCAACTTTGTACCTTGCAATACCGGCAAGAACCCCTTCTTGGATTGATCCAATTTGAACTTCTTCAAAACTTTATCAAGGTATGTGCTTTGTGAAGGTCCTATCAAGCGTCTTGATCTATCTCTATAGATCTTGATGCCCAATATGAAAGCAGCTTCACCGAGATCTTTCATCGAAAAACTCTTGTTCAAATACCCCTTCACGCTATCCAAAAATTCTATATTGTTTCCAATCAGCAATATGTCATCCACATATAATATTAGAAATGCTATAGAGCTCCCACTCACTTTCTTGTAAATACAAGCTTCATTGTAAACTTGTATAAACCCAAACGCTTTGATCACCTCATCAAAGCGAAGATTCCAACTCCGAGATGCTTGCACCAGCCCATAAATGGAACGCTGGAGCCTGCATACTTTGTCAGCATTCTCTGGATCGACAAAACCTTCCGGTTGCATCATATACAACTCTTCCTTAAGAAAACCGTTAAGGAACGTTGTTTTGACATCCATCTGCCAAATTTCATAATCGAAATATGCAGCTATTGCTAACATGATTCGGACGGATTTAAGCATCGCTACGGGTGAGAAAGTCTCATCGTAGTCAATCCCTTGAACTTGTGAAAAACCCTTTGCCACAAGTCGAGCTTTATACACGGTGACATTACCGTCAGCGTCCGTCTTCCTCTTAAAAATCCATTTATTCTGAATGGCCTTCCGCCCTTCAGGTAATACTTCCAAAGTCCATACTTTGTTTTCATACATGGATCCCATCTCGGATTTCATGGCCTCTAACCATTTGTCGGAATCCGGGCCCACCATCGCTTCTCCATAGCTCGTAGGTTCACCGTTGTCTAACAATATGACCTCCAAGACAGGGTTACCATACCACTCAGGTGCAGTGCGTACCCTTGTCGACCTACGAGGTTCGGTAGTAACTTGATCAGAAGCTCCTTGATCATCATCATTGGCTTCCTCTTCAACCTCTGCAGGCTCCACAAAAACATCTTTCTGTGCTGCGCTACTCTCTGGTTGAAGCAGAGGTTCAATAACCTCATCAAGTTCTACCTTCCTCCCACTCAATTCTTTCGAGAGAAACTCTTTCTCGAGAAAGGACCCGTTCTTAGCGACAAACACTTTGCCCTCGGATCTGAGATAGAAGGTGTACCCAACAGTTTCTTTTGGGTATCCTATGAAGACACATTTGTCCGCTTTGGGTTCGAGCTTTTCTGGCTGAAGCTTTTTTGACATAAGCATCGCAACCCCAAACCTTGAGAAAAGACAACTTAGGTTTCTTACCAAACCACAGTTCATACGGTGTTGTCTCAACGGACTTAGATGGAGCCCTATTTAAAGTGAATGCAGCTGTCTCTAACGCATATCCCCAAAACGATAGTGGCAAATCGGCAAGAGACATCATAGAACGTACCATATCTAATAGGGTTCGATTACGACGTTCGGACACACCATTACGCTGTGGTGTTCCAGGTGGCGTCAACTGTGAAACAATTCCACATTTTCTTAAGTGATCACCAAACTCATAACTCAGATATTCTCCCCCTCGATCAGATCGTAGGAACTTGATCTTCTTGTTACGATGATTTTCAACTTCACTCTGAAATTGCTTGAACTTTTCAAAAGTTTCAGACTTATGCTTCATCAAGTAAATATACCCATATCTACTTAAGTCGTCAGTGAAGGTGAGAAAATAACGATATCCACCGAGCGCCGTTACACTCATCGGACCGCACACATCAGTATGTATGATTTCCAATAAGTCACTTGCCCGTTCCATTGTCCCTGAAAACGGGGTCCTTGTCATCTTGCCCATGAGGCACGGCTCGCACGTGTCAAGTGATTCAAAATCAAGAGACTCCAAAAGTCCATCAGCATGGAGCTTCCTCATGCGTTTCACGCCGATATGACCCAGACGGCAGTGCCACAAGAAAGTGGTATTATCATTATCAACTCTTCATCTTTTGGCATCAATGTTATGAACATGTGTATCATCACTATCGAGATTCAATAAGAATAAACCCCTAACTTCGGGTGCATGACCATAAAAGATATTACTCATATAAATAGAACAACCATTATTCTCTGATTTAAATGAGTAACCGTCTCGCAATAAACAAGATCCAGATATAATGTTCATGCTTAACGCAGGCACTAAATAACAATTATTCAGGTTCATAACTAATCCCGATGGTAATCGAAGAGCGAGCATGCCGACGGCGATCACATCAACCTTGGAACCATTTCCCACGCGCATCGTCACTTCGTCCTTCGCCAGCCTCCGTTTATTCCGCAGTTCCTGTTTAGAGTTGCAAATGTGAGCAACCGAACCGGTATCAAATACCCAGGCACTACAACGAGAGTTGGTAAGGTACACATCAATAACATGTATATCACATATACCTTTGTTGTTGTTGGCCCCCTTCTTGTCCGCCAGATACTTGGGGCAGTTCCGCTTCCAGTGGCCATTCCCCTTGCAATAGAAACACTCAGTCTCTGGCTTGGGCCCAGCCTTGGGTTTCTTCACTGGATTAGCAACTGCTTTGCCACCCTTCTTAGAGTTACCCTTCTTGCCCTTGCCATTCTTCTTGAAACTAGTGGTTTTATTGACCATCAACACTTGATACTCCTTCTGGATGTCTGCCTCAGCGACTTTCAGCATCAAAAACAGCTCGGCGATGGTTTTGTTCATCCCTTGCATGTTATACTGCTGCACGAAGCTCTTGTAGCTAGGAGGGAGTGACTGGAGAATTCTGTCAATGATAGCCTCATCCGGGAACACAAGTCCCAGATCAGCTATGCGGGTATAGTACCCAGACATCTTCAGTAAGTGCTCACTGACAGACGAATTCTCCTCCATCTTGCAAGCAAAGAATTTATCGGTGGTCTCATACCTCTCGATCTTAGCATTCTTTTCAAAGATGAACTTCAACTCCTGGTACATCTCATATGCACCATGACGTTCAAAACGCCTTTGAAGTCCTCCTTCCAAGCCGTACAACATGGCACACTGCACTATCGAATAGTCATCCGAACGTGTCTGCCAGACGTTCAAAACGTCTGCAGGTGCTGTAGGAGCGGGGGGGGTCACCTAGCGGTGCATTTAGGACATAAACCTTTTGGGCAGCTGTGAGGATGATCCTCAGATTGCGGAGCCAGTCCACAAAGTTGCTCCCATCATCTTTCAGTTTAGCTTTCTCTAGGAACGCATTAAAATTCAGGGGAGCTACTGCGCGAGCCATCTACAACAAAAGATTTGCAAAGACATTTTAGACTATTGTTCATGATAAGTGAGTTACTACCTAATCAAATTATTTATAACTCCCACTCAAATTGACATCCCTCTGGTCATTCGAGCGTGACATGATCCAAATTCACCAACCCAAGTCCGATCATCACGTGAGATGAGGTGGTGTCAATGGTGAACATCAACATGTTGATCATATCTACTATATGACTCATGCTCGACCTTTCGGTCCTCCGTGTTCCGAGGCCATGTCTGTACATGCTAGGCTCGTCAAGTCTAACCCGAGTGTTCTGCATGTGCAAAACTGGCTTGCACCCGTTGTATGCGAACGTAGAGTCTATCACACCCGATCATCACGTGGTGCTTCGAAACGACGAACCTTCGCAACGGCGCACACTCGGGGGGAACACAATTTTATCTTGAAATTTTAGTGAAGGATCATCTTATAATGCTACCGTCGTCCTAAGCAAAATAAGATGCATAAAAAGGATTATCATCACATGCAAATCATAAGTGACATGATATGGCCATCAACTCGTGCTTTTGATCTCCATCTCCAAAGCACCGGCATGATCTCCATCGTCACCGGCGCCACACCATGATCCCCATCATCATGATCTCCATCATCGTGTCGCCATCGGGGTTGTCGGCGCCCACCATGCTCTTACTACTATTGCTACCGTTTAGCGATAAAGTAAAGCATTACAAAGCGCTTAATGATTGACACGCAGGTCATACAAAAATTAAAGACAACCCTATGGCTCCTGCCGGTTGCCATATGCATCGACATGCAAGTCGATATTAACTATTACAACATGATCATCTCATACATCAAATATATCTCATCATGTCATTGGCCATATCATATCACATACATACCCTGCAAAAACAAGTTAGACGTCCTCTAATTTGTTGTTGCATGTTTTACGTGGCTGCTATGGGTATCTAGCAAGAACGCTTCTTACCTACGCAAAGCCACAACGGTGATATTCAAGTTGCTATTTAACCTTCTACAAGGACCGCCTTGTTCTATTCCGATTCAACTAAGATAGGAGAGACAGACACCCGCCAGCCATCTTATGCAACAAAAGTCACATGTCTGTCGATGGAACCGGTCTCATGTACGTGGACATGTAAAGTTGGTCCGGGCCGCTTCATCCCATAATACCGCTGAATCAAGAAAGACTAAGGAGGGCAGCAATTTAAACATCAACGCCCACAAACCCTTTTGTGTTCTACTCGAGAAAGCATCTACGCAAGATCCTAGCTCATGATGCCACTGCTGGGGAACGTTGCATGGAAAACAAAAAATTTTTCTCTACGTTCACCAAGATCAATCTAGTAGATGCAACTACGAGGGGAGAGTAGGATCCACATACCCTTGTAGATCGCTAAGCGGAAGCGTTAAGAACGCGGTTGATGGAGTCGTACTCGCCGCGATTCAGATCGCCGAAGATCCTAACACCGAAGCAACGGTGCCTCCGCGTTCTTCACACGTACGGCTCGGGGACGTCTCCTCCTTCTTGATCCAGCAAGGGGTGGAGGAGAGGTTGATGGAGAGACCGGCAGCACGACGGCGTGGTGGTGATGGTGGAGAAGGATTCCAGCAGGGCTTCGCCTAAGCACCGCGGGAGATGAAGATGTTATGGGAGAGGGAGGGCAGCACCGAGGCACAAACGTGTGTTGGCTGCCCTCCCTCTACCTCTCTATATATAGGGGGAAGGAGGAGAGGGGGCGCCCTAGGGTTTCCCCTAGGGGGGCCGGCGGCCAGGGCAGAGGGGGGCGGCGGCCAAGGGCCAGGCCCTAGGGTTTCCCCCCAGGTGCCTTGCCCCCCAAGCCAGGGGGGGTGTGGCAGCCCTAGGAGGGTCCACCTCCCCTTGCGCATGAGGAGAGGGCCCAGGGGGGGGGGGGGCGCACAGCCCTATGAGGGCTGTGGTGTTCCCCCTTGTGGCCCATTAGGCCCAGAACCACTTCCGGGACCCCCGAAACCCTTTTCGGTAATCCGCCGATTTCCCGATGCTCCCCGGAACACTTCCGGACTCCGAAACCTTTCATCCTATATATCAATCTTCGTCCCCGGACCATTCCGGAGACCCTCGTCACGTCCGGGATCTCATCCGGGACTCCGAACAACCTTCGGTAACCATGCACTGTTCTCACTTACAACCCTAGCGTCACCGAACCTTAAGTGTGTAGACCCTGCGGGTTCGGAAACCATGTAGACATGACCGAGACACTCCCAGGTCAATAACCAATAGCGGGATCTGGATACCCATATTGGTTCCCACACGTTTCTCGATGATCTCATCGGATGAACCACGATGTCAAGGATTCAAGCAATCCCGTATACAGTTCCCTTTGTCTCGTCGGTATGTTACTTGCCCGAGATTCGATCGTCGGTATCTCTATACCTAGTTCAATCTCGTTACCGGCAAGTCTCTTTACTCGTTACCGTAATACATAATCCCGTGACCAACTACTTAGTCACTTTGAGCTCATTGAGATGACGTATTACCGAGTGGGCCCGGAGATACCTCTCCGTCACACGGAGTGACAAATCCCAGTCTCGATCCATGTCAACTCAACAGACACCTTCGGAGATACCTGTAGAGTACCTTTATAGTCACCCAGTTACGTTGTGACGTTTGGCACACACAAAGCACTCCTACGGTGTCAGTGAGTTACATGATCTCATGGTCATAGGAACTTATACTTGACATGCAGAAAACTATAGCGATAACTGATACGATCAAAAGCTATGTTTAACGTTTGGGTCTCGTCCATCACATCATTCTCCTAATGATGTGATCCCGTTATCAAATGACAACTCATGTCTATGACCTGGAAACCGCGGTCATCTTTGATCAACGAGCTAGTCCTGTAGAGGCTTCACTAGGGACACAAAGTCTGTCTATTCATCCACACATGTATTTGAGTTTCCAATCAATACAATTATAGCATGGATAATAAACGATTATCATGAACAAGGAAATATAATAATAACTCTTTTATTATTGCCTCTAGGGCATATTTCCAACACTTTGTTGCTAAGAGTGGATCCTTTCTAGAGAAGGAGTTTCTCTCGAAAGAAGTGAGTGGGAGGAAAGTAGAACTTGATGAGGTAATTGTACCTTCTCCCGAATTGGAAGGTAGTACATCACAGAAACTCGTTCCAGTGATTCCTACATCAATTAGTGAGGAAGCTAATGATGATGATCATGAAACTTCAGATCAAGTTTCTGCTGAACTTCGTAGATCAACCAGAGTTCGTTCCACACCAGAGTGGTACGGCAACCCAGTTTTGGAAGTCATGTTACTAGACCATGATGAACCTACGAACTATGAGGAAGCGATGATGAGCCCAGATTCCGCAAAATGGCTTGAGACCATGAAATCTGAGATGGGATCCATGTATTAGAACAAAGTATGGACTTTGGTTGACTTGCCCGATGATCGGCAAGCCATCGAAAATAAATGGATCTTCAAGAGGAAGACCGACGCAAACGGTAATGTTACTGTTTACAAAGCTCGACTTGTTGCGAAAGGGTTTCGACAAGTTCAAGGAGTTGACTACGATGAGACTTTCTCACCCGTAGCGATGCTTAAGTCTGTCCGAATCATGTTAGTAATTGCCGCATTTTATGAAATCTGGCAAATGGATAACAAAACTGCATTCTTTAATGGATTTATTAAAGAAGACTTGTATATGATGCAACCAGAAGGTTTTGTCAATCCTAAAGGTGCTAACAAAATGTGCAAGCTCCAGCGATCCATCTATGGACTGGTGCAAGCATCTCGGAGTTAGAATATACGCTTTGATAAGTTGATCAAAGCATATAGATTTATACAGACTTGCGGTGAAGCCTGTATTTACAAGAAGTGAGTGGGAGCACTACAACATTTCTGATAAGTATATGTGAATGACATATTGTCGATCGGAAATGATGTAGAATTTTCTGGAAAGCATAAAGGAGTGTTTGAAAGGAGTTTTTCAAAGAAAGACCTTGGTGAAGCTGCTTACATATTGGGCATCAAGATCTATAGAGATAGATCAAGACGCTTGATAAGACTTTCGATGAGTACATACCTTGATAAGATTTTGAAGTAGTTCAAAATGGATCAGTCAAAGAAGGAGTTCTTGCCTGACTTGTAAGGTGTGAAGTTGAGTAAGACTCAAAGCCAGACCACGGCAGAAAAATATAGAGAGAATGAAAGTCATTCCCTATGCCTCAGCCATAGGTTCTATAAAGTATGCCATGCTATGTACAAAACACGTTGTGTACCTTGCCATGAGTTTGACAGGGAGGTACAATAGTGATCCAGGAGTAGATCACTGTACAGCGGTCAAAATTATCCTTAGTAATTGGATGACTAAAGGAAATATTTCTCAATTATGGAGGTGATAAAGAGTTCGTCGTAAAGGGTTACGCCGATGCAAGCTTTGACACTAAATCCTGATGACTCTAAGTATCAATCTGGATGCGTATTGAAAGTGGGAGCAATTAGCTAGAGTAGCTCCATGCAAAGCATTGTAGACATAGAAATTTGCGAAATACATACGGATCTGAATGTGACAGACCCGTTGACTAAACTTCTCTCACAAGCAAAACATGATCACACCTTATTACTCTTGGGTATTAATCACATAGCGATGTGAACTAGATTATTGACTCTAGTAAACCCTTTGGGTGTTGGTCACATGGCGATGTGAACTATGGGTGTTATTCACATAACGATGTGAACTATCGGTATTAAATCACAAGGCGATGTGAGCTAGATTATTGACTCTAGTGCAAGTGGGAGACTCAAGGAAATATGCCCTAGAGGCAATAATAAAGATGTTATTTGTATTTCCTTATATCATGATAAATGTCTTTTATTCATGCTAGAATTGTATTAACCGGAAACTTAGTACATGTGTGGATACATAGACAAAACAGTATGTCCCTAGTATGCCTCTACTAGACTAGCTCATTGATCAAAGATGGTTATGTTTCCTAACCATAGACATGAGTTGTCATTTGATCAACGGGATCACATCATTAGGAGAATGATGTGATGGACAAGACCCATCCGTTAGCATAGCACTATGATCGTTTAGTTTTACTGCTATTGCTTTCTTCATGACTTATACATGTTCCTATGACTATGAGATTATGCAACTCCCGAATACCGTAGGAACGCCTTGTGTGCTATCAAACGTCACAACGTAACTGGGTGATCATAAAGATGCTCTACAGGTGTCTCCGAAAGTATTCGTGGTGTTGGCATAGATCAAGATTAGGATTTGTCACTCCGAGTGTCGGAGAGGTATCTCTGGGCCCTCTCGGTAACACACATCACAATAAGCCTTGCAAGCAAAAGACTAATGAGTTAGTCACGAGATGATGTGTTACGGAACGAGTAAAGAGACTTGCCAGTAACGAGATTGAACTAGGTATAGAGATACCGACGATCGAATCCCGGGCAAGTAACATACCGATGACAAAAGGAACAACGTATGTTGTTATGCGGTTTTGACCGATAAAAGATCTTCGTAGAATATGTAGGAGCCAATATGAACATCCAGGTTCCGCTATTGGTTATTGACCGGAGATGAGTCTCGGTCATGTCTACATAGTTCTCGAACCCGTAGGGTCCGCACGCTTAACGTTTGATGACGATCGGTATTATGAGTTTATGAGTTTTGATGTACCGAAGGTAGTTCGGAGTCCCGGATGAGATCACGGACATGACGAGGAGTCTCGGAATGTCCGAGACATAAAGATTGATATATTGGACGACTATATTCGGACACCGGAAGTGTTCCGGAAAAGTTTCGGATTTAACTGGATTGCCGGAGGGGGTTACCGGAACCCCCTACGAGGGGGGATGGTCCATAGTGGGCCTTGAGGAAAGGAGAGAGGCAGCCCATAGAGGCTGGCCGGCGCCCCACCTAAGGATCCTAGTTGGACTAGGATTGGGGTGGCGCCACCTCTCCCTCTTTTCCTTTCCCTCTCTTCCTTCTTGGTGGACTCCTACTAGGAATATGATTGCAATCCTAATCCTAGTAGGATTGCCCTAGCCGCACCATAGGAGGCCGGCCGGCCCTCCCCTCTTGCTCCTTTATATACGGGGGCAGGGGGGCACCCAAAGACACACAAGTTGAATTGTTCCAGCCGTGTGCGGTGCCCCCCTCCACAGAAACACACCTCGGTCATACCGTTGCAGTGCTTAAGCGAAGCCCTGCGCCGGTAAATACATCATATCCGTCACCACGACGTCGTGCTGACGAAACTCTCCCGTGAAGCTCAACGGGATCAAGAGCTCGTGGGACGTCATCAAGCTGAACGTGTGCTGAACGCGGAGGTGCCGTACGTTCGGTGCTTGATCGGTTGAATCGCGAAGAAGTTCGACTACATCAACCGCGTCACTTGACGCTTCCGCTTCCGGTCTACGAGGGTACGTAGACACACTCCTCCCTCTCGTTGCTATGCATCTGGTAGATAGATCTTGCGTGATCGTAGGAAAATTTTAAAATACTACATTCCCCAACAGGGAGGAGGTGGTGCAGGGGCCTCCGGCCGTCCAGCCCGCCTCCGTGTACCAGGCACCGCCGTCCCACCTCTAGACGCCGTTGGCGTACGTCGACCTCATCAGCGACGACGAAGACGACGGCCAGTGAAGACGGCGGTGGCCACGGCATCAACGGGCACGGCCGGAGCATGCGGCCGGCGTCTTATATATATATATGTTAATTATGGCTAATGTAAACCGTGAAACTAGGCCGTTTTGTGGTCATGACCCTTAACTATGTTTTATGTTTTTTTTAACTGCGTTTATTTACATTTTTAAGTCATTTTATTTTAGTTTTTCTGTTTTTTTATCACGTCCAACACGGACATGATTTGGGGTGCGACCGCGCGCTGGGCGCACCCACGACCCAACGGACAGAGACGGACATGGGCGAACCCATTGCCGTCTCAAATGGCCAAAATCGTGCCAAACCGAACGTCCGTTTGGGGTGGTGCGGTGGAGTTGGCGTAAGTATTTGCGTGTCTTCAACATGTAGGTATGACGGAACTCATATAGCCTTTGCCTGCCGTGCCCTAGAATTCGTCGGAACTGCTGCATTGATGGGGATGGATGGAGCTTCTGCATGTGAATACATAATCTCTTAATTCAAATAACTTACTATGTAGTGACGGAAACTGTATTTACATTTATAACATGGTAAAATTCTTTACACTGAGTTCATACGTATGTGCTGGATGAGACTATGTTTTTCTTGAGTTGTGCTGGTATTTTTCGTGAAATCTCCCCTACTCTATATTTGCAATCAAACAAGAGGTGAGGGAAAGATCATCATGCCAACATCCTAAATGTACCTCTGCTCATGGAAACAATGCTACCCTACATGAAAGTCGCCCGGTGCACTAGCACTACCCTGACCATGGAGTCAATGAGCCTGCCATTGCAGATGCCTACGAACACCTTGCCGGATTCATCACCACATGCCATGGGCATCTCACCTGTCAGGAGCTCGCAACAAAATGGGCAGCTCATGAAAGATCCGGTACAGAGGGAACGGCCTACTACCCTTGATCTGTCCAAGGATCTTAGTTGTGCCCTCCTCCACAGCCATGCGTGCCGCTTCAATCTCCCATGACAGCACGGATCCTAGCTCCTCCATCAGCTTGCCGATCTTTGACAGCACCAGCTCAGCGACGGTGTCGCTGCTCTTTGTGGTGAGAGCATATATATGCTCGGGCTCGACAAAATCTGCACTTGGCTTACTCTAGTATCTCACTTCACAAGGACCAGTAAGGTACACACCCAAAAAGGTTAAGATACATCTTGCTTGCTTCGAAAAAGGCCTCCAGGCAACACTCTTGTCTAACTATACACTGGTACAGATGACTGAGGGCGCTTATGAAAGTGTGTACTGAAGGGATTGGTTTACTCGAGTATCTCACATTAACACTTATATTATACAGTATACAAAGTTCAAAACTTCAAATACATCTCAATTAGCTTAGCTGACCAGAGCTGGAAAACTATATAACCTGGACTCGTGGAGACAAAAACTACATCCCACTGTATGACATGCTCGCGACTCATTTGATTATCATACCCCCGGCTCATGTAGTTTTGACTCAATGATCATTAATTCATTATCACACCCCATCTCATGCAGATTAGTGCAGATGAATTGCACACATCACATCATCTCCGCGATGGAGCATACACCTATTGGTCAAATCGGGGATGGGCATGGTGCCCTTCTCCACCGGCATACATGCCTTTTCCATCTCCCATGGCAGCGCCGACCCCTCCACCAGCTTCCTGATCTTGGACAGCACCAGCTCAGTGTTGACGCTCAAAAGTGGCACAATCGTAAAAGTTGCTTTAATCTATGTCAAGATTACTTCAAATATATGATCGGAAGTCACCATGAGATGGCTTTCTTTGAGAAGATCAAGATGGATATGAAAGTGGTCTAAAACGGAGTCCGGATGCAAAAGTTATGACAAGTTCAGAGATGCTCATGGTGACACCAGATAAAAGAATGGCTTGAAACCCAATTAAGATGACTTCAAATGGAAAAAGTTTCAACATGAAAGTTGTGCGTCTCGTCGAAACGATTGATTTTGATATAAAAATCGTCCCAATCCGAGTTCGTATGCAAAAATTACAGCCATCCGAACACAGCCCTGTCACAGAGCCAAAAGTGGCGCGCCCCACCAGCCATGTGTCTGATGGGTAGCGCGAGTAACAGCCTGTATTGCGTGACCGTTTTGGCCTAGAATATGGCTTCAAATCGAAAAACGTTCAACATGAAAGTTGTTCGTCTCGTCGAAACGGTCAAGATTGCTTTTGGGCTCTTTTCCATCCGAGGTCGTTTACCACCTCAAATATTACCCGCAAGGTACAGCCAATTTAAACCGAACAGTTTTGGAAAGTTCGGATAAAACCAATCCGAATTTGGCTAGGGTTTTGGACGTGAATCCAAGCCTTTTCCTTGCACGGGAAGTCCAGCCGCCTCTTATATACTCAAGGGGTGATGGTCGATTGAACAACAACACACAATCGCAAACGCATCTACAACTTTTTCATCTACGTTTTGTTCCTCCCTCGTTCTTGCTCCCTCGTTCTTCGTCGTTCTTCGTGTTGGAGAGCTGCGAATACCGAGGCTCTAGGGGCGGCTTGACCGACCTAGGGCAGCCCATAGCCGCCGCACTCCCCGACGGGGTCCCTCCCGGGAGTGTAGGGTTTCGGGTCTTCAAAAGCTCTCGCCGGTCGACTTGCGAATCGCGCTTCCGGTGAGACTCCTTCGACGTGAGCTGCGGTGCACCACCCCCGGCGTCGAGGGTACACGTGACGTGTTCGTGTGCGAACACACTTTTTGGCGACTCCGCTGGGGAAAAATATCAATCATCATCATCATCCATCATGTCTGGCAACGACAAGATCCCCAAACCCTCAGAAATCGACGCCGATAACATAATCAAGCCCAATTTTGAGGAGTTATCGGAGGAACATCACCAAGCTTATGAGGAGTACAAGAAGGCACGTGAAGAGAAGGAGATGCATGAGTTCCTTGCTAAGTTCAAAAAGGATCGTCAAGGCAATATCACTCCGGTTGGAGAAATCAAGTTTCCTCCTCTTCATGATGAACATGTTAAACCCTCTGTAAGTAATACCTTCTCTCCTGAGGTATGGGCTGAAATTGATAGTCGCATTACTGATAGCAATAATCTTTTATACCAAATTTTCTTGGAAAATAGTAATGCTAAAAATAGTGTGCCTCAATCATCTAGTGGTAATGTTGGTGTGCCTGTTACCGCAGAAATCCCTAGTCCAACTTTACCTATTTCATCGGCGCCCCCCGTGCCGATGAATTTTTATCCTAGCCCCACAAATCAAATTGTTGCTGCACCCATTAATCCTATCATGAGTATGCCAAGTTCGGTGGTGACGCCGAACCAAACCCTACCTACAAGAGCAAACCCTATTAGATCACTGCCGAATTACAATTCGGCATGCATGCCACAATTCACACCTGCAACTACTAACCCTACTCCTCCTATGCTACCGCCACAAGCTTCATCGTCCACCATGGATGATGGTCTAGCTAATCTTAGAGGGGAGATGGCTAAGATGCTCCGAGAGAATTTTGGAGTTGAGTTGCCAAGGAACCGTATTTATCAAAAGCCATATCCAGAATACTTTGATGCAATTCAATGCCCTCCGGGATATAAAATTCCAGATTTTGTTAAGTTTAATGGAGAGGGCACAAAAACCACCTGGGAGCATGTTAGTCAGTACTTGGCACAATTAGGTGAGGCAAGTTCACGAGATGAGTGGAGAGTACGTTATTTTCCTTTATCTTTAACCGGTACTGCTTTCTCGTGGTTTTCTGTGTTACCACCTGGTTCTATTACTACATGGTTTCACTTGGAACAAAAGTTTCATGATCACTTCTACAGTGGTGACAATGAGCTTAAGCTATCCCATCTTACATCGGTTAAGCAAAAGTATGATGAATCGGTCTCCGATTATGTCAAAAGATTTAGGGATACAAAAAACCGGTGCTATAGTTTGGTGATAACCGAGAGAGATTTGGCTGATCTTGTGCTTAGTGGTTTGAGAACTCACATTAGAGAAAGGCTAGAAGGATACGAGTTTTTAAATATCAACCAAGTCTTGCAAAGGGCTTTGGCTCAAGAAAGCCGAAGCAAAGATCTTAAAGAGGTGCATAGATATAAAACTGATCGTTCTAAAATGAATATGGTTGAGTATGGTAGTGACCACTCGGACGATGAGGGTGATATTTATGCTGCTGAATTTGTTTGGCCATCTAAGGCCAAACCATTTACTTGCAATGATTTAAAGCCGATTCATAAGAATCGTGATGAAGAGATGAAATTTACTTTCAACATTACTAAGTGTGATAGAATATTTGATGCTTTGTTGCAAGCCAAGATTATTAGAATATCTCATACTTTACCGCCGTTCGAAGAGCTGAAACGGCGTGCTTATTGCAAGTATCATAATTCTTTCTCTCATGCTACTAATGATTGTAATGTTTTTCGACGACAGATACAATCGGCCATTAATGACGGACGATTGAATTTTTCTGAAATGCAAGTTGATAAGCAGCCTTTCCCAATGAACACCATGGATTTGGAGGGGAAGAGGATGTTAATTCGGCCCAACATAGCCGAATCAGCTAATAAAAATAATATTGTCATTGGTGAGCCCAGGAAAAATGAGGAGAGCAACAAGGTCTTGGGGAGACAAGTTGTGCTTGATAAGCAACCCGATGGCAAGGAGGTAATCAAGATCACCATCAAGAATCCTACACTCGGGGGGCAATCACAAGTGCAAGAGAACACTCATGTGAAATTTGTTAAGCCCAAGAGTCCAGAGGTTGGCAAATGGAAAACGAATGAAGCTAAAGTGCAGCGCAAGAGAATCAAGCCAACTTTTGATATGCTGCTGTCCAAGTATGCCAATCAAGCAGCCGGTTCTAGCTCTAACCGGTCATCAAATTTGAAGCGCTCAAGATCACCTCCGAGGGAAGAATCTCATCATCACGCAGGGTCATATGGGTCATGGGCACCAGGACCATGGATGGCGCCGCCCCCCTATGCGCCATACTACATGGGAGGCTTCAATGGAGGATGGGGGCAGCCTCCAATGGCCCCTTATGCTTTTCATCCTGGTTGGGCAGAAACAAGGAGGCCCGTTCATGAGAGGCTTTCTTATCCCACACGAGGCCATTTGAACAATGGTGTCAATCGGCCAATGCAAGATAATGAAAAAAGGGTCAACCGGCAAGTGTGGCGTGCCAAATCACCAAGTGCTGAAATTTCAGAGCCTAGCAAGCAAAAGGAGAAGAATGCTAGTGGTGAAACTATTATGATAGGCACTAAAGAATTAATAATCAAAGAGCCGATTATTGTTGATAATCCGGCTGATTCTAATAAAGATGTGGCTGCGGTCCAGCAAGGCCCCATGGCTAATGATCATGAAGCTAGCATAAGCAAGGCCAAGTTGAGGGATCCAAAATATACTCAGCCAAAGTGGTGTCCTTCCGGTCTGACCAAGGCGCAAAAAAGGAGATTGCAGCGCATGAGGAGTAATGAGAAGGAGGAACAAGAAGCAGAAAAGCTAAGGGATAAATTATTCAATGAAAGCCGTCCCATGGTACCCCCAAAACAAGTGTGGAGGCCAAAGCAAAAGGAAAACATTGCAGCTTCTGCATTGATCATAGCAACACCTACACCACCAACGGAGGACGATGCGGCTACTATTACATCGTCCACTTTGCCTACTACTTCCCCTTCCCTTGAAGATATTTCAGAGTCAGTGGACATGCTTGCGGAAGGAGATGAAATGCTTGATTATGAGTCTACACCAGTTCATGAAGGTATGGATATTAATATGGTGTATTACTTACCCGCTGAATTTCGTGCTATAGATGAAGAAGGGGAAGTAGCTCAGCTAGATTTTGGTCCTAAAAATGCTATATTCGAGAAGCCAAAAGAACCGGTGACGCACTTGAAGCCATTGTTCCTTAAAGGTCATATTAATGGATCGCCGGTTGCTAGAATGCTTGTCGATGGTGGTGCTGTGGTGAATCTTATGCCATATTCGGTCTTCAAAAAATTGGGGCTGCGTGATGAAGAGTTAATAAAGACCAACATGGTGCTTAATGTTGGAAATATGCCCTAGAGGCAATAATAAATTGGTTATTATTATATTTCCTTGTTCATGATAATTGTTTATTATCCATGCTAGAATTGTATTGATAGGAAACTCAGATACATGTGTGGATACATAGACAAACACCATGTCCCTAGTAAGCCTCTAGTTGACTAGCTCGTTGATCAACAGATGGTCACGGTTTCCTGACCATGGACATTGGATGTCGTTGATAATGGGATCACATCATTAGGAGAATGATGTGATGGACAAGACCCAATCCTAAGCCTAGCACAGATCGTGTAGTTCGTATGCTAAAGCTTTTCTAAATGTCAAGTATCTTTTCCTTAGACCATGAGATTGTGCAACTCCCGGATACCGTAGGAATGCTTTGGGTGTACCAAACGTCACAACGTAACTGGGTGGCTATAAAGGTGCATTACAGGTATCTCCGAAAGTGTCTGTTGGGTTGGCACGAATCGAGAATGGGATTTGTCACTCCGTGTGACGGAGAGGTATCTCTGGGCCCACTCGGTAGGACATCATCATAATGTGCACAATGTGATCAAGGAGTTGATCACGGGATGATGTGTTACGGAACGAGTAAAGAGACTTGCCGGTAACGAGACTGAACAAGGTATCGGGATACCGACGATCGAATCTCGGGCAAGTACTTTACCGATAGACAAAGGGAATTGTATACGGGGTTGATTGAATCCTTGACATCGTGGTTCATCCGATGAGATCATCGTGGAGCATGTGGGAGCCAACATGGGTATCCAGATCCCGCTGTTGGTTATTGACCAGAGAGTCGTCTCGGTCATGTCTGCGTGTCTCCCGAACCCGTAGGGTCTACACACTTAAGGTTCGGTGACGCTAGGGTTGTAGAGATATAAGTATGCGGAAACCCGAAAGTTGTTCGGAGTCCCGGATGAGATCCCGGATGTCACGAGGAGTTCCAGAATGGTCCGGAGGTAAAGATTTATATATAGGAAGTCCTATTTTGGCCACCGGAAAATGTTCGGGATTTTTCGGTATTGTACCGGGAAGGTTCTAGAAGGTTCCGAAGTGGGGCCCACCTGCATGGGGGGACCCACATAAACGTGGGTAGTGGGGGCAAGGCCCCACACCCCTGGTCAAGGCGCACCAAGATCCCCCCTTAGAAGGAATAAGATCATATCCCGAAGGGATAAGATCAAGATCCCTAAAAAGGGGGGATAACAATCGGTGGGGAAAGGAAATGATGGGATTTCTTTCCCCCACCTTTGCCAACGCCCCAATGGACTTGGAGGGCAAGAAACCAGCCCCCTCCACCCCTATATATAGTGGGGAGGCGCATGGGAGCCGCACCCCAAGCCCTGGCGCCTCCCTCTCCCTCCCGTGACACATCTCCCTCCTCCCGCAGCGCTTGGCGAAGCCCTGCTGGAATCCCGCTACTTTCACCACCACGCCGTCGTGCTGCTGGATCTCCATCAACCTCTCCTCCCCCCTTGCTGGATCAAGAAGGAGGAGACGTCCCCGCTCCGTACGTGTGTTGAACACGGAGGTGCCGTCCGTTCGGCGCTAGGATCATCGGTGATTTGGATCACGACGAGTACGACTCCATCATCCCCGTTCTCTTGAACGCTTCCGCTCGCGATCTACAAGGGTATGTAGATGCACTCCCCTTTATGCTCGTTGCTAGATTACTCCATAGATAGATCTTGGTGATGCGTAGGAAATTTTTTGATTTTCTGCTACGATCCCCAACACCAGACTAGACACAACTTTAAGCATAGCAGGCAACATAACAAATAGCATGGTGGATCACACATCACATGGCTCAATCAACTCGTACACATGCTAGTGGGTTTCAACTATTTACTGTGGCAATGACAGGTCATGCAAGGGAATAGGGTTCAACTACAGCAGCAAGTAGCAGTTCACGCGCTGTTGCCTTAATGCAGTATAAGAGAGCAGGAGCGAGAAGATTGGGTTTGTATCGGAATGATCAATGATTGCTTGCCTGACAAGGTAGTTGTCGGGTACTGCTCTTCAACTGGATACGCAGCAGTATCCTCGGGAGCAGGACCTAACACAGAGAATACCGGCGATACAATCATTAACAAACAAATGCAACAATATGATGCATGCTCATGACATGGCAAGATGCATGTGTGTTGGCTAATACAACTAAAACCAGAAGGGTTTGAACCTATTTGAATCAAAGATTCAAATTGGAGTTCAAACTATTATTTAAATAAGTGCATTATCATGTTTTTGATGTATACAGCAAGTTAACTTGTTCAAACATGCATGAAACCAGTGCCATTGGAAAGATTGGATTTTTCTGATCATTTTTCATATATAAATCTTTTCCATCTGAGCTATGGTTGATTTTATATGATTTTTAGAAGTTTTGGGTATTTTCTGGAATTTCCTGAATTATTTTAAATCTAAAAATCCCAGAAAAACCTTTACTGCGTCAGCATGACATCATGCTGACGTCAGGCAGTCAACAGGGCCAGTCCAAGTCAAACCTGACCAGTGGGACCCACTGGTCAGTGTCACAGTTAACTAATTAACTAATTAGAATTAAATTAACACCTAAACTAGGTTTGACTTGCGGGCAGGGCCCACATGTCAGTGACCCAGGGGGTCAAACCCGTGGTCAAAACAGGTCCAACTCGCCGGCGTTTAGCCGCTGGCGAGGCCAAACACGGCGGCGTGCTTCGGAAATCGCCTACGGTGCACGGCTCGAGCTGTGGCTAGGCGCGTTGGAAAGCCCTTGCTGTTGCGCGTCGGATGATGGTGGTCGCCGGACCTGGGGTGGCCGGAGACGACGGCAACAAGCTCGACGGCGGCGACCGGCATTGGGCGTGTGTGGAGATGCGGCTGCAGGGGCCTAGGCGATGCGTGCGTAGCACCTTTCGCATCTACGTGCTGCGGTGAGTGTGATGGACGGGTGCTAGTGACCAAATGGTCACCGGAGCATCACCGGCGGAGAGCACGACGGCGGTGCGTGCGGTTGAGCTTTGTGCAGTGCGTTCCAGGGCAAAAGAGAGCCAACGGAGAGGGGGAGGATGAAGCTAGGCTCACAGGGGTTGCAGCAGGCGCCGGAGCGAGCTCGGAGGTGGTCGAAGCTGAGCGGAACGGCGAGAGGGATCTCCGCGGCCGGAGTTGGGGAAGAAGAGGTCGGGGGCGTCTCCAGGGCGGGCGAGCGCTCGGGGCTCGGCCTGTTCGAAGCAGTCGAGGACGGCGGAGACGATGGACACCAAGGCGGGGCTCAGGGACAACGGTGGGCGCGGCTTCTACGACGGTGCGAGCACGTCGGCGTCGGCCATGGCGCGGGGAGAGCGAAGGAGAGGAACTGGGGAGAGGTGGAGGTGTCTGCGGGGTCGGGGACGACGTGAACGACCGGTCCAGCCCTCCAGGACGGCGAGGGGAGGAAGCAGGGCGGCGGGCAGCTGCGTGGCTCGCCGTGCGGTCGCCGTCGAGCACCTGCCTGCCTGCCTGGCCGAGCCAAGCAGCTCGCTGGAGCGGCGGCTGGGCTGGGCCGGCAGGTGGGCCGGGTGGGGCGCCAGGTAAGCTTTTCTCTCTCTCTTTTTTTCTATTTTCTTTTCTATTTGATTTCTTTTGCAGCTTTGTTCATTTAAATAAAATGTCAGAGCATTTTTGTAACTCATAACACTTGTCATACCTACTGTATATATTATGAACAGTAGGAAACATTATAGTTTATGATTATTTGAGCATTTAAAATATTTTATAGCATTTAAATGCCCAAATTCAAATACCATAAGATTTAATCCAAAGCCCTAGATTGTGCTAGAAAATTGTGCACCATTTTTGGCAGAGGTTTAAGACCAAGGCAGAAATGATGAACATTTTTGAAGGGCATTTTGGGTACATTGGAAAATATTTTAGCAAACCCTAGTTGTTAGGAGAGGGTTGCTGGGGTTTCTGTTAATCCCATTTCAAGTTTCTTTGAATGTAGACATGATGCACACTCTAGCTAGGTACTAAAGCAAGTGCTAACTAGGGATGTGACAACTCACCCCCATTTAAAAGAATCGCGTCCCGAGATTCGGGTTCCTCCGGAAAGAGGGTGGGGTACTCAAGTCGAAGACGATCCTCCCTTTCCCAAGTAGCTTCACTCTCGGAATGATGTGACCATTGAACCTTGAGAAACTTGATATTGTGGCGTCGAGTGGTGCGCTCAGTTTGATCAAGAATACGAACGGGGTATTCTCGATATGTGAGATTGTCTTGGAGATCAAGCGTTTCATGGTCCACTCCGCGGATAGGATCCGAGAAGCAACGCCTGAGTTGAGAAACATGGAAAACATCATGAACTCTGGAGAGGTGCGGAGGTAGTTCCAATTGGTAGGGAACTTCTCCTCGTTTGGCAAGAATGCGAGAAGGACCGATGTAACGAGGGGCCAATTTTCCTTTGATACCGAAGCGATGGGTTCCCTTAAGAGGAGTAACCCGAAGGTAAGCCTTATTGCCGACTTCAAAAGTCACAGCCTTATGATGACTATCATATTGGCTCTTTTGGCGAGACTGGGCTGTTTTCAATCTCTCACGAACGATGCGAACTTGCTCTTCTGCTTCCTGAATCATATCCGGGCCAAAGAATTGTCTTTCCCCGGTCTCCGACCAGTTAAGAGGTGTTCGACACCTTCGTCCATATAGAACTTCGAAGGGAGCTTTACCTAGGCTGGTTTGATAACTATTGTTATAAGCGAATTCGGCAAATGGAAGACATTTTTCCCATTCCATGCCGAAAGAAATGACAGAGGCTCGAAGCATGTCTTCCAGAATTTGATTGACTCGTTCCACTTGACCACTTGATTGCGGATGGAAGGCAGTACTGAAGAAGAGATGAGTTCCCATAGCATTCTGGAAACTTTCCCAAAATCGTGAAGTAAAAAGACTTCCACGGTCCGAGTTAATCTCCAACGACACACCATGAAGTGATACTATTCGAGAGATATATAAGTCTGCTAGCTGGCTAGCGGTAATACTCTCTCGAACAGGCAGGAAATGAGCTACTTTAGAGAGACGGTCGGTAACGACGAAGATAGCATTATTCCCTTTCCTGGACCTAGGAAACCCGGTAATGAAGTCCATACCGACTTTGTCCCATTTCCATTCAGGAATAGCTAAAGGTTGAAGGGTGCCAGCAGGCCGTTGATGCTCTGCTTTGACTCGACGGCAAACGTCGCAGTTAGCAATGAATTGAGCGATTTCTCTCTTCATCCTAGTCCACCAGAATCTCTGACGTAAGCCCTGATACATTTTGGTACTACCGGGATGAATCGTGAGAGGAGATTCATGAGCCTCCTTAAGAATCATTTGTCGTAGTTGTGGTTTCTTGGGTACCACCAAGCGGTTCTCGAAGTACACTACACCTCGATCATCCATAGAGAAACTTCTAGCAACTCCGCTAGCAATGTTCTCCTTGATCCGAGATATGCCTTTATCATACCGCTGGGCAACTATGATTTGATCCATAAGGGTAGGTTTCGCCACCAAGGTGGAAAGGAATCCTCGAGGAACAATGTGAAGGTTAAGCTTACGAAATTCCTCGTGGAGAAGTGGTTGACTTTGTTGTAACATTAAATTGTTACAATATGACTTACGACTTAGTGCATCAGCCATGACATTGGCCTTTCCAGGGGTGTAAGTGATTCCTAAGTCGTAGTCCGTAAGCAACTCAACCCAACGTCTTTGCCTGAGATTTAAATCCGGTTGGGTGAAGATATACTTCAAACTTTGATGATCAGTGAAGATTTCACAGCGATTACCAAGGAGGTAATGTCGCCATGTTTTGAGTGCATGGACTACAGCTGCAAGCTCTAGATCATGAGTAGGATAGTTATCCTCATGTGGACGCAACTGTCGAGATGCGTATGCAATCACTTGACGATCTTGCATGAGAATGCAACCTAGTCCTTGTCGCGAGGCGTCGCAATAGATTATAAAATCCTTGGAAAAGTCTGGTGGTACCAGTAAAGGTGCAGATGTGAGGTGTCTTTTCAGTTCCTGAAAACTAGACTCGCACTGTGGGGTCCACTCAAACTTTTTATCTTTCTTGAGGAGTTCGGTTAGAGGTTTAGCAACCTTGGAGAAATTCTCGACGAAACGTCGGCAATAGCTCGCTAAGCCAAGAAAACTCCTAACTTGCTTGACCGATTCAGGGGGAGTCCAATCAAGTACGGCTTGAACTCGCTCGGGATTGACGGCAATACCCTTGCCAGAGATCACATGACCTAGATAGGTTACTTCTGGCAACCAAAATTCACATTTGGAGAATTTGGCATAAAGGCGGTGCTCTCGAAGTTTCGTCAATACCAGCCTTAAATGCTCGGCATGATCTTCCTTGTTCTTGGAATAGATGAGTATATCATCGAGGTATACCACGACGAATTTATCCAAATACTCCATGAATATAGAATTCATTAACCGAGAAAAGGTAGCTGGGGCATTGGTTAATCCGAAGGACATGACAGTGTACTCATATTGGCCATAATGAGTAACGAAAGCCGTTTTAGGAATGTCCCCGTTCTTGATTTTGATTTGATGGTAGCCCAACCTCAAATCCATCTTAGAGAAGACTGAGGATCCAGCGAGCTGATCATACAGGTCGTTGATCCTGGGGAGCAGATACTTATTCTTTATGGTGACCAGATTGACAGGTCGGTAATCTACAACCATCCGCTCCGTTCCATCCTTCTTCTTGACGAAGAGGACGGGGCAAGCCCAAGGGGAAGAACTAGGACGGATGAAACCTTTTTGCAAGGACTCATCGAGTTGTTTCTTTAGCTCAGCTAATTCTAGTGGTGCCATCTTATAAGGTCTCCTAGAGATTGGGACAGTTCCTGGGATAAGATCTATCACGAACTCGACATCTCGGTCAGGTGGAACTCCTGGAAGTTCTTCTGGAAAAACATCCGGGAAGTCACGGACTACCGGGATATCTTCGAGTTCTGGTAGAGGGCTGGCATTAAGAGAGTAGAGCTGACGCTCAGCCATTCGAGTCAAGACATTGACTATCTTGCCGGATGGATGTGTAAGTTGAACGGTCCTAGTAAAGCAATCAATCTTGGCGTAATGAGTTGTCATCCAATCCATACCCAAGATGATGTTTATGTCCGAGGACTTGAGGGCGATTAAAGATGCTAGGAAAACAAGTCTATCGACAAGGATTTCATTTCCATGGCTTACCCAAGAGGTTTGCCACTTTGAACCAGGAGTTTGAATAACCATGGAAGTAGGCATGTCGCAAAAAGTCATGTTGTGCAATCGAGCATAGCTCTCAGAGATGAACGAATGTGATGCTCCAGTATCGAAAAGAACAGATGCCGGATGGCAGTTTACGAGAAGCGTACCAAGGACGACGTTAGGATCCTCATAAGCTTCTTCGGCAGAAACATAGTTGACATGACCACGTGCAGTGGGGATTGGTTTGACATAGTTCACCTTGCCGGTTGGCTTACCACGGCCAACGGGTTTTCCTGGCTGGTTCTGGGGACAATCACGCATGTAGTGTCCCGGTTCTCCACACTTGAAACATGTCACAGTGGTGGTGCGTGGAGCAAGGTTGGAGGGTGGTCCTCCATAGGTCTTAGCAGGTGCAAACTGTTGAGTTGGGCGAGGCGCCTCATAGGATGGCCTCGGTGTGTACTTGGGTGGCAGAGCAGTGTTAGGAACCCACACACGGCGCTTGTGAGAGCCAGAGCCGGATGAGGAACCAAAGTCTCGAGTATGCTTGCGTGTGGCCTCGAAGTCGGTCTGGCCTGTTTCAGCACTGATAGTCTTGTTTACCAACTTCTGGAAGGAAGTGCACTCGTGCAGACGTAGATCTCGGCGGAGTTCAGGGCTGAGTCCCTTGCGGAACCTCGCCTGTTTCTTGGCATCGGTGGATACTTCTTCAGGTGCATAGCGTGCCAGGTTACCAAACTCGCGGCTATAGCCATCCACAGTTAAACGGCCCTGGGTGAAATTGCAGAATGCCTCCCGCTTGCGATCCATGAGACCTTCCGGAATGTGATGTTCACGGAATGCCTCACTGAACTCAACCCAGGTAGTGACTTGGCCAGAAGGACGCATAGCTTCAAAGTTTTCCCACCAAAGACTGGCAGGGCCCTCAAGATGGTAGGCGGCGTAGATAACCTTGTCAGCTTCGGCCACACGGGCAGAGTGTAGCTTGTGGGTGATACTACGTAGCCAGTCATCAGCATCCAGAGGTTCAGTGGAGTGATGGAACTTTGGTGGACACATCTTGATAAAATCATGGATTGACACCACGTCATTCCTCTGACGGAACCCAGTGTTCTGCTCTATGCGTTCCAGCAGAAGGTTGGTCTCTCTCTTGTTCCGTTCTGCTTCAAGCATAACTTCCGCCAAAGAGGGTGGCTGGGGCAGATTCCCATCTCTAGCCCCACTAGCCTCACCCTGCTCCTGAGCAGCAGGAGTGTTGCGAGTGTTGACCATCCTAGGAAAACAAAACAACGGTTTAGACAAGGATGGCAAAAATTTGACATAGAAGTGCTGAATGTAATGGATGACACAGAATGCAGAGATGTTCATCCGTACAACATGGTAATATAGGAAGTGCTATATATACACCAGTGGTCATACACACCATACAAAGTTTAGTACAAGCCAAGGCTAAAGTACAACTGCGGTGAAAGACTATACATCCCATCAGAGGCATTCCAAGCTCCTATACATTATTTAACTACACCTCCGGAACTCAGTACACACTAAGTCATATTCCACAAGACGCGCAGGACTGTGGAAATACAACTACTACAATACTACTACTACCACGGACTAGCTCAGACATTCGCGTAGTAATCCTCGTAAAGATTACCACCGTAGCTTGGAAGTGGTACAGACGGATCTTGAAATTCGCGAGCACTCGAAGGCTGTGGACCATAGGGGCATGGGTGTGGTCTCGGTCCCGATGCTGGAGGTAACCGACGCCCACGTGGAGGTGTAATACCCCCAACGTCACGCCAATCCATGCAATCAGGCAGACGAGTCCGCACAGGGTACAAATCTCGCATGTCCAGATATCCGGTGTGCACAGCAGGTGCAAGCCGTGTCAAAGTAGTCCAATGAGCGGCTCGAGTGTTATACAGCTCCATTCGGAGGGCACGGACCTCACGGTCCCTATCCTCCAACATCTGAACAGTAGTCTGAAGCAGTGGCTCTTCATGAGCAGCATCAGTATACAGACCAGTGTAGTAGCCTTCCTCTCCGGGAAGTGAGGCTGGCATGTAACAGAACTCAGTGTTCAGCAACAGGGCATGCCTAGCACGAAGAATGGTCATCATCGAATAAGCGGCATCCTGCACTGCCATCTCGATGGTAATCCCGAGTCCATAAGACCAATGGATGGGATCATTAGCTCCGGGATATGAGGGGTATATCCAGACTGTGCAAAAAGACTGACTTTGATTGAAATCCCGGTACTGTTCCTCCACAGTGTATTCAGGATACCAGCGATAACCGGTCTCAGTCAGCACACGGACTAGCATGGCCGTGTGACCGGGCACATTAATGCACCGAGTCAAACGAACCACTTGGTGAGGGATGCGGCCAGACATCTGAAACACGAAATAATGCAAAGGCATTAGTGTTTCTGGAAGAAATCGGGCAGCATAACAACTGTAAATGCTCAAACAAAGATTTGAGACATCATACAAATGATAGCATAGCCACTCAACAATTCCATATCAAGGTTCCGGGTCCAACAATCATCATACTAAAAGGATAGAAACTGAACTGAGGCTTGAAACCAACAATCCTAAGAGTCTACGGATTAGTAACACGTGAACCTAGTAAGGATAAGAGGCCTAGTCCTAAACCCCCGTAGAAAGAATAGACTGACTCAGATCAGAAGGGCATAAGGTAAAGGAGTAAAAAGAGCCTTACGTTCCCTTCCACAATCAATTCCCCTACATATAACTAAGAATTTTTTCTAGACTCAACATCGACCAGTTTGGCTTGAGAAACCTACAGGCAGTCCAGCTCTGATGCCAACGCTGTCAGGACCCCGATCCTAAGTCACACCGATCTAGCTGTAACATGTCATATCACTTTGCGGCCTCACGCACGGTAACCCCACGGGTGCCACCTTACCTGGCCCGGGACCGTTTGCGCATTTTGGCACACGTATATGACAGTGTCGCTAGCATCCATATGACAGAGAACCCGGGCCGACATGGCTAGTTATAAACCAAAAGTGGCACTAAATTACAGAGACAGGCATCCATGACCCAACAACGAACGTGTCGGTCATCAACGTATGAACCCAAGTCGTAGCAAGCTACAAGGACTTAAAGGAACAACGCGTGACATTTCCTCTAAGGGACAAACACAGGAACGAAGAAGGACACATGCCGGCCAGCCTACGTGTTCCGAGCAGTAGCAAGCTACCAAGGCTCATTGGAGACACTAGGAGGCATTTCCCTGTAAGATAGGCTACCAAGGGAAAACAACTAGGTGTCGGATCCCACACATACCAAGCATTTCAATCATACACGCAATGTGCTCAATATGTGCAAATACAACATTGCATCACAACAGAACTCTATGACTCAAAGTACTTTATTTAAAAGGCTCCAAGAGCCATACATAACATATCCATATAGGTAGGGGTCACATGACCCAACACTCAAGTCATACAGTCATACAAACACAAGCGGAAGCTACATGTCTGAGTACAGACAACTTAGAAAATAAAACAGGCTTGGTGTAGCCTGACTATCTACAAGGCCCTTCACAAGCTCCAGATCTCCGTCTGGGTGTCAAGCTACTCGTCGACGTCAACGTCTATGTAGAACCCATCAGCAGGGGCAGGGTTCTCCTCTGCAACAGTTATTAAGCAAACATGAGTACAAAGGTACTCAACAAGTCTTACCACAGAACCTATCATACATGCAACATTATCAAAGGGGGTAGTGGAGTTTATAGCAGAATGCCAGCTTTGACCTTGGCTAACCTATACTACAACTCTCAACAGATTGCAAGATGTTATTACGTACACGAGTCCTCTACTCACCACATCAATACACTACCGAGGATCCTCTTCCGTCATCCTACGGAAGGGCCATCCACGGCACTCACACTTATCTTGAGGCTTTTAGTAGTATCCATCAACTTGTCTATGAACTGTAAGAGTAACCAAGTAGTTCGTACCGCGAACAACGGCTATTCGAATAGATTGATAACCCTGCAGGGGTGTACTTCTTCACACACGCTTCCACCACTTATCGCCGTTTACTCGGCGTGTACTCGGCAACCTTCAAGCGGAATCCCAGCGAGGGTGTCGGCCATGACCTGACTAACTACTCAAGTCTCTCGTCCAGGTTTATCGCCTATTTGGGTTCCATCCGTGGGGAGATCCGGCCGGGGTGTCGCTCACGGCCCCAAACGATGTGTACAGGGTTCCAGAGTCACCAAACGGGCAACCGGTACACCGTGCCACGTACCTGTCGCATCACAACCCACCCCGAGGGTCAGCGTTGTGCACGACCTCCAGTAAGCTATAAACACCAAAAACTAGTTGCAACTCCTGGACAGAGATCAAGGGTAATTAATAAGCCGAGAGGGTCAATTAAGGATCCCAGTGTGTGGTAGTAGCTGTAAATTGAACCACACATACAGATCTCGGGTCCTATGGACGATTCCAATGAAACAACCCACCATGTACTCCTACATGGCTTTCATCGATACCTTTACCAAGCGTATTCCACACTTCCTTCTCTTTATCGGTATGATCATTTCACTCTGATCCATCACCCAGATGAACCAGACTAGACACAACTTTAAGCATAGCAGGCAACATAACAAATAGCATGGTGGATCACACATCACATGGCTCAATCAACTCCTACACATGCTAGTGGGTTTCAACTATTTACTGTGGCAATGACAGGTCATGCAAGGGAATAGGGTTCAACTACCGCAGCAAGTAGCAGTTCACGCGCTGTTGCCTTAATGCAGTATAAGAGAGCAGGAGCGAGAAGATTGGGTTTGTATCGGAATGATCAATGATTGCTTGCCTGACAAGGTAGTTGTCGGGTACTGCTCTTCAACTGGATACGCAGCAGTATCCTCGGGAGCAGGACCTAACACAGAGAATACCGGCGATACAATCATTAACAAACAAATGCAACAATATGATGCATGCTCATGACATGGCAAGATGCATGTGTGTTGGCTAATGCAACTAAAACCAGAAGGGTTTGAACCTATTTGAATCAAAGATTCAAATTGGAGTTCAAACTATTATTTAAATAAGTGCATTATCATGTTTTTGATGTATACAGCAAGTTAACTTGTTCAAACATGCATGAAACCAGTGCCATTGGAAAGATTGGATTTTTCTGATCATTTTTCATATATAAATCTTTTCCATCTGAGCTATGGTTGATTTTATATGATTTTTAGAAGTTTTGGGTATTTTCTGGAATTTCCTGAATTATTTTAAATCTAAAAATCCCAGAAAAACCTTTACTGCGTCAGCATGACATCATGCTGACGTCAGGCAGTCAACAGGGCCAGTCCAAGTCAAACCTGACCAGTGGGACCCACTGGTCAGTGTCACAGTTAACTAATTAACTAATTAGAATTAAATTAACACCTAAACTAGGTTTGACTTGCGGGCAGGGCCCACATGTCAGTGACCCAGGGGGTCAAACCCGTGGTCAAAACAGGTCCAACTCGCCGGCGTTTAGCCGCCGGTGAGGCCAAACACGGCGGCGTGCTTCGGAAATCGCCTACGGTGCACGGCTCGAGCTGTGGCTAGGCGCGTTGGAAAGCCCTTGTTGTTGCGCGTCGGATGATGGTGGTCGCCGGACCTGGGGTGGCCGGAGACGACGGCAACAAGCTCGACGGCGGCGACCGGCGTCGGGCGTGTGTGGAGATGCGGCTGCAGGGGCCTAGGCGATGCGTGCGTAGCACCTTTCGCATCTACGTGCTGCGGTGAGTGTGATGGACGGGTGCTAGTGACCAAATGGTCACCGGAGCATCACCGGCGGCGAGCACGGCGGCGGTGCGTGCGGTTGAGCTTTGTGCAGTGCGTTCCAGGGCAAAAGAGAGCCAACGGAGAGGGGGAGGATGAAGCTAGGCTCACAGGGGTTGCAGCAGGCGCCGGAGCGAGCTCGGAGGTGGTCGGAGCTGAGCGGAACGGCGAGAGGGATCTCCGCGGCCGGAGTTGGGGAAGAAGAGGTCGGGGGCGTCTCCAGGGCGGGCGAGCGCTCGGGGCTCGGCCTGTTCGAAGCAGTCGAGGACGGCGGAGACGATGGACACCAAGGCGGGGCTCAGGGACGACGGTGGGCGCGGCTTCTACGACGGTGCGAGCACGACGGCGTCGGCCATGGCGCGGGGAGAGCGAAGGAGAGGAACTGGGGAGAGGTGGAGGTGTCTGCGGGGTCGGGGACGACGTGAACGACCGGTCCAGCCCTCCAGGACGGCGAGGGGAGGAAGCAGGGCGGCGGGCAGCTGCGTGGCGCGTCGTGCGGTCGCCGTCGAGCACCTGCCTGCCTGCCTGGCCGAGCCAAGCAGCTCGCTGGAGCGGCAGCTGGGCTGGGCCGGCAGGTGGGCCGGGTGGGGCGCCAGGTAAGCTTTTCTCTCTCCCTTTTTTTCTATTTTCTTTTCTATTTCATTTCTTTTGCAGCTTTGTTCATTTAAATAAAATGCCAGAGCATTTTTGTAACTCATAACACTTGTCATACCTACTGTATATATTATGAACAGTAGGAAACATTATAGTTTATGATTATTTGAGCATTTAAAATACTTTATAGCATTTAAATGTCCAGATTCAAATACCATAAGATTTAATCCAAAGCCCTAGATTGTCCTAGAAAATTGTGCACCATTTTTGGCAGAGGTTTAAGACCAAGGTAGAAATGTAATGCCCAGGATGGGACTATACCTCCTACGTGTCAAGGCACGACTTAAAGGTATAAGCCCATCCTAGAATGATCTCAAGTTTGGTATCTTTGCACAACTCATGTAAAAGAGGGATTAACTTGCAAAAGAAGATAGTTGGCTTACACTCGCCACTTCACACAATACATTACATAAGCAAAACATCATTCAGAACAGCACAACCCGACTACGGGTGAAGATCCAAAAGAAAGATACCAAAACAACATAAAGCCACAGGTCAGGATCGAATCCTAGTAGAAACCACTACTGATTGTCGAAGCGTCACAAGCAAACGGCCACAAGCTTCATCGAGCTCCCAGTGAAGAACTGGACCAACTCCTGCATCAAACTCGGCTGAACCTGCATCTGGTGTGGTGAAGTAACTGTGAGCCAAAGAGGACTCAGCAATCCTGTTCCCGGGTAACAAGACTATTTAAGCCTTGGGTGAGGATAAGGCTGAAGAAAGAACGAGAGGTGAAGGAAACAAAACAAGAGTCTGCAGCAGCAACTAGCACTAACTTACGTAGTAGAGAGCGAGAAGAGAAGTGCATCGGTCGAAAGATGATCACGAAGTGATCCTAGCTAAAGCCGGTCAAACATAACCCCACCGTGTTCAACTCCCGAATCCCTATTCGGAAATTGACAGTCACGGTACACACGCTGGTAGTGTACTGAAACATTGTGTCAAGTTATCTACAACCGGAATTAACAAGCTCCCATCTGCCACATAACCGCGGGCACGGCTTTCGAAAGTTCAAACCCTGCAGGGGTGTTCCAACTTGGCCCATCACAAGCCCACGATCCGCAGAGTCGCAACTCCATAGGTGGGAAGACCCGAGTATTCTCGGAATCCCGTGCTCAAGTTAAACCGAACTAAGGTAAGGCTAATCCAGCAAATCCTCCCGGCGTGCCGACACCCTGATAGTAGCCGCGCGTATCTCGTCTCAGGCCACGACCGGATGGGTGATCCCACAGGTTTTTACCAAACCTTGAGTTTCCTCGAGGTGGCCCCGCGTAACCCCCGTTTCGGACCAACACTCATGTGGAGCACTGGCCCGGGGTTGTAGAATTAAGAATAAAAGAGGGTTTGCAAGGCCCTTATGCAAGTTTTATTAGTTTGTTATTAGGCAAATAGTACCAATGTTGGGATTTGCTGGAAAAGACTTAGCACTTAGCGGTTTATCAAGGGGGTCCCATACACCCCAACCGTGTTAGGAACGCATAATCAAGGAACATAACACCGGTTTATACGGTTCCTAACGGCATGAGTGGAACAAAACACCAAGCAAAAGGCTTAGCCTTCCACCCTGCCAGTATATAGATGATTTCATTTTTAAGCATTTATATAGTGTGATATAACCCAACCAAACTTCAACATGAAGCAAACATCTTCAATCTTCACCTGCAACTAACAATGCTATAAGAGGGGCTGAGCGAAGCATACTTAGCCAAGCAACGGTTTGCGTAGGTAGGGTGGTTAAACATGGCAATTGGTTACAAGTAGGAGGCTGACAGGAAAACAAGGGCATCGAGGCAAAACTAAAGATCGAGACTACTAGCAATAGGCAAAGATAGTAATGGTAACCGGGTTCGGTCATCTTGCCTGGGATTCCACAAGGGAGAAGAACGGATCCAAGAAGAAGACGGAGCAACAGTCGAGCGGATCCTCACAACTCCGGAACGAAACCGAAGCTAACAAGAGAAGCAACCGGAAAGAAAGAAACAACACGGTAAACACACAAACATAAACATGGCATACGATGCACAAACAAGTATGATGCATGTCCGGTTTAACTATGCAAGGCATGGCAAAGTGCACAAACAAAACTACAAGTTAAGTGGAGATCAATATGCAACGAGTTGCATATTGACGAAACACCACATTTAATTATTTAGTTGACTCTCATTATTAACAAGACAAGGTTAAATGTTTTTAGCATGGCAAGAGGTGAAGCATAATAAAACTACACTATTAAGACATTTTAAATGAGGCCGGAGAATAACAACAACATATCCGGAAAATCCCCATAAGCATGTTTAATAATTATAAAGCAACAACAATTAACATTTTAGTGTTGTTAACATGATGCGGATGACATGATCAAGTTTATGCAATTTTATTAAAAGGTTGACTTAAAAGAGATAAGAAGTATTGTCACCGTGGTGGAAGAAAAGGGTGCCACGACAACGATCCGAAAATGATGCAAGGCAACAACTCGGTTCCGGTAACTCGGGAGAGACCGGTGCAAAACAAAAGGTGGAGTGAACGAGTAGAACAAGATGAAAGAGGTGGGGCGATCCCGTTACCGGGTTCCCACGAGTCGGTGACGAGGCAACCGAGGAACAACAAAAGGAACGAAACGGACACGGAGCACACACGGGAGGCAACTCATACAACCACAACAAGCATGCATCCACGGGTCACGTCTCGGGGTTATACCTTCGGAACCATCGTTCTCGGAGGGGTTCGATGTCGTAGTGGAAGTAGCCGTAGTAGTGGAAGTAGTGGTACACGGCCGAAGAGGAAGAAGTCGTTCACGTGGCGGTAGTTGTACTCGGGCGACGGTAGAGGAAGTAGTGGTACTCGGCGACGGTAGATGTACTCGGGGCGACGGTAGACGTTCACGTAGGCGTTTCCGTTTCCGAAGAGGTACTTGTCGCGTCGGCGTTCGTAGTGGTACTTGGGGGTTCCCGTTCGTAGAGGTACACGCCATCGGAGGGGTACTCGTTGAAGACGTTCCGTAGGGGTACACGGGCGACGGTAGGGGTACTTGGGGTCTCCGAGTAGTCGTTCATGTAGTTGTTCTCGAGCTCGTAGTCGTTCTGTCAACGTTATGTAGTTGTACTCGGGTCCGACCTAGTGGATCTTGGCGCTCCTGGCACTTGATAACAAAACAGCAACAGTACAAAAAAAAACAAGAACAGGGCGACAGCGACATCCAAGGCAAAAGAGGCAGCGGGGCAACACCCTGGAGGTGAGGCAGCAGCAGCAAGGCACGGGCGCGGCGAGCTCCTCGCTGGATCCTGGCCGGCGGACGCTGCAGAGGCACGGAGGGAGCGGGTCGCTCCTGGCTTGCTGGACGGCGAGGCGCAGAGGAGGAACGGAGGGAGCCGCGCACTGGAGGCAGGGCAGGGCCCGAGCAGGAGGATGGAGGCCGGGCGCGGCTAGCCTCCTGGCGCTGGCCGGCGGGGCGGTCGGGAGAGGAACAGGGGCCGAGCCCGGGGCGGCGACCTGGCGAGGCGGGCGCTCGGCCAGGGGGCGAGGTCGCGAGCCGCAGCTTGGCTCGGGGCGAGAGGAACCAGGCGCGGGGCGCGTAGAGCTGCGGCATCCGGGTCGAGAGGAGGGAGCGCGAAGGCTCGAGGGGAGCCGCGCGGGGTGGGGCGCTCGGCCGGCTCGCGGGCAGGAGAAGGGAGGCCTCGGGCCGGTGCTGCACGGGGCGAGAGGGAGGCGGTCGGCGCTTGGGAAGTTCGGGGCGATGCAGAGGGGCGAAGGGAACGGGACGAGGGAACGGAAGATGCGGCGGCGGACAGGAGGAAAAGGATCGAGGAGAGACTGAGGGAGTGCGATGCGCTAGGGTTCGGGGGGGTATGCGGGCTGGTTAGGAGGAAGGTGGGCCGGCCTGGGCTGGAGTCCAGAAGGCTGAGGAAAGGAGGAGATAGGCCAGGGAGGCCCAAGAGGCTGGGAAGGCTGGGCCTTCTTTTTATCTCTTAAATAGAAATAAAAAGAGAGAGAGCAAAACAAAAAGAAAGAGCCACAGAAAAGAAAAGAAAAAATGATGGACATTTTGTAAGGCTTTACGGAATAAACCCAACCCAACAAAATAATTCCAACAAAAAGGGAAGTGCAAAACTAAAACATTAGCTTGCAATAAAAGGGGTTTAGATAAAAGGAGGAGCCTCGAAACAACGGAAAGAATTAGCAAGGTTTAGAAGGAGAAGCTCGAAGTGAAAAAAAAACATGGGGGGAATATGCAAGTGTGTTTGAGTAATTCCGAGGAATGGAATATTTATTATATAGCTCCCTAAATATTGAGAGGCTTTTATATGTTATAAAGAGAAGTCACCTTCCCTCGATTTAAATGGACCGAAGGTCCACACGAATTATTAGGTTGAGATGCAAAATAAAATGACATGATGCAATGCAAAAATAAATAACACAAGCACAATGCAACCCACGGGAGGACCCGGAACATCTGGAATCTTCGGGAAGCTTCTGGAATCTTCTGGGACGTCAGTCTCGGGCGTCACAACTCTCCCACACTAACAGAGGATCTCGACCCGAGATCCTAGAGATATCACCGGGTAAAAAACGGAAGAAGAAGAGGTAAAACAAAGTTGCTTCTTAGACGAACGAGTGAAACCAAAGAACCTTGAGAGGTTGAACAAATTGAAAGAAGAATAGAACAGAGAAGAACGAAGTTAGGAGCACTCCGGTAAAAGGAGGAACAAGGAACATACGGGAACCTTGTAGGTTGAAGGACATGAAACAAGAGCTTACGGACGGAAAGAATATGAAACTGCAATGGTATAGGCAAGGAATAAGAATGACAGAATTTGGACAGCACTCCGTCTGAAAATGGAGGGAATTGAACATAAACTTGGCAAGTTGGGATGATACTTGATGAAATGAACAACATATAGCATCTGAAACAATTGAAAGAATGGCCCAAGGGGTAAGAAAGATTCGGACAGCACTCCGGTTAAAAGATAGGCAAAACTTGATAGGATGACGGAACTTGAATGAAGAATACAACACTCCGGTTAAAAGATAAGCAAGGAAAAGAACATGATCCCGATAAAAACGAGATGATGGTTAAAGAGAGCAACATCACAAAGTCTCCGGAATGAAAGAATAGAATATGGATCAAAGAAAAAAATGAATGGAGAAGGAAAAATGACAACTTCTCCCAAGATTGAATTTGAAAGAGCGTCCTTACGAAGAAGAGTTGAACGGAGTTGTTGGAAAAAAAATCAACAACGAAAACGAATAAGCTCTTGTTGTGGGCTTATGGAAAACATCTCAGAATTAAGAGGTGACAACCAGCCACTAACGAAAACAATTTGATTGGATTGAGAAGAACAAGTTGATGAAATCTTAACTCACCGGAATGATAATGCAGAACTTTGGTCATTTATAAGCACCATAATAGCAAAAACCTTAGGGAAAAGCTTTAGGTGAAAAACAACCCAAGATAACTCCAGAGATAAAAGGAGGGGTTGAAAAGATCTCTTGAAGAAAGAAAAATGATGGATTTAAATATTTCATTCCTGACAACTCGTGAATCATGAAACATGAAGGAATTGTCAAAATGACATAACACCATCTCAAAGAATAAGGTAGAAAGAATTGCAATTGGAAGCATGATGAAGAAAGCTTGAACTCCAACAAGAATGTTGATGAAAACTTCGAGGATGAATTAAAACATGAAGAACCACCATGAAAAACTCCGGTAATGAAAGCAAGAGAAGTGAAAGATGAAAGAATAAGATTCAAGGCCTGCGATGAATTAGATGGAGCTTTGAAATGATATCATTGAAATGACATGAAGCTCCGGAAAACAAGATGAACAACTTAGGACCAAGAATCTGATATGATGAACAAGCTCCAGACAAAAGAATTAACATGACCTTGAAGGAATAAGAATAAGAATTATGTAATGCATCTCCTTCACCAATTTAAATTGATGACAACCAAAGGATTTGGCATACTACTTATTCTCGTTGGAAAGAATTAAAGAGAGAGCTAGCTTGGGTAATTCTTCAACGAACCACCGGTAGGATTGTGAAAAGAACAAATGAATTGATACGATAACAGGGAAGAGTAAACTTGAAAGAACCACCGTAAGAATTAGGAGACGAACGAAGAGACATCAAAGAAGAATATTTGGAGGACGAAGTTGAAAACTGAGAGCGAAGAATCTTCTGAAATGATGGCCTTCGAAGGATCACAAAGAAAGAATTCATGAAATGCTCTGAAAGGGCATGAAAACAATTCCCACAATCGAAAACAATTATGAGGATGGCATGAAGCTAGAACCACGAATCTTCAAGAAGACGGCCAAGGTTAAGAGAAACACTTCTTCGGTCTCCAAAAGCTGAGAATAAGACGAGAAAAGCCATGAAGAATTGTTGCACACTCCGGAATGAAGAATTAAAAGGTTGAACCAATGATGAAAAGAATTGAAAGCGATCTTGGAAAAGGCATGTGACTGATGGAAATCATTCTTACGTCACACTTTGAAAGAATTTCAGAATAACTCCGGAATAATTAGAAGAGTCAGGTAAGATCCTGGGAAAAGACCTGTGGGTTAGGGCCCACTCAAAGAAATCACCGTTGAAAAATATTGCTTAAGAGATGTTGCACCGGTTGAATTAAAAGGCTTGAATAAGATAACAATGCTCAAAATAGTTTGAACGGATTAAGAATGGAATTATGAATCTTCTGAGATATCTTCAGCTCTCCGGATAAATAGCAAGAGGAGAATGATTAATTGGTGCACCGGAATAAGAAAGCATTGTGAAAAGAGGAAAAAGGATAAGATCAACACCGAAATCTTGAATTACATCCACCGGAAGAATTTGAGAACAAAAGAATGATGAACTGGAAGCTCTTGAGCATCTTCGCGATAAATCACCGGATAAGAACATTGACGGAGAGGAATGAAGAAACATCACATGAATAAAATGGATATTTCATCTGAGAATTGCTGACTCCATAAAGAAAAGGGGTGGGAGGGTGGGGAAAACAAAGACAACTTGGGATGAACAAAATGGGCACCGGTTGAAAAGAATTAACATGACCATCTTGATGATCAAGAAGGACTAGCACTCCCATAGAAATATGAGAACACCGATTAGGAAAGGTATGAAATCAACATTTGACATCGAAGCAACTCGAATACCAGAATCAAAACAAAAACAAAGGGTAGATATGCAACATGATCTTCACAATATCATTCGAACAGAGGATTGAACGGATGAATTCCGCAGGTACGTCAACTCGACGAGAAGCCACTTGGAGAACAAAAGATAAATAAAAAGGAACAAGGATCAGATAGAACAAATACAAGATAGAAGCTTCGTTCCGCATCTTCGTGCTGAAAGCTCATGGAACATGTTACAAAAGGGTTTTGCAATCCCCGGATCAGCATAGCCAAGGATCCTTTAAGATGCAACTCCCGATCAGAACAAGTCCATAAAACCACTTCACTCAATGTAGAACCCCAAACTTCATATCGTGCATCCGTTGGAAGAATGCCTAGAACTAGTAGATGAACCCACCTATAGATTTCCGAAAGTTTCCAGTTATGCAATCAGGTGTTGGGGATACACGGGAAGCACCGCGCAATCAACTCTAAACCTACATCCAGGTGTATCCATCCTTCAACACATAACCAGTCTTTCTCGGAAACTGTTTACCTCGGACCTTCGAAAAGCATCCACTATAACAAGCTATGGCAATACTCTCGAACTACCTCCCCAGTACTGGGTGATGTCGGGGTTATCTTGCCACTGGCCGTATAGGACAGATTTTCGATGTCGGCCATCTTAAGTATTTAGTACTGCCGCGATATGCTTGTGTCAATGATACCCCGAAGCTCAACTCCTCGGTAACAGGAGGCATCGAGAACAATATCCTTGTCACAAGAACATCGAAACAATCCCAGAATACTCGCGGGATCCTAAAAAAAATTTGGTGCAATTTTTGAAAGTAGAAGAGGTAAGAGTAGACGTCAGGAGTCCTCACCAGAATGAAAGGGGATGAGAAGCAAAAGAAATCCTACTCTCCGATATATATATAGGACTCAAAATGTTTTCAGTGTGTGCCTAGACTCAACCGTCAACGATTCGATCAATCAGTGGGGGCTTCTAGGTCGGAGAAGGCTCTGAATACCAACTTGTCATGCCCAGGATGGGACTATACCTCCTACGTGTCGAGGCACGACTTAAAGGTATAAGCCCATCCTAGAATGATCTCAAGTTTGGTATCTTTGCACAACTCATGTAAAAGAGGGATTAACTTGCAAAAGAAGATAGTTGGCTTACACTTGCCACTTCACACAATACATTACATAAGCAAAACATCATTCAGAACAGCACAACCCGACTACGGGTGAAGATCCAAAAGAAAGATACCAAAACAACATAAAGCCACAGGTCAGGATCGAATCCTAGTAGAAACCACTACTGATCGTCGAAGCGTCACAAGCAAACGGCCACAAGCTTCATCGAGCTCCCAGTGAAGAACTGGACCAACTCCTGCATCAAACTCGGCTGAACCTGCATCTGGTGTGGTGAAGTAACTGTGAGCCACAGAGGACTCAGCAATCCCATTCCCGGGTAACAAGACTATTTAAGCCTTGGGTGAGGATAAGGCTGAAGAAAGAAGGAGAGGTGAAGGAAACAAAACAAGAGTCTGCAGCAGCAACTAGCACTAACTTACGTAGTAGAGAGCGAGAAGAGAAGTGCATCGGTCGAAAGATGATCACGAAGTGATCCTAGCTAAAGCCGGTCAAACATAACCCCACCGTGTTCAACTCCCGAATCCCTATTCGGAAATTGACAGTCACGGTACACACGCTGGTAGTGTATTGAAACATTGTGTCAAGTTATCTACAACCGGAATTAACAAGCTCCCATCTGCCACATAACCGCGGGCACGGCTTTCGAAAGTTCAAACCCTGCAGGGGTGTTCCAACTTGGCCCATCACAAGCCCACGATCCGCAGAGTCGCAACTCCATAGGTGGGAAGACCCGAGTATTCTCGGAATCCCGTGCTCAAGTTAAACCGAACTAAGGTAAGGCTAATCCAGCAAATCCTCCCGGCGTGCCGACACCCTGATAGTAGCCGCGCGTATCTCGTCTCAGGCCACGACCGGATGGGTGATCCCACAGGTTTTTACCAAACCTTTAGTTTCCTCGAGGTGGCCCCGCGTAACCCCCGTTTCGGACCAACACTCATGTGGAGCACTGGCCCGGGGTTGTAGAATTAAGAATAAAAGAGGGTTTGCAAGGCCCTTATGCAAGTTTTATTAGTTTGTTATTAGGCAAATAGTACCAATGTTGGGATTTGCTGGAAAAGACTTAGCACTTAGCGGTTTATCAAGGGGGTCCCATACACCCCAACCGTGTTAGGAACGCATAATCAAGGAACATAACACCGGTTTATACGGTTCCTAACGGCATGAGTGGAACAAAACACCAAGCAAAAGGCTTAGCCTTCCACCCTGCCAGTATATAGATGATTTCATTTTTAAGCATTTATATAGTGTGATATAACCCAACCAAACTTCAACATGAAGCAAACATCTTCAATCTTCACCTGCAACTAACAATGCTATAAGAGGGGCTGAGCGAAGCATACTTAGCCAAGCAACGGTTTGCGTAGGTAGGGTGGTTAAACATGGCAATTGGTTACAAGTAGGAGGCTGACAGGAAAACAAGGGCATCGAGGCAAAACTAAAGATCGAGACTACTAGCAATAGGCAAAGATAGTAATGGTAACCGAGTTCGGTCATCTTGCCTGGGATTCCACAAGGGAGAAGAACGGATCCAAGAAGAAGACGGAGCAACAGTCGAGCGGATCCTCACAACTCCGGAACGAAACCGAAGCTAACAAGAGAAGCAACCGGAAAGAAAGAAACAACACGGTAAACACACAAACATAAACATGGCATACGATGCACAAACAAGTATGATGCATGTCCGGTTTAACTATGCAAGGCATGGCAAAGTGCACAAACAAAACTACAAGTTAAGTGGAGATCAATATGCAACGAGTTGCATATTGACGAAACACCACATTTAATTATTTAGTTGACTCTCATTATTAACAAGACAAGGTTAAATGTTTTTAGCATGGCAAGAGGTGAAGCATAATAAAACTACACTATTAAGACATTTTAAATGAGGCCGGAGAATAACAACAACATATCCGGAAAATCCCCATAAGCATGTTTAATAATTATAAAGCAACAACAATTAACATTTTAGTGTTGTTAACATGATGCGGATGACATGATCAAGTTTATGCAATTTTATTAAAAGGTTGACTTAAAAGAGATAAGAAGTATTGTCACCGTGGTGGAAGAAAAGGGTGCCACGACAACGATCCGAAAATGATGCAAGGCAACAACTCGGTTCCGGTAACTCGGGAGAGACCGGTGCAAAACAAAAGGTGGAGTGAACGAGTAGAACAAGATGAAAGAGGTGGGGCGATCCCGTTACCGGGTTCCCACGAGTCGGTGACGAGGCAACCGAGGAACAACAAAAGGAACGAAACGGACACGGAGCACACACGGGAGGCAACTCATACAACCACAACAAGCATGCATCCACGGGTCACGTCTCGGGGTTATACCTTCGGAACCATCGTTCTCGGAGGGGTTCGAGGTCGTAGTGGAAGTAGCCGTAGTAGTGGAAGTAGTGGTACATGGCCGAAGAGGAAGAAGTCGTTCACGTGGCGGTAGTTGTACTCGGGCGACGGTAGAGGAAGTAGTGGTACTCGGCGACGGTAGATGTACTCGGGGCGACGGTAGACGTTCACGTAGGCGTTTCCGTTTCCGAAGAGGTACTTGTCGCGTTGGCGTTCGTAGTGGTACTTGGGGGTTCCCGTTCGTAGAGGTACACGCCATCGGAGGGGTACTCGTTGAAGACGTTCCGTAGGGGTACACGGGCGACGGTAGGGGTACTTGGGGTCTCCGAGTAGTCGTTCATGTAGTTGTTCTCGAGCTCGTAGTCGTTCGGTCAACGTTATGTAGTTGTACTCGGGTCCGACCTAGTGGATCTTGGCGCTCCTGGCACTTGATAACAAAACAGCAACAGTACAAAAAAAACAAGAACAGGGCGACAGCGACATCCAAGGCAAAAGAGGCAGCGGGGCAACACCCTGGAGGTGAGGCAACAGCAGCAAGGCACGGGCGCGGCGAGCTCCTCGCTGGATCCTGGCCGGCGGACGCTGCAGAGGCACGGAGGGAGCGGGTCGCTCCTGGCTTGCTGGACGGCGAGGCGCAGAGGAGGAACGGAGGGAGCCGCGCACTGGAGGCAGGGCAGGGCCCGAGCAGGAGGATGGAGGCCGGGCGCGGCTAGCCTCCTGGCGCTGGCCGGCGGGGCGGTCGGGAGAGGAACAGGGGCCGAGCCCGGGGCGGCGACCTGGCGAGGCGGGCGCTCGGCCAGGGGGCGAGGTCGCGAGCCGCAGCTTGGCTCGGGGCGAGAGGAACCAGGCACGGGGCGCGTAGAGCTGCGGCATCCGGGTCGAGAGGAGGGAGCGCGAAGGCTCGAGGGGAGCCGCGCGGGGTGGGGCGCTCGGCCGGCTCGCGGGCAGGAGAAGGGAGGCCTCGGGCCGGTGCTGCACGGGGCGAGAGGGAGGCGGTCGGCGCTTGGGAAGTTCGGGGCGATGCAGAGGGGCGAAGGGAACGGGACGAGGGAACGGAAGATGCGGCGGCGGACAGGAGGAAAAGGATCGAGGAGAGACTGAGGGAGTGCGATGCGCTAGGGTTCGGGGGGGTATGCGGGCTGGTTAGGAGGAAGGTGGGCCGGCCTGGGCTGGAGTCCAGAAGGCTGAGGAAAGGAGGAGATAGGCCAGGGAGGCCCAAGAGGCTGGGAAGGCTGGGCCTTCTTTTTATCTCTTAAATAGAAATAAAAAGAGAGAGAGCAAAACAAAAAGAAAGAGCCACAGAAAAGAAAAGAAAAAATGATGGACATTTTGTAAGGCTTTACGGAATAAACCCAACCCAACAAAATAATTCCAACAAAAAGGGAAGTGCAAAACTAAAACATTAGCTTGCAATAAAAGGGGTTTAGATAAAAGGAGGAGCCTCGAAACAACGGAAAGAATTAGCCAGGTTTAGAAGGAGAAGCTCGAAGTGAAAAAAAAACATGGGGGGAATATGCAAGTGTGTTTGAGTAATTCCGAGGAATGGAATATTTATTATATAGCTCCCTAAATATTGAGAGGCTTTTATATGTTATAAAGAGAAGTCACCTTCCCTCGATTTAAATGGACCGAAGGTCCACACGAATTATTAGGTTGAGATGCAAAATAAAATGACATGATGCAATGCAAAAATAAATAACACAAGCACAATGCAACCCACGGGAGGACCCGGAACATCTGGAATCTTCGGGAAGCTTCTGGAATCTTCTGGGACGTCAGTCTCGGGCGTCACAAGAAATGATGAACATTTTTGAAGGGCATTTTGGGTACATTGGAAAATATTTTAGCAAACCCTAGTTGTTAGGAGAGGGGTGCTGGGGTTTCTGTTAATCCCATTTCAAGTTTCTTTGAATGTAGACATGATGCACACTCTAGCTAGGTACTAAAGCAAGTGCTAACTAGGGATGTGACAGTAGTTGCCGAGCATACTCAACTCCTTGCGGACGACACGACCGCTCACAGTGTTCACCAGCAAACGAGAGTGGATCTCGACGACCTCGTCGATGATGATCCACCGGCGTGGACGGAAGCGGAGCTCGGAGGAGTTCTTGGGGTCATCGGTGGCGGAGCCACTACCGGAACAGGGCTCGATGCCGACGGCCTACTCCACGCTACGTCGACAGATGGGTCCAGGCCGTCGGTGTACAACGACCGTCGGGCTATCCCCTACTACGCCGATGGCCCCCGTCGGTACAGAACAGCCGTCGGCATAGCCCAGGCTACGCCTAGAGCTGCCGTCGGCATAGCTGCATGCTCGGCGACCACGCTCGTGACGGGCGGCTAACGGTGTCGGATCTATGCCGACGGCAGAGACGGGCGGTCGTCGGTATAGATACGGGTGCCACGTCATCGATCCAAAGCGCACTTGCCGACGGCATAGATGACACGTCATCCGTCCGCGACGCCGCAACCACCTGCCCTGGCCACAGCTATGCCGACGGTTTTGCCGTTGGCATATCTTTTTTTTTTGCATTTTTTCCATAGCTATATTTTTGTGCATGTAGGCCTTGTGTTTCATTTGGTTGAAGAAGGATGGCAAGTATGTTGCCTTTGACCTGCATCGGCAGTTCCTCCCTCCAGACCATCCTGATAGGGAAGACAAAAAGAACTTCACAAAAGGCCTAGTCGTCCACGAAGTAAACGAGATTCCAACGTTTTCTGGTGCGAATGTGTTTGCTTAGCTGAAAGCTCTTAAGCCTGCCGACAAAGGCTAAGGCAAAGGAAAGCCAAAGCCAAAGTCAAAGCCACAGACGAAGGCGAGGGCGAGGGCGAGGGCAAAGGAAAAGGCAAAGGGAAATCAGAAAGTTTTGAAGGATATGGTGAGACGCACAACTGGACTCATATTACCCCTTCACGCAGCTTCCCTATTTCAAGGACCTCAAACTTCCATACAACATCGACGTGATACCGAAAAGAATGTTGCAGAGGCCCTTTTTCGCACGATCCTCAACATTTCTGATAAGACAAAGGATAATGTTAATGCTAGAGTCGATCAACAGAATATTTGTGATAGACAATGTCTACACAAGCAGCCTCCCACGGGAAGTCAAAAATCTTGTTTCAAGCCAGATGCTGACTTCGTACTTAAAAAGGATCATAAGGTGGAGGCATTAAAGTGGATGAAACACGTCGAGAAGTTCACTGATGATTATGCGTCGAATATAAGTAAGAGGGTCAATCTTTTAACGGGCAAAGTGATCGGGCTCAAGAGTCATGACTATCATGTATGGATTGAGCGGATTATGCCGGTGATGGTTCGTGGCTATGTTCCGGAGCGTGTCTGGCGTGTGCTTGCAGAGCTAAGCCATTTCTTCCACACGATTTGTGCTAAAGAAGTATGTCCCGAGATGATAAAAGAAATGGATAAGAAGGCGACGGAGTTGATATGCAAACTAGCGAAGATCTTCCCGCCAGGCTTCTTTACTCCGATGACACATCTCATTTTGCACTTCGCGAACGAGGTATTGTTGGGGGGCCCTGTGCAGAATTGTTGGCAGTACGGTCCTGAGAGACAGAACAAGCATCTGAGACAGAAATGTGGAAACAAAGCTAAGATTGAAGCGTTCATAGCTGAGGCAGTTATCCTAGAGGAGGTGGCAGACCTCAGGACAGCGTACAATCCGACCATGTTCCCACGCTGCACAACAAGGTGTCTCGATACAATATAGAATAACCCAAATATAAACCCAAGATGCCTCTATTCAGCGGGCAAGGTGGCAGGGCTGGATGCTCGACACCTTATATCATGCCACGAGATGAGTGGAAGGATGTCATGTTCTATATCTTACACAACATCAAGGAAGTTGGGGATGAGTGGATGAGGTAATACCTTTGCAGCATTCTTTTAGTCAATTCGTTATGTTCACTTTGCCTAGTTGTAATACCGTTTTTCTTATTTTAGTCGATTTGTTGATGAAGAGTGGACGAGAATGTTGCCTCCTACTGAAGCGGAGGCACTTGCTCTTCTTCGAAAGGGTGCCGATGGAAGGAATTTTTTTGTTGCATGGTTCATGGAGAAAGTAAATTTTCACACTTCCCTATTACCTAGTTCACCCTACAATTCCAATTAAACTCATGCTATAATTTCAATTAAACTTGTAGGGAAAAGATCCAGACACATCAATGGATGAAGAATTGAGATGGGTTTCCATGGGTTTTAATAGTCGGGTCATGACATGCGAAAAGTATGATGTGAATGGGTATCGCTTTCATACGGAGGAGTACCAGAACAATCGGCCTGATCCCAAAACTATAAATACCGGAGTCTTCACCGAAGTAGTTAATAAAGTAGATTACTGCGGAAGGGTAGGAAAAATATACGAGCTTGCATTGAAACGTGGCCAGGAACCCCTAAGTCTCACTGTGTTCAAATGCCGATGGTTCGACCCCCAAAAAGGTATGAGACATACGCCTTCTGTTGGTTTAGTTGAAGTTAAACCATCAACCATCTATGTCGGAGCTGATCTCTTCATCGCCGCTACCCATGCCACACAAGTATATTATCTGCCTTACCCATGCCAGAAAGAGTACCTAAAGGGTTGGGAAGTTGTGTTCAAACCGGACGTCTGTTTGGGGTCGTGCGGTGGAGTTGGCCTAAGTATTTGCGTGTCTTCAACATGTAGGTATGACGGAACTCATATAGCCTTTGCCTGCCGTGCCCTAGAATTCGTCGGAAGTGCTGCATTGATGGGTATGGATCGAGCTTCTGCATGTGAATACAGAATCTCTTAATTCAAATAACTTACTATGTAGTGACGGAAAATGTATTTACATTTATAACATGGTAAAATTCTTTACACTGAGTTCATAGGTATGTGCTGGATGAGACTATGTTTTTCTTGAATTGTGCTTGTATTTTTCGTGAAATCTCCCCTACTATATATTTGCAATCAAACAAGAGGTGAGGGAAAGATCATCATGCCAACATCCTAAATGTACCTCTGCTCATGGAAACAATGCTACCCTACATGAAAGTCGCCCGGTGCACTACCCTGACCATGGAGTCAATGATCCTGCCATTGCAGATGCCTATGAACACCTTGCCGGATTCATCACCACATGCCATGGGCATCCCACCAGTCAGGAGCTCACAGGAAAATGGGCAGCTCATGAACGAACCGTTACAAAGGGAACAACCTACTCCCCTTGACCAGTTCAAGGATCACTAGTAGAGAACGGGCCTATTGTCCCGGTTGGTAAGGGCCTTTTGTCCCGGTTCTTGAACCGGGACTAAAGGGTCGGTACTAATGCCCTAGCTCTTTAGTCCCGGTTTAAACTAGAACCGAGACAGATGGGTCTCCACGTGGCCTGTGCGCAGAGCCCAGGCAGGAGGGCCTTTGGTCCCGGTTGGTGGCACCAACCGGGACCAAAAGGCATCCACGCGTCAGCATTTCTGTGGCTGGGGTTTTTGTTTTTTGTTTTGAAAGGGGG
>LR738711.1:872054294-872096833 GCA_902687465.1 Secale cereale | reverse complement strand
CATATATGCGGTAAGGCCACGGCGGCCACATCCACGACGGCGGCGGGGGCAGGGCAGGGGCGCGGGGGCTCACTGGGGGCGGCGGCGAGGAGGGGGTCGGCGCGGGGAGGCGACGGCGAGGAAGGGGTCGGCGCGGGGAGGTGACGACGAGGAGGGGGCCGGCGCGGGGAGGCGATGGCGCCGAGGAGCGGGCGGCAACAGGGCGGCGCGGGGCGACGACGATGGGCCGGCGAAGACGGGGCGGCGCGGGGCTGCGCGGCGACGATGACGGGGCGGGGCGCGGCGACGACGAGGAGGAGCAGCCTGGCGGCGTCGTCGGGGGCAACTGAAGAAGATGAAATCTGAAAAACGCGAAGTGCTGGTTTATATAGCAAAGCCATTGGTCCCGGTTCGTGGCACCAACCGGGACCATTGCCACCTTTAGTCCCGGTTGGTGCCACCAACCGGGACCAAAGGTCTCTTTTCAGCAGCCCAAAGGGCGGGAAGGAGAGACCTTTGGTCCTGGTTGGTGCCACCAACCGGGACTGAAGGGGGGCATTGATCCCGGTTGGTGCCACGAACCGGGACCAATACCCCCCTTTAGTCCCGGTTGGTGCCACCAACCGGGACCAAAGGCCCTGTGATGCCCCGCGGCCAAAATCTTTAGTCCCACCTCGCTAGTTGACAGGGGCGCGGAGTTGTTTATAAGCCCCACTGCGGGGGCTGTATTGAACTCCTCTCTATTGCAGGCTTCTGGGCCTAACTTTGCGCGCTGCCCTGTGGGCCTGCTGGGCCTTATAGTCCTGCTGGGCCTTATAGTCCTGCATGCTAGGCCGTAGGCCTTGCAGGCTCACTGGGCAGCGCCCAATTTTTTTAATGTAGTTTTTTCCTTTTCTGCTTTATTTATTTCTGAGTAGTTTTTTTTGCTGTATTTAGAGTTTCTTTGTGAATATTATTGCTTTAGGTAAAACCAATTACAAACTTTCTGTTAGTGCCAGTAGTATTCAAATTTGAATAGTTTAAATTTGAAATTATTTGTAAATTGTGTGAATCACTAGCACTAGTAGAGAACGAGCCTATTGTCCCGGTTCGTAAGGGCCTTTTGTCCCGGTTCTTGAACCGGGACTAAAGGGTCGGTACTAATGCCCTAGCCCTTTAGTCCCGGTTCAAATTATAAACTTTCTGTTAGTACCATTAGTTTTCAAATTTGAATAGTTAAAATTTGAATTCTTTGAAATTTGTGTGAATCACAAGTTTGTGGTTAACTTTACTAAAAAAATGAACATAGATGCACCTATAGAGAAAATTCGACCTAAATTCATAGTTTTCGAATGAACTCTGAAAAAGTTGGCATAGCATGTGCATGTACAAAACGGACAATGGTATCATACTCGTTTGTTACAAAGTTGGCATGGTATCATCATAAGAGTTGCGGAAAAAGTCTTCACTTTTTCTTCGCTTGTGTCATTTGCTTATTGCGCCGTAACATTGGATAATCTTCATCATTTATTAGGATGCTTGGGTCAGCCTTCACTTTGAAGGGAGGAATTTCATGAAACTTTTCATAATCTTCAGATATGTCTGTCTTGCCCTCCACTCCCAGGATGTCCCTTTTTCCTGAAAGAACTATGTGGCGCTTTGGCTCATCGTATGATGTATTCGCTTCCTTATCTTTTCTTTTTCTCGGTCTGGTAGACATGTCCTTCACATAGATAACCTGTGCCACATCATTAGCTAGGACGAACGGTTCGTTAGTGTACCCAAGATTTTTCAGATCCACTGTTGTCATTCGGTACTGTGGGTCTACCTGTACCCTGCTGATGGCTTCTCGCCCCTCGTTGGTTACCCCAAGTGGAAGGTTTGAGATGCAGTGTAGCGGTAGTTTTCCCTTGGCAAAGATACCAAGGATCGAATTCCCCTGAGACTCCAAGGTTCAACAAGAAGGTGACAACTGCTAGCGGCGCAACTAGCGATCGACCGAACCTGCACACAGATACAAATAACTTTGCTCCCAACGAGTACAGAGAGGTTGTCAATCCCTCCAGCCTTGTCGTTTACAAAGGATCAAATGCAAGAGATAGTAGTGGTAGGTATTACTGCAACTAGTAAGTAAAAACAGAAAGTAAATAGCGGATGTGAGCAGTGATGGTAATATGGACCGGGGTCCCATGATGTTCACTAGTGATGTCTCTCTCCCAAAAGACGATAAAACAGCTAAGCGAGGTAAACAAATTACAGCTCGGCAATTGACATGATTATGTGCGCAAACCAATGCTAACTATGCTGCAAGAAAGGTAGACGCTCAAAAGCATGGGCGGTACGCCAAGGTAAGTAGACCGAAATCCATCTGCATCTACTACTAATCATCCACCTTGAGATATCTATCCAGAACATCTCGCTGGTATTAAGTTGCGAGTCCCACCCATAGTGTAAACTCAAAGCAACAGACAACTGCATTAAAAGAACTTTGCGTAAAGTAAACAATCCTTGCACCCGCGAGTACAAGCACCGTTGTTTTCCCCCTTGTGGCAACATCACATCCCCTAGACTCATGTTTCTGTCACTCAAGCTAGTCATCGAGGGGCATGAACCCACAATCAAGCATAACGTTCCCTCTTGGAGTTACTACCTACTACTTGGCCAAAGCAATAAACAGCAACGAAGAACATGCAAGAATTACTCAAGAACATAAATATAAAAGAGGTAAATCAAATATATTACTCACACACAATCTGAACATAATCTCATAATCCATCGGATCCCAGCAAACTCATCATAGCAACAGCATAAGGATTACATATGTGCCTCGATCATGTAGGGCAGCTCACGAGGTCTAATCGGTGAAGAACGAAAAGGGGAGGAGAACATCACATAGCTACTGGTCATGGACCCATGGTCCAAGGGAGACTACTCACAACTCATCCGGGAGGCGTCCATGATGGTGGAGAGGCTCCCGGTGGCGATCCTCCCATCCGGCAGGGTGCCGGGAAGAGTTCTCCTGGTGCTCCCGATCTTGGAAGCGCGGCGGCGGCGGAACAGAGATGAGATCGCGAAAAAGGGTTCCGTCCTCGAGGGTTTCGGGACGCGGTGTAAATATATGCCAAAGGGGGGCATCAGCGGAGGCCTGGGGGGCCCAGGCGCCCCCCAGGCGCGGCCAGGAGGGGGGCCGCGCCCCCAGGGCGCCTGGAGCCCTGGTGGCCCCCCTCCGGCCCTACTTTGGCTGCATGGAAGCTTCCGGAACGCTGATTTTTTATATATTTTTCCCGGAATTTTTCTGGCAGTTTACGTAATGGGAAAACCTGAAATACAAAAACAGCAGAAAACAGAAACTGGCACTGGGGTGCACTGAGTTAATAGGTTAGTCCAAATATGATCAAAAGTGTATGGAAGTGTATAAATATCATAGCAATATCACACAAAAGAGGCATGGAGCAAGCAGAAATTATAGATACGTTTTGGACGTATCAACATCCCCAAGCTTAATTCCTGCTCGTCCTCGAGTAGGTAAATGATAACAAGCATAATTTCTGTGGTGACATGCTATTAACCATATAAGGACTTTTCACAGTCACATGACAAGTGCTTACTGAGACAATGAATCTGTAGCAATTAAGTTGCCTCATGAGAAAATCACAAAGAACTGAAAGTTTTACAATATGATACTAAAACACTCAATAGATTTGTAGTGAGCATGGTGTGCAAATATGATAAAGTGGTATCTCGCTTGCCCCCTTTAGTGAAGCAAAACATAAATGCAGGGGCACCTCCAAAGTTTAAGTGACGACTAGATACAATGATTTCAGAATAAACGATATCATAATCATGCAAAAGACAATGCTACTTTGGGACAATGCACATTACACTCAGAATGACAATCATGCTCTCAATAGTTGGTGCTTTAAAGAAGGTGGAGACTCTCGAACCGTGGCTTTTTTTGGCAAGGTTGAAAACCCATGGTCGGAAACAAAAACTAAACATGTACCAGAGCTCTTGGTTTTAAAAACAGAGGTAATAAATTTTTTTTGAATATGCATGTTTTGTCAACGAATGCTAGCAGATAACTCAATTACTTCTTGAGCTGGACAAGTTTCGAGGAACGGCTCCCGAATGAGGACGATCACATCCTCTTAATCTCCTTTGTTTATCATTGCCAAAGTTTTCTGATTTCTCATGAACAAAGCGTGAAGGAGGGTTTGTTTGTTGTATATTTTTTTAATGAGCCGGGCGCACTCTTTGCCAGTTCCTTCTCGTATTATGGGTTTGCACATTAGACATGCAATCCCGGGGTGAAGCTTGTCCAACTTAAAAAGATCATGAATTAACTACTACTTCCTCATGAACTAAAACAGAGGCACAAATGATAAATGCTTTTTTTGATTAATTTCGAGATGGTACATGAAAGTCTTCGTTAGGAATGGCAGGTAAATACCATGTATAGGAAGGTATGGTGGACTCATATGGCATAAATGGTTTAAAGGATTTGGATGCCCAAGCAGTCAGTCCGCTTAGTACAGGCGATGGTTAGCAAAAGACTGGGAGCGACCAACTAAAAGAGCAATGACGGTCATAATCATGCAGAGCGACAAAGCAACATTGAATCGGGCATGGAAGTTATATCGCTACTCAGAAATTAAAGATCATCAAGGCTTGATAGACTTTCTTTACAGTCTTAAATATGCGTGAGCATATGCCAAGTCAATCAAAATAAATTCTTGAAGGAAGATATCACTAGACCATACCACATCATAGGCAAACAAATCATGTTGGTACTCCAATAACACATTGAGAACCCCCCAGCTATTTGAGACTAACCATAAGAAAACATGAACTACTAAGCACCATTATGCTCATAGCATTTTTATCATAGACATATCAACCAATGCAACAGAAGCCAACTCTCTTAATAAGATAAGCATGATAACTAAAGAGAGTTCCAGCGACCAACTAAACAAAAGCTCTTCAAAAAGTAAAGCATGAAAACTAAGAGCTGAACATGATAGTAGCTATTGAAAGACAAAGAACACACACAGCAAAGATAGACATGAAAATTCTATGTTATGTTCTAGGTTGAAGTGGAGTGTGTTTCTCTCCCACACAAAGAAGGCTGAGTTCCAACTCGTTATGAACAGCAAGCAAAGCTAAAGAAAACTAAAAAGGAAACTAAAAGCAAGACGCTCCAAGCATAGCACATAACACATGAAGTGATAAAAATATAGTGGAACGAAAGACGAACTGATAATTGTTGATGGAGAAGGGGATGCACGGGGGCGTCCCCAAGCTTAGACGCTTGAGTCTTCTTGAATATTTCTTGGGGGTGCACGGGGGCATCTCCAAGCTTGACCGTTTGACACTCCTGAATCTTTTTATCATCTTCCCTCGCACACTTGAAAACTCCCTTCATACATAACTCATCATAATCTGATTAGCGAGGTTAGTACCCATAATAAAATATTTTTTCCTTGCTGGAAATAAGGATATTCTTGAAGGTCTACTGTTTCTCAAGATTGCCAAAAGGTTTTTTGCAAAGAAAAAGCAAGCTCAAGGTTTGCAAAACGAAGGAAAGGCAAAACAGGTCAGAATCTGTGAAAAACAGAACAGCAGGTAGTAAATTATTTTTTCGGGGCACTTCTGCAACTCAAATCAAAAAACTCAGAACATACGCCCGAAAGACAATTGTATAGAGCACGCTGTCCAAAAAATTCAGACCAAAAAGATGATCTGGTGATTTTATACGAATTTTTCTGTCGAAGGACATAATCTGTTTCCTGGACAGCACGTCACAACTTTTGAACTTTCTTGCAATCAGAGGCTACACTTGGCACAAAGCTGAAAAGTAAAGATACAATGATGATGCTAATGTAGTAACAACATCAAGACACAACAAAAGCAAAATAAAATTTTATTCATTGTGGACTGCCTCCCAAAAGCGCTTTCTTTTATGACTTTAAGCTAGGCATAATGCAAAGAGATCAAGTTTTATCAAGAGTAAAAGAATAGCTAGCCCGTATAACGGACTCAAAAGGTAACTTAATCTTCTTTCTAGGGAAGTGTTCCATCCCTTTCTTGAGAGGAAATTGGAATTTTATATTCCCCTCTTTCATGTCAATGATGGCACCAACGGTGCGAAGAAAAGGACGTCCCAAAATAATTGGACAAGAAGGTTCACATTCAATATCCATAATAGTAAAATCAACGGGAACGTAATTGTCATTGACAATGATAAGAACATCGTCGATCCTCCCCAAGGGTTTCTTTATGGAAGAATCAACAAGACGAACACCAAAAGAACAAGAATCAAAAGGTTTCAATTTAAGCATATCATATATTCTTTTGGGCATAACGGAGGTACTAGCTCCAACATCACATAAAGCATAGCAAGAGAAGTTATTCAATTTAATTTTAATCATAGGATCCCAACCATCTTCTAGCTTTCTAGGTATGAAGGCTTCTACCCTAAGTTTCTCCTCCCTAGCTTTGATGAGAGCATTAGTGATATGCTCTGTGAAGGCAAGATTAAGCGTGCTAGTGTGGGGATCTCTAGACATCTTGTGAAGGAAATCAATAACTTCGGTAAGGGTGCAATTGTCAACATCAAGGTCACTACTATCAAGTAAAGTGGTAGTGGTGTCCTTTAGGCTCACTTGTTTGGTAGTTTCTATGGTCATAGCATCACCATTAATAGGTCCAATGGGACCAGGAGTGCATTGGGTGCTAAGAGTTTGAATATCCTCAACAACTTGGATAGTAGCAACAGTGTGGTGGGTAGGAAGGTTCTTAATTCTATCTTCTTCCTCCTTTTCTCTAGCCCATCTCTCTTTAAGTTTAGCCAACATCCTAATGTTTTCATTAATTTGCACTTGAATAGCATTCATAGGAGTGACCTTCCTCTCCTCAAGAGGAGAAGTTCTAATTTTAAGCAATTCTACCTCATGGGCTAAATTGTCTACCTTCGAAGAGAGATCATCTAGTTTGTTTAGTTTTTCTTCTACACTCTTATTGAAGGCTTTTTGGGTAGTGATGAAATATTTAAGCATATCTCTAGTTCAGAAGTGGAGTTCTTGGTGCTAGGATAAGCATTGTTGTTCCCATAGGAATTAGAGGGGAACGGTCTAGGATTGCTACCAAAATTACTCCTATAAGCATTGTTATTGAAATTGTTTCTAGAGATAAAGTTCACATCTACTTGTTCTTGAGCAATCAAAGAATTTAAAGGAACATCACGAGGATCAACAGAAGATTGCTTGGAAAGTAGAGACATGATCAAGTCATCTTTTTCATTTAGGGAGGAAATCTCCTCGACAGAGTTTACCTTCCTACCTGTTGGAGCGCGTTCGGTGTGCCATTGTGAATAGTTGGTCATCATCTCATCGAGAAGCTTCGTGGCAGCACCAAGTGTGGTTGACATAAAGGTTCCTCCCGCGGCCGAATCTAACAAGTTCCGCGAGGTAAAGTTCAAGCCTGCATAAAAAGTTTGGATAACCATCCAAGTAGTCAAACCATGAGTAGGGCAGTTCTTGACAAGAGATTTCATGCGTTCCCAAGCTTGGGCAACGTGTTCATTATCCAATTGTTTAAAATTCATTATGTTACTTCTTAGTTGGATAATTTTAGTAGGTGGATATTACTTTCCAATAAAGGCATCCTTGCACTTGTCCCAAGAATCTATGCTATTTCTAGGCAAGGATTGAAACCAAATTTTAGCTCCTCCTCTCAAGGAGAAAGGATAAAGCTTGAGCTTAACAATATTACCATCTATTTCTTGGTACTTTTGCATATCACAGAGTTCAATAAAATTGTTTAAGTGTAAAGCAGCATCATCTCCAGCATCGGAGAATTGATCTTTCATAACTAGGTTCAGTAAAGCAGGTTTAATTTCATAAGAAGGTGCTGAAGTGGCAGGTGTAGTGATAGGCGTGCAGATAAAGTCATCGTTGTTATGACTAGTGAATTCACACAACTTGGTGTTCTCGGTGGAACCCATAGCAGCAAGCAAGCAAGATAACTATTTTTGTGATTTTTGATAGAAGATACTTAAAGCAAAAACTGAAAGGTAAACTAACAAGACTAAAAAGCAAAGGTAAAAGATAGCGTGCAACTCCCCTATCTTGAAGAGTGGAGTCCCCGGCGACGGCGCCAGAAAACTTTGCTTGATGGCTTCTCGCCCCTCGTTGGTTACCCCAAGTGGAAGGTTTGAGATGCAGTGTAGCGGTAGTTTTCCCTTGGCAAAGATACCAAGGATCGAATTCCCCTGAGACTCCAAGGTTCAACAAGAAGGTGTCAACTGCTAGCGGTGCAACTAGCGATCGACCGGACCTGCACACAGATACAAATAACTTTGCTCCCAACGAGTACAGAGAGGTTGTCAATCCCTCCGGCCTTGTCGTTTACAAAGGATCAAACGCAAGAGATAATAGTGATAGGTATTACTGTAACTAGTAAGTAAAAACAGAAAGTAAATAGCGGATGTGATCAGTGATGGTAATATGGACCGGGGTCCCATGATGTTCACTAGTGATGTCTCTCTCCCAAAAGACGATAAAACAGCTAAGCGAGGTAAACAAATTACAGCTCGGCAATTGACAGGATTATGTGCGCAAACCAATGCTAACTATGCTGCAAAAAAGGTAGAGGCTCAAAAGCATTGGCGGTACGCCAAGGTATGTAGACCGAAATCCGTCTGCATCTACAACTAATCATCCACCTTGAGATATCTATCCAGAACATCTCGCTGGTATTAAGTTGCGAGTCCCACCCACAGTGTAAACTCAAAGCAAGAGACAACTGCATTAAAAGAACTTTGCGTAAAGTAAACAATCCTTCCACCCACGAGTACAAGCACCGTTGTTTTCCCCCTTGTGGCAACATCACACCCCCTAGACTCATGTTTCTGTCACTCAAGCTAGTCACCGAGGGGCATGAACCCACAATCAAGCATAACATTCCCTCTTGGAGTTAGTACCTACTACTTGGCCAAAGCAATAAACAGCAACGGAGAACATGCAAGAATTACTCAAGAACATAAATATAAAAGAGGTAAATCAAATATATTACTCACACACAATCTGAACATAACCTCATAATCCATCGGATCCCAGCAAACTCATCATAGCAACAGCATAAGGATTACATATGTGCCTCGATCATGTAGGGCAGCTCACGAGGTCTAATCGGTGAAGAACAAAAAGGGGAGGAGAACATCACATAGCTACTGGTCATGGACCCATGGTCCAAGGGAGACTACTCACAACTCATCCGGGAGGCGTCCATGGTGGTGGAGAGGCTCCCGGTGGTGATCCTCCCCTCCGACAGGGTGCCGGGAAGAGTTCTCCTGGTGCTCCCGATCTTGGAAGCGCGGCGGCGGCGGAACAGAGATGAGATCGCGAAAAAGGGTTCCGTCCTCGAGGGTTTCGGGATGCGGTGTAAATATATGCCAAAGGGGGCATCAGCGGAGGCCTGGGGGGCCCAGGCGCCCCCCCGGCGCAGCCAGGAGGGGGGCCGCGCCCCCAGGGCGCCTGGAGCCCTGGTGGCCCCCCTCCGGCTCTACTTTGGCCGCATGGAAGCTTCCGGAACGCTGATTTTTTATATATTTTTCCCGGAATTTATCTGGCAGTTTACGTAATGGGAAAACCTGAAATACAAAAACAGCAGAAAATAGAAACTGGCACTGGGGTGCACTGAGTTAATAGGTTAGTCCAAATATGATCAAAAGTGTATGGAAGTGTATAATATCATAGCAATATCACACAAAAGAAGCATGGAGCAAGCAGAAATTATAGATACGTTTTGGACGTATCACCCGCCTCCTGACAGATTGACCCATTTGCACTTAAACAAAGGGACCTTAAAATCATGTCCGTAGTCAAGTTCCCATATGTCCACTATGTAACCATAATATGTGTCCTTTCCCCTCTCGGTTGTTGTATCAAAGCGGACACCGCTGTTTTGGTTGGTGCTCTTTTGATCTTGGACAATCGTGTAAAATGTATTCCAATTTATCCTGTATCCTTTGTAAACCAATACAGTCAAAGATGGTCCCCTGGACAACAAGTACATCTCATCGCAAACAATGTTGTCACCTCTGAGATGTGTTTCCAACCAACTGCTGAAAGTCCTGATGTGTTCACATGTAATCCAGTCGTCGCACTGCTCCAGGTGTTTGGAGCGTAGACTGTCCTTGTGTTCATTGACATACGGGGTCACCAAGGTAGAGTTTTGTAGAACCGTGTAGTGTGCTTGAGACCAAGAATATCCGTCCCTGCATATTATTGAGTCCCTTCCAAGCGTGCCTTTTCTAGTCAGTCTCCCTCATACCGCGATTTAGGGAGACCTATCTTATTAAGGCCAGGAATGAAGTCAACACAAAACCCGATGACATCCTCTGTTTGATGGCCCATGGAGATGCTTCCTTCTGGCCAAGCGCGGTTATGGACATATTTCTTTAGGACTCCCATGAACCTCTCAAAGGGGAACATATTGTGTAGAAATACGGGCCCCAGAATGACAATCTCGTCGACTAGATGAACTAGGACGTGCGTCATGATATTGAAGAAGGATGGTGGGAACTAAACCCGGGCAAACGTCGGGCCGGGCCGGGTTTCGGGCCGGGCTTGTGAAAGCCCGAACTTCATTTCTCAAGCCCGAGCTCGGCCCGAAGCCCGAAATACTCCCTGTCTTCTAGCCCGAGCCCGGCCCGAAATCAAGCCCGAAGCCCGAAAGCCCGGCCCGAATGCTGTTTTTTAGTACGCGCACGTGCAAGCCCGGCCCGAAGCCCGAAAGCCCGGCCCGAAATATCGAAAAATTGAAGCCCGAGCCCGGCCCGAACTATCTTTCGGGCTGCAAAACAAAGCCCGAGCCCGGCCCAAATGTAAGCCCGGCCCAGCCCGGCCCGGGTTTTTCGGGCCGGGCTCGGGCCGGGTCGTCGGGCCGGGCTGTCCATGCCCGGGTCTAGTGGGAACACCAGCTCGAAATTGACAAGACATTGCGCCACATCACTCCTTAGCCTTGGTACGATTTCTGGATCGATCACCTTCTGAGAGATTGCATTGAGGAATGCACTTAGCTTCACAATGGCTAATCGGACGTTTTCCGGTAGAAGCCCCCTCAATGCAACTGGAGGCAGTTGCGTCATAATCACGTGGCAGTCATGAGACTTTAGGTTCTGGAACTTTTTCTCTGGCATATTTATTATTCCCTTTATATTCAACGAGAAGCCAGTCGGGACCTTCATACTGAGCAGGCATTCAAAGAAGATTTCTTTCTCTTCTTTCGTAAGAGCGTAGCTGGCAGGACCTTCATACTGCTTCGGAGGCATGCCGTCTTTTTCGTGCAAACGTTACAGGTCCTCCCGTGCCTCAGGTGTATCTTTTGTCTTTCCATACACGCCCAAGAAGCCTAGCAGGTTCACGCAAAGGTTCTTCGTCACGTGCATCACGTCGATTGAAGAGCGGACCTCTAGGTCTTTCCAGTAGGGTAGGTCCCAAAATATAGATTTCTTCTTCCACATGGGTGCGTGTCCCTCAGCGTCATTCGGAACAGCTAGTGCGCCGGGGCCCTTTCCAAAGATTACGTGTAAATCATTGACCATAGCAAGTACGTGATCACCGGTACGCATGGCGGGCTTCTTCCGGTGATCTGCCTCGCCTTTGAAATGCTTGCCTTTCTTTCGAAATTGATGGTTGGTCGGAAGAAATCGACGATAGCCCAGGTACACATTCTTCCTGCATTTGTCCCGGTATATACTTTCAGTGTCATCTAAACAGTGCGTGCATGCATGGTATCCTTTGTTTGTCTGTCCTGAAAGGTTACTGAGAGCGGGCCAATCATTGATGGTCACGAACAACAACGCCTTTAGGTTAAATTCCTCCTGTCGGTGCTCATCCCACGCACGTACACTGTTTCCATTCCATAGCTGTAAAAGTTCTTCAACTAATGGCCTTAGGTACACATCAAAGTCGTTGCCGGGTTGCTTAGGGCCTTGGATGAGAACTTGCATCCTAATGAACTTCCGCTTCATGCACATCCAAGGAGGAAGGTTATACATACATAGAGTCACGGGCCAGGTGATGTGATTGCTGCTCAGCTCCCCGAAAGGATTAATGCCATCCGCGCTTAAAGCCAACCATACGTTCCTTGGGTCCTTTGCAAACTCCTCCCAGTACTTTCTCTCGATTTTTATCCACTGCGACCCGTCAGCGGGTGCTCTCAACTTCTTGTCTTTCTTACGGTCCTCACTGTGCCATCGCATCAACTTGGCATGCTCTCCGTTTCTGAACAGACGTTTCAACCGTGGTATTATAGGAGCATACCACATCACCTTCGCACGAACCCTCTTCCCGGCGGGCTCGCCGTCAACATCACCAGGGTCATCTCGTCTCATCTTATACCGCAATGCACCACATACCGGGCATGCGTTCAGATCCTTGTATGCACCGCGGTAGAGGATGCAGTCATTAGGGCATGCATGTATCTTCTGTACCTCCAATCCTAGAGGGCATATGATCTTCTTTGCTGCGTATGTACTGTCGGGCAATTCGTTATCCTTTGGAAGCTTCTTCTTTAATATTTCCAGTAGCTTCTCAAATCCTTTGTCAGCCACAACATTCTCTGCCTTCCACTGCGGCAATTCTAGTACGGTACCGAGCTTTGTGTTGCCATCTTCGCAATTGGGGTACAACCCTTTTTTGTGATCCTCTAACATGCGATCGAACTTCAGCTTCTCCTTTTGACTTTCGCATTGCGTCCTTGCATCGACAATGACCCGACGGAGATCACCATCATCGGGCACATCGTCTGGTTCCTCTTGATCTTCAGCAGCTTCACCCGTTGCAGCATCATTGGGCACATCGTCTGGTTCCTCTTGATCTTCACCAGCCCCCCCCATTGCAGCATCACCGTATTCAGGGGGCACATAGTTGTCATCGTACTCTTCTTCATCGCCATCTTCCATCATAACCCCTATTTCTCCGTGCCTCGTCCAAACATTATAGTGTGGCATGAAACCCTTGTAAAGCAGGTGGGAGTGAAGGATTTTCCGGTTAGAGTAAGACATCGTATTCCCACATTTAGTGCATGGACAACACATAAAACCATTCTGCTTGTTTGCCTCAGCCGCATTGAGAAACTCATGCACGCCCTTAATGTACTCGGAGGTGTGTCCGTCACCGTACATCCAATGCCGGTTCATCTGCGTGCATTATATATAATTAAGTGTGTCAAAAACCATTACAGAACATCATAAATAGATAATTAAGTGACCAAATTAATAGAAGTTCATCATCACATTAAAACCAAAGTACATACATAGTTCTCATCTAACAACATATAGCTCTCCAGAGCATCTAATTAATTTTCACCATACATTGAAACTATGTAAAACATTTCAATGCGAAAATAAATGCGATCATAATCTCAACCAAGGTAACAATTGATCCAACGACATAATGATACCAAGCCTCGGTATGAATGGCATATTTTCTAATCTTTCTAATCTTCAACCGCATTGCATCCATCTTGATCTTGTGATCATCGACGACATCTGCAACATGCAACTCCAATATCATCTTCTCGTCCTCAATTTTTTTTTATTTTTTCCTTCAAGAAATTGTTTTCTTCTTCAACTAAATTTAATCTCTCGAAAATAGGGTCCATCTTGATCTTGTGATCATCGACGACTTCCGCAACATGCTACTCCAATTCCATCTTCTCCTCCTCCATTTTTTCCAGTTTTTTCTTCAAGGAAATGTTTTCCTCTTCAACTAAATTTAACCTCTCCACAAGAGGGTCGGTTGGAATTTCCGGTTCAACTACCTCCTAGACATATAAAAACATCTATGCATGTCAGGTTGGTCGGCATAATTGTCATAAACACTAAAACAAATAGTTATAAATTAAAGATAATATACCACATCCGAATCGTAGACAGGACGAGGGCCCATGTGGGCGGTGTCGGGGTTTTGGGACGACATATGCCAAAGGATGGCTTATCATGCATGGAGTCAAAAGAACGTCGCCGGGCTCGGGAAGCGGGATAAGGCGATACTTAGGACGCCTACGAATCTTACCCAGGTTCGGGGCTCTCCGGGGAGATAACACCCCTAATCCTGCTCTGCGGGGACTCCGCGTCATCACTGATAGCACTAGAGTAGCTACAGGATTGCTCCTTGAGCTGTGATATCTAAGGGAAGAAGATGAACAAGGCTAGCTCACCTCCTTTCCCTCCTATCTAGGGTTCTTGTCTTGTGAACTTCTAATAGCCAACCTTCCAGCCCTCAACATGGAGGACCCTAGGGGGTTTATATAGGCCTACCCCCCAGGGGTACAAGGGTAATCTTGACGGCGTGGTCCCTAGCCGTTAGTGTCTTCTGGCGCCGGCCTCGCCGCCTGTCTGCTGGGGCCCGCCTCCTGCGGGCCCCTCGTGATTGTCTTTCACTGTGGGGGTACTTTTGCTGACGATAGTCTCGTCGGGAAGGAGATGGCTACAGTGCCATCATCTCTCGCCGTACGCCGCCGCCTCGCCCCATCCCGTCATCTTGATGGGGCTCGGACTTCCAGGGCGGGGGGTGTCATCTGCTCCCAGACGGCCGTCTCCCCCGGCCGCCTGCCAGAGGCGGTTTGTTCTTGAGCTTGCTCGCTGACCGATGGGGCCAGCCGCCCGCTGGCCCCGCCGTTTATGGGTAGTGGGATCATGGCCTCCTGTGACCGCTGCTTAGTCACGAGCCTCGTGGCTACAGCGTCCCGCCGCTTAAGAGATATTCCCAAAGTACATGGTTGCTGTAGCCACGCCCCTATAGATCTTCTAAGGACACGTTCTCCTGTAGCCATGCCTCCCGCCACGCTGGGACCCTCCTCAGTGGGTTCCCCGAGGGTGGAGTGCGGGGCCGTCTACTGGCTGGTGGTGCTTGGTGTTGCCGCCTGTTGGGTTCCTGCCGCCTGCTGGCAGCCGGCTCCTAGGGCAGGCCGCCCTAGGAGGCGGCTCGAGGAGCAGACGACCGCGGTAGACCAAGCGGTTGTTATTTGTCTTAAAATACTAAGGGTAGGCGCTGAGGGTACCCATGGTCAATATCTCCGACAGTAGTCCCCGAAGCTGGTGGAACTCCGATGCGGACGCTGGAGATGCTGAGGGGTTCCAGCAGCTTCTCCCCTCAGGTTAGCTTGTCATCTCTCTCTTGTCCGCTTAAGGAGTCCGTCTGCCGCCAGCCGGCTCTGCGCTGCAGGAGCTGGCATCTGGCAGCCGTATCGCCGTCTGGGAATCTTCGGTGAGAAGGCGCCGCCTGGTCAGCGGGCAGTCGTGCAGACCCACGGACCGTTGGCAGCGCCCACGCGTCACCGCCCTGTCGCATCGGCCTGCCAGCCCACGCTCATGACAGGACATAACAGTGGGCCGGGGCCCGCCACTAAGGGCCTCGTGCCTCGCGCGGATCCACAGTGGCAGGGGTAATCGATTACCCTCCCACGCGCATTTAATGTGCGCGGATTAGGCGCGAGAAAATCGGGGTGCGTGTGGGACGTGGGGTGGTTAAGCCCATGCCCGCCCCCTCGCCTTCGTCGCCGGGGCCTATATATAGGCCGGGGGAGAGGGCTGGCGCCGCTCTCGCGCTCACTCTCCCCCATCCTTCATCTTCTTCCTCGCTTCTCCTTGCCGCAGTCACAGCGAAACACTGCCCGAGCCATGGCTGCTCCTGCGCCTACCCGACACCACGGCTAATGGTACGACAGTGAGGTCGTGCAAGAGCAAGTGGACGTTCTTCGGCGGTCGCGGAAGCTGCCGCCGGCCGACAAGGCCGCCGTGCGCTTGGCGCCGACGGCGGAAATCAGACCGGCCCCACAACCAGGCGAGCGGGTCGTCTTCCGCTCGCACTTTCCGTGCAGGTTTGGCCTGCCGGTGTGCGGCTTCTTCCGCTCGTTCCTCGACTTCTTCCACATCCAACCGCACCACCTCACGCCGAACACGATAACCACCATTTCTTCCTTCGTCGTCCTCTGCGAGGCCTTTCTTGGCATCCTCCCCACCGTCGAGCTCTGGACGGAGCTCTTCTATGTGAAGTTGGGCACTGCCGTCCAGAGCGTGGCCGCTCAGTGCGGAGGATGCATCGCCGTGAAGCGCACCGGGGCAAGAAACTTCTTCCCGGCGCCGAAACTTGTTGGGTCGGTGAAGCAGTGGCAGAAGACGTATTTTTACGTCTCTAACATCGACCCCGAGGAAGACTTCATCTGCCTGCCGGAGTGGGTGCCAGGGCCGCTTGCTGAGCCCTGGGACTCCTGGAGGACCCGGCCCGTGGCCCTGACAGAAGGCGCCTCCGTCGCCGTGCGTCGTCTCCAGGAGCTGAGAGACGACGAGGGCCTGGAGTTTGCAGATCTATTGCTGACGTTCGCCGATCGCCGGGTGCTGCCGCTGCAGCGCTGGCCACCGGGACCCCAGCCGGACCTACACCAAGCCCCTGCCGCACGGGGAAGTGGCCCGGCTGGTGAACCACATCTCCAGCTGCCAGGTCTCCGACGCCGGCTGGGCCTTCAGTAAGGCCCCGTACAGCCGCAACAACGAGCCGCCCGCAGTAAGTTTTCATCTTTCTATTTTCTTTCTTCTTTGTCCGGCTGCTGTAGCCGTCTGGTGCTGACACCTGGCTCAGATCTTCCTAGGCCAGCCGGCGCCGGGCTCCAACCAAATGGGCCGCCCCTCAAGCCGGATCGCTCCCAGAGCGATATGAGCGACCCCGATCTTGGGGCCGCCGCCGCCATGGAGGAGGAGGAGGTGACAGGCGGTGGCCAGCCAGAAGGCGGCCTCGAGAACTGGCCGGACGACGACGAGGAGATGGAGGAGGCACCCGTCCGCGCCAGCCAGCAGGCGGGGCCGTCTGGCACAGCCGGCGGCGGGAAACGGCGGTCCACGTCAGGGCCGACTGGTGCCCCACCCAAGAAGCTTCGGCTATCAACTGCCGCCATGAGGTGTCAGGAGGCAGCCGCCAGGGCAAACATGCCGAAGAAGACCAAGGCCAGGTCAGTCGTGTCTGGGTGGGTATTCTTCATTCTTTCCTTGCGTCTTGTTCTTTTTTCACGGCTGACTCTTTCTTGATTCTATGTTTTCTCTGGACGTCCGCATAGCGCGCCGCTCTCCCTCTCGCGGGTGCCAGCGAGCTCTGTGGTAGGAGTCCCAGATGCCCCTCCCGTGCCCCCCCGCGTGGATCCTGCTGCCGCGCTCCGGGAGGCGACGGAGAGGAACGCCCGCGAGGCACGCGCGGAGCGCGAGGCCGCGGAGCGTGAGCGAGCGGCGGCCAATGCCGCCGCCTAGGCGGAGGCTGAAGCCGCCAAGAAGGCCGAGGCAGACGCCGCCTGATGGCTTCTCGCCCCTCGTTGGTTACCCCAAGTGGAAGGTTGAGATGTAGCGTAGCGGCAAATTTCCCTTGGCAAAGATACCAAGGATCGAATCCCGTGAGACTCCGAGGGTCGACAAGTAGGTGTCAACGACGCCAGAAACATAGCGGTTGACGGGACCTGCACACAGATACAGATAACTTTGCTCCCAACGAGTACAGAGAGGTTGTCAATCCCTCCGGCCTTGTTGTTTACAAAGGATCAAACACAAGAGATAATAATGATAGTTATGACTGCAACTAGGAAATAAAAACAGGAAGTAAATAGAAGGTGTGATCAGCGGTGGTAATATGGACCGGGGTCCCATGATGTTCACTAGTGATGTCTCTCTCCCAAAAGACGATAAAACAGCAAAGCGAGGTAAACAAATTACAGCTGGGCAATTGACAGGATTATGTGCGCAAACCAATGCTAACTATGCTGCAAAGAAAGGTAGAGGCTCAAAAGCATCGGCGGTACGCCAAGGCAAGTAGACCGAAATCCATCTGCATCTACTACTAATCATCCACCTTGAGATATCTATACAGAACATCTCGCTGGTATTAAGTTGTGAATCCCACCCAAAGTGTAAACTCAAAGCAACAGACAACTCCATTAAAAGAACTTTGCGTAAAGTAAACAATCCTTGCACCAGCAAGTACAAGCACCGTTGTTTTCTCCCTTGTGGCAACAGCACATCCCCTAGACTCATGTTTCTGTCACTCAAGCTAGTCATCAGGGGGCATGAACCCACAATCAAGCATAACGCTCCCTCTTGGAGTTACTACCTACTACTTGGCCAAAGCAATAAACAGCAACGGAGAACATGCAAGAATTACTCAAGAAAAAAGATATAAAAGAGGTGAATCAAATATATTACTCAAACACAATCTGAACATAGTCTCATAATCCATCAGATCCCAGCAAACTCAGCAAAGCAACAGCAGAAAGATTACATATGTGCCTCGATCATGTAGGGCAGCTCACGAGGTCTAAACCATGAAGAGCAAAGAGGGGAGGAGAACATCACATAGCTACTGATCATGGACCCATGGTCCAAGGTGGACTACTCACGACTCATCCGGGAAGCGTCCATGGTGGTGGAGAAGCTCCCGGTGGTGGTTCTCCCCTCCGGCAGGGTGCCGGGAAGAGTTCTCCTGATGCTCCCGATCTTGGAAGCGCTGCGGCGGCGGAACAGAGGCGAGATCGCGAAAAAGGGTTCTATCCTCGAGGGTTTCGGGACGAGAGGGATATATAGGCGAAGGGGGGCAGCCAGAGGCGGAGCAGGGGCCCCAGGCGCCCCCCTGGCGCGGCCAGGGGTGGGGCCGCGCCAGGTGGCCGCCTGGGCCTCCCCTGGCTCCCCTCTGGCCCATCTTTGGTTCTTCGCGAAGCTTCCTGTACGCTGATTTTTCCTATATTTTTCCTGGAATTTTTGGAGCACTTTTAATATGGGGGAAACCTGAAATTGAAAAACAGCAGAAAATAGGAACTGGCACTGTGGTGCACTGAGTTAATAGGTTAGTCCAAATATGATCAGAAGTGTATGGAAGTGCATCAATATCATAGCAATATCACACAAAAGAAGCATGAAGCAAGCAGAAATTATAGATACGTTTTGGACGTATCACCGCCCGCGCCCGAGAGCGGGGGAAGGGCCCCCAGCAGCCAACAGGCCACGTCGATCGCCTGGCGCCAAGGTCTCAGGAGCCGTCTGGCCAAGCGCCGGCTGCTGACGAGCAGCCGGCTCCAGGCGATGGAGGTGACGAATGCGTCATCTTGGAGTCGCCGCCACCACCCCCCGCGCCGCCTGCTGGGGAGCCGGGCAGCCGGCCGATGGGGACGGAGGTGCCTCCGGTTGGGGGCACGCTGGTGGTTGGCCCGCAACCGGCCCCCCGAGGCCCAGCCCGCCGGCGCCTTGCGAGGGCGGTTTCCATGCCCCAACAGGTGGAGGTTGGCGGGGCCAGCTCATCCGCGCCGGAGAACGAGGCGACCAGCGCGGCGCCATCGAGCTAGAGATCCGGAGGAGGCGGCGCGTGGCTCGTCGCGTCGCGGAATGTCTTGGACTGCATGAACTCCCTGGGCAGCGTTGTGCATACGGCGATGCAGGAGTTCATTGCCATGCGGTCCTCCGTTCGGGTAAGTTTGTTTTTATTTTCCTCTGTTTTTATTCCTTCAATTTTTCCGTGGGGGCGCGTCGGCGCACCCACTGGGTGTAGTCCCCGAGTTCCGAGCCGGCTGCTGAGCAGGCGGCTTGGAACTCCAAAGTGTTAACCCAAATCTGATCTTGCTTCTTGTTGCAGGAGTACCACAACCTCCGCGTGGCATCCTACAACGCGCATCGCCAGGAGCTGGCGCAGCTGCAGACTGCCCTCGCGGACAGCCGAGGTGAGTGTCTCTTCTTCTCCTTGCGGGGGCGCATCAGCGCACCCGCTGGGTGTAGTCCCCGAGTTCCGAGCCGGCTGCTGAGCAGGCGGCTTTGAACTCCAAGGTTGTGTCTTCTGTAGCTGACCCTTGTTCTTTTTCTTTCTTCCCTGCCAGCGGCCGCAACCAGCTTCTGCAGCCAGTTGGTCGAGGCCCAGACGGAGCTGGCCACAAAGGAGCAGGAGCGTGCCCTCGCTGCCCAAGACCGCGATCGCCTGGCTAAGGAGCTGGCGGACCAGGCGGCGGCCCACAAGGCCGAGCTCGGCAAAATGTCTGACGTCGAGTCCCTTCTGCGGGCCAAATTCGAGATTGAGCGCTCGAATTGGGCCGAGAAGGAAGCGGCTCTCCAAGACGGCTACGTAGCCATTGGAGACATGGTCGACGGTGAGACATTTGCCTTCTCATTCTATTTTCATTGTTTGCAGTAGCCGTCTTGCTTTTCTTCTGATACTTGTTCTAGTCTTGGCAGAATTCTTCCCGGGCTACTCTGTGGCCGCCACCCAGGCCATCGAGGCCGAGCATGCTGCGAGGCACCAGGCGGGCCGGGAAATCATACCCAACGCGCCCAGGACCCCGGCCGAGGAGCTTCTCGCCATACGGGTGCATCTTCTACCCGTCCGCCGTCTTCTCCGCCGTCTGCAGCATGCCGACGCCCAAGTCCTGGCCGCCCTCTGGCCAGGTGTGCCAATGCTTCGCACCCCCAGCCGGACGGCCGCCTGGCTGGAGGTAGCCGGCCAGCGCTTCGAGGCCTGGAAGGGCTCCGCGGCAAGGGCTGGCGCACGGACTGCCTTGGAGTTCGCCAAGAGTTGGTACCCAGGCCCGAGCCTTTAGCAACTGGAGACGTTCCGCGCGGAGGCGCAGCCGGAGCTGGCTGCGGAGCAGAGGGAACTTGTCCAGCGAGCTGCGCCCTCTCCGAATACGCCGACACCTCCCTCTTCATCCCAGAGCTGGATGACAGGGGCCACGTAGTGCCGCCTGGTAACTTCGGGCTGGACTTGGCGGCGTCGGAAGAGCCGGACGAGGAGATCGCCTCCAGCGAAGGCGATGAGGACGAGGAAGGTAGCGACGAGGAGACCAGCTCCCAGGAGGCGGACCCAGCAGGCAGTCGTCAGCCTGACCAGTCCTCAACAAGAGGGCTAGGAGTGACGGCCCCGCCTGCAGAAGGAGAAGGCCAGACCGAGCCCCGCCATGTGGCCTCCCTAGAAGCCGGCTCCGTCGTGCCACCTGCCCAGCCTGCTGCTCCTTAGGATTTTCATTTGTATCATCTGCCTTTCTGTAAGACTCGCAAGGTTAATTCGAACAATTACACCCGCTGGGTGTATCTAGTAAGTTATTGCTACAAGGCGGCTCTTAAGGCCTTTTGGATGTAAATATTCTTTTTAAGGCAACATCGTTTTTATGCAATTGTGCCGAGTCCTAGGATTAGCCTTGCCCTAGTTCCTTGTGGCGAGTTTCTCTTTGCCAACCCTTTGTACTGTCGTCCGGCCAGCCAGGCAGTCACTCTGTGGTTCTGCGGCTGGGTCAGTGACTTGGCTGTTCTCGGGATAGGCAAGTATCTCGCCCTTTGGAAGACGGTTTGGCCAAGCCTAGAACCGGCTGGCCGGCTGCTCGGCAGCCGGCAGTTAATCGTAAGGGCCGGCTGGCCCTATGTCTTTTATCCTTAGCCATTTTTCATGTGAGCATCGCTTCTTGTCTTTGGCTCCTACCAGCCGGACAGCCGTGTTCTGGAAGTCTGTGACTGGATACAGGAGAGGGCTCGGATGCCATCACATTACTTGTCTGACTTTTTAAGGAGAATTCTCTAGACATAGGTCCAGGCGGCCAGTCCCCGGGCCGTCTGGTAGGCTCCGGTGCCAGACAGAAGAGTGAACAACAAACACTCGCAGGCATAATTCTTATCATATAGATAAAGGGTTGGGCAGTCCCCGAGAACTCCTCGGGGTTCCCACTGATTCTCAAAATAACTTTAGATAGCATGACACATACTGTCTTTCAGCTATAAAAGCGATGAAGAAGGTTTGCGTTCCATGGGCGCTCTGACTCCTTGCCTGAGTCTTCTCTCTTGCGCGCTCTTGGCTTCTGGGCGTCGATGAGGTAGTAGGCGTCATTGCCCAGTACCTTGCTGACGATGAACGGTCCTTCCCAAGGAGCCGAGAGCTTGTGCTGGCCGGCTATTCACTGGATCAGCCGGAGCACAAGGTCTCCCTCGCGGAAGGAGTGTGGCTTCACTCGCCGGCTGTGATAGCGGCGAAGACCCTGCTGGTAGATGGCGGAGCGGCTGAGTGCTACCAGCCGGGCCTCCTCCAGCAAGTCCACGCCGTCTTCGTGTGCTTCTTTGGCTTCAGCTTCCGTGTACATGGTGACGCGAGGCGAGTCAAACTCAACGTCTGTTGGGATGACCGCCTCGGCCCCATAGACGAGGAAGAAAGGGGTGAAGCCGGTGGATTTGTTAGGAGTGGTTCTAAGGCTCCATAGGACAGACGGCAGTTCTTCGATCCAGCAGCCGGCCAACCGCTCCAAAGGTTCGACCAGCCGGGGCTTGATGCCAGATAGGATAAGGCCGTTGGCGCGCTCGACTTGGCTATTAGACTGTGGGTGGGCAACGGACGCTAGGTCCAGCCGGATGCCCTGAGTTGCACAGAAACGGCAAGTGCGCCTTTGGCAAAATTTGTGCCGTTGTCGGTGATGATGCTGTGCGGTATACCATACCGGACTGTGATGTCTGCAATGAATGTCACAGCAGTTGGGCCATTGAGTCTCTTGATTGGCTTGGCTTCGATCCACTTGGTGAATTTATCTATTGCCATAAGTAAGTGTGTCAGGCCTCCTCTGGCAGTCTTGAAAGGTCCTACCATATCCAGACCCCAGACGGCAAATGGCCAAGTGATCGGAATAGTCTTGAGTGCAGAAGCCGGCAAATGTTGCTTGGAGCTGAAGCGTTGGCAGCCGTTGCACTTCTTCACCAAATCTTTGGCATCGTCCAAAGCGGTCGGCCAGAAGAAACCGTGGCGGAAAGCTTTGGCTACGAGAGACCTTGAGGCCGCGTGGTGGCCGCACTCCCCTTGGTGAATGTCCTTCAGGATGGCCAGCCCTTTTGTTGCTTCTACACAGCGCTGGAAGACGCCCGTGGCACTCCTTCTGACGAGCTCTTTGTTGACAATGGTGTAAGCTGAGGCTCGGCGTTGAACTTGACGCGCCAAAGTTTCTTCTGCTGGCAGCTCTCCTTTGAGCAGGAATGTGAGGATTGGATGTGCCCAAGACGGCGCTGAGACTCCAGTTGCTTCGGCCAGAGAGACCAGGGTGGTTAGGCTGGGAGGTGGAGGGCTGGGCTGAGCCGCCTGCTGTGTCTCCGAAGTCCCTGAGCCGTCTGCTGGAGCCGGCGCCTCCTAGCCGTCTGCTGGAGCAGTCCCCGGGCCAGGAGCTGGCGCGGCTGTGGGTGATCCGTCTGTTAGAGTTGGAGTGTCGTGGCCGCCTGCCGGGGCAGTCTTTTGGCCAGCATCCAAAACCGCGGGACCGCCTGCCCCGGGGCCGGCTGGTATGAAGATTGACTCCGACTCTAGTGAAGGCTTGATAGACGGTTTGCGCAGGCATTGGAGAGATACGCCGGCTGGTATTGCTTGGCGGGTGGAACCGATTCGCGCCAAGGTGTCTGCTTGCATGTTTTCAGCTCGTGGCACATGGAGGAACTCGCAGCCATCAAAGTGTCCACTAATCTGCTGGACAAGGAAGAGGTAGCTTGCCATGTTTGCATCCTTGGCGTCCCAGTCCCCAGACGACTGCTGGACAACCAAGTCTGAGTCACCATAGCACAACACTCGGCGGATGCCAATCTCCTTGGCCATCCGGAGCCCGTGGATAAGTGCCTCATATTCCGCCACGTTGTTTGAGGCGGCAAAGTGGATCTGCAGGGTATACTTGAGCTTATCACCTTTGGGGGAGGTGAGGACGACGCCGGCTCCCAGGCCGGTGCGCATCTTTGATCCGTCAAAGTGCATCTGCCAATGGGTTGAGTCTGGCACAAGCGGCAGGTACTGGGTTTTGGCCCAATCGACGAGGAAGTCGGCCAATGCTTGCGACTGGATGGTGGTGCGCGGCTGGTAGAAGATGGTGAAGGGGGCCAGCTCGATGGCCCACTTAGCCACTCTTCCTGAGGCATCTCTGTTCCCCATGATTTCAGCAAGCGGGGCCGTGCAGACGACCGTGACAGAATGCTCTTGGAAGTACTGCTTGAGTTTCTTGGCGGTGAAGTACACGCCGTAGCACATCTTCTGGTAATGGGGGTAATTCTGCTTGGATGCTGATAGCACTTCGGTCAAGTAGTAGATGGGCCGCAGGACGGGCAAGGCTCTGCCGTATTCTGGGCGCTCGACCACGATGACAGTGCTGACCACCCGGCTGGTGGTGGCTATGTAAAGGAACATGGGTTCCTTGTCTGCTGGCGCCGCCAAGACAGGTGGGGTGGACAGTAGTCGCTTGAGCTGCTGGAAGGCTTCATCCACCTGGTCATTCCACTCGAAGCAAGTGGTCTTCTTCATCAGTTGGTACAGGGGGAGTGCTTTTTCTCCCAGCCGGCTGATGAAACGGCTGAGAGATGCCAGGCACCCCGTGAACCTCTGGACATCTCGCACACGGTTCGGTCGTTCCTGATACGTCCAAAACGTATCTATAATTTTTGCTTGCTCCATGCCACTTTTGGGTGATATTGCTATGATATTTATACACTTCCATACACTTTTGATCATATTTGGACTAACCTACTAATCCAGTGCACCCCAGTGCCAGTTTCTGTTTCGGCTGTTTTTGTATTTCAGGTTTTCACATTACGAGAACTGCCAGGAAAAATCCAGAAAAATTATATAAAAAATCAGCATTCCAGAACCTACCTTGCACCCGAAGGACAGCCGGGGGGGGGGCACCAGGGCCCCAGGCGCCCTGGCGGTGCCCCCCCCCCCCCCCGGGGCCGCGCCGGGGGGGCGCCTGGGCCCCTCGAGCCCCGTCTGGTGCCCCCCTTTGGCATATATTTAGAGCGTCCTTCGAAACCCTCGGGACGGGAACTCTTTTTTCGCGATCTCATCTCTGTTCCGCCGCCGCCGTCGCTTCCAAGATCGGGAGCACCAGGAGAACTCTTCCCGGCACCCTGCCGGAGGGGAGGATCACCATCGGGAGCCTCTCCACCACCATGGACGCCTCCCGGATGAGTTGTGAGTAGTCTCCCTTGGACCATGAGTCCATGGCCAGTAGCTATGTGATGTTCTCCTCCCGTTCTTGTGCTTCACTAATTAGTCCTCGTGAGCTACCCTACATGATCGAGGCACATATGTAATCCTTATGCTGTTGCTATGATTAGTTTGCTGGGATCCGATGGATTATGAGATTATGTTCAGATTGTGATTGAGTAATATATTTGATCTACCTCTTTTATATTTATGTTCATAAGTAATTCTTGCATGTTCTCCCTTGTTATTTATTGCTTTGGCCAAGTAATACGTAGTGACTCCAAGAGGGAACATTATGCTCGATTGTGGGTTCATGCCCCTCGATGACTAGTTTGAGTGACAGAAATATGAGTCTAGGGGATGTGCTGTTGCCACAAGGGGGAAAACAACGGTGCTTGTGCCCGCGGGTGCAAGGATTGTTTACTTTACGCAAAGTTCTTTTAATGCAGTTGTCTGTTGCTTTGAGTTTACACTATGGGTGGGACTCACAACTTAATACCAGCGAGATGTTCTGGATAGATATCTCAAGGTGGATGATTAGTAGTAGATATTGATGGATTTCGGTCTACTTACTTTGGCGTACCGCCCATGCTTTGAACCTCAACCTTTCTTGCAATGTAGTCAGCATTGGTTTGCGTTCGTGGTCCTGTCAATTGCCCAGCTGTAATTCGTTTACCTCACATAGCTGTTTTATCGTCTTTTGGGAGAGAGACATCACTAGTGAACATCATGAGACTCCGGTCCATATTACCATTATTGATCACATCTGCTATTTACTTTTCGCTATTATTTACTATTGCAAACATTATCTATCACTACTATCATTTGCGTTTAATCCTTTGTGAACTACAAGGCCGGAGGGATTGACAACCTCTCTGTACTCGTTGGGAGCAAAGTTATTTGTATCTGTGTGCAGGTCCACGTTGATTGCTAATATCTGGCGCCGTTAGCAGTTGACACCTACTTGTTGAACCTAGGAGTCTCTGGGGATTCGATCCTTGGCATCTTTTGCTAAGGGAAAAATTTCTACAACACTGTATCTCACACCTTCCACTTGGGGTAACCAACGAGGGGTTAGAGGACCATCAAGGAGTTTTTCTGGCGCCGTTGCCGGCGACTCCACTCTTCAGGATAGGGGAGTTGCACGCTATCTTTTACCTTTGCTTTTTAGTCTTGTTAGTTTACATTTCATTTTTGCTTTAGTATCTTTTATCGAAAATCACAAAAATAGTTATCTCGTTCTTTAGTTGTCATTATGTCGGGTCCTTTTGTCTTTGACGAGGCAGAAGTTCTCACCTTTAATCAAAGAGGTGGGGAAAGTTTGAAAGATGCTTGGTATAGAATTAATGATTCACAAAAAAGAGCCACCAAGAAGCAACCTACTACTATCTTACTTAGAAATTTTTATGTTGGAATTACTTCTTGGAATAGGTTTATTCTAGATACTGCTATCAATGGGAATTTCCTGGAGGCCCCAGTTTGGGAGTCTCTTTGTATTATTGAAAATCTTGTTGGGAATCTCCCTGTTGTTAGCATTCGAGAGGACATCACCCTAGCTCACATTATGAAAAAACTTGAAAGGATAGAGCTAGAGATGCCAAGCATTAATAAGATGAATGAATTGGATCGTAAGATCCAAGGGAATTTGAATAGGCTTGATAGCTCCATGCATAAAATTTTCAAAATTTTGGAGACCGTCAAATCCCATGACTTGGACTCTTCTAGGATAGACAAGATTGAGGAAATATTTGATACCTTAGGAACTACTTTCTCTTTTATCAAAACCAAAAAGGTAGAAACTCCGGCAAAGAAGGAGCCTAAGTTCGTTCACGTTCCAAAGGCTCCCCGCTCTAAAAGTAATCCACCTATTGCCAAAGGGGTTGAAACTGTAGAGACTTTGGAAGAAACACTTGTCTTTGATGAATTTATAAATGAATCTTCCCTTGACTTTTATCCTTTTGGTCTTCTACCTAGGAGTATCTCTATGAGGCCTTTATTTGAGAGTCCTCTTAAGACTAGTTGTATTATTGAAGAGCTTTTTGATGATCTTGATGATGGTTCAATTGATACAACTTGATCTATGCATTATGCCTAGCTTAAAGGCATAAAAGAAAGCGCTTTTGGGAGGCAGCCCACATGAATAATTTTTTTTATTTTTTCTTTTGTTGTGTCTTGATGTTGTTTACTACAGTAGCATCATCATTGTATCTTTGCTTTTCATATTTGTGCCAAGTATAGCCTCTGATTGCTAGAAAGTTCAAAAGTTGTGAGGTGCTGTCCAGGAAACAGATTCTGTCCTTGGATAGAAAAATTCTTATAAAATCACCAAATCATCTTTTTGGTCTGAATTCTTTCGACAGCGTTCTCTATATAATTGTCTTTCGTGCGTCTGTTCTGAGTTTTTTGATTTGAGTTGCAGAAGTACCCCGAGCAAATCATTTACTACCTGCTGTTCTGTTTTTCCCAGATTCTGTCCTGTTTTGCCTTTCCTTCATTTTGCAAACCAAGAGCTTGCTTTTTCTTTGCAAAAACCTTTTGGCAATATTGAGAAACAGTAGAAATTCAAGAATATCTTTATTTCCAGCAAGGTGCAATTATTTTATTAAGGGTACTAACCTCGCTAATCAGATTATGATGAGTTATGTATGAAGGGAGTTTTCAAGTGTGCGAGGGAAGATGATAAAAAGATTCAGGAGTGTCAAGCGCTCAAGCTTGGGGATGCCCCCATGCACCCCAAGAAATATTCAAGGAGACTCAAGCATCTAAGCTTGGGGATGCCCCTGTGCATCCCCTTCTCCATCAACATTATCAGTTCGTCTTTCGTTCCACTATATTTTTATCACTTCATGTGTTATGTGCTATGCTTGGAGCGTCTTGTTTTTAGTTTTCTTTTTAGTTTTTCATAACGAGTCGGAACTCAGCTTTCTTTATGTGGGAGAGAAACACGCTCCACTTTTACCTAGAACATAACATAGAATTTTCATGTCTATCTATGCTGTGTGTGTTCTTTGTCTTTTAAATAGCTACTATCATGCTCAGCTCTTAGTATTCATGCTTATCTTTTTCAAAGAGCTTTTGTTTAGTTGGTTGCTTGAACTCTCTTTAATTATCATGCTCACCTTATTAAGAGAGTTTGCTTCCGTTGCATTGGTTAATATGTCTATGATAAAGATGCTACGTGCATAATGGCGCTTAGTAGTTCAGGTTTTCTTATGGTTAGTCTCAAATAGCTGGGGGATTCCCAATGTGTTATTGGAGTACCAACTTGATTTGTTTGCCTATGATGTGGTATGGTTTAGTAATATCTTCCCTCAAGAATTTATTTTGATTGACTTGGCGTATGCTCACGCATATTTAAGACTGTAAAGAAAGTCTGTCAAGTCTTGATGATCTTTTATTTCTGAGTAGCGATATAACTAACATGCCTGATTCAATGTTGCTTTGTCGCTCTGCATGATTATGACCGTCATTGCTCTCTTAGTTGGTCGCTCCCAGTCTTTTGCTAACCTCCACCTGTACTAAGCGGACTAACTTTGCAATACATAGCTCATGGGAAAGTAGCTTAAAAACTATTGTGGTAAAGAATATGTTGCCTATGTATCTTATTTCTTATAAGTTGCTTGCTGAGCGGTAACCATGTTTCTGGGGACGCCATCAACTGTTACACTTTTGTTGAATATCATGTGAGTTGCTATGCATGTTCGTCTTGTCTGAATTAACGGTGATTTGCCATGGGTTGAATGAGTATGCATATTGTTAGAGAAGAACATTGGGCCGCCAACCAAAGCCATGTATCATGGTGGAAGTTTTAGCTTGGACAGTAATCCTCAATCTCTTATGAGAATATGCTTATGCATTAAAGAGGAGTCCATTATCTATTTTCTATGTTGTCCCGGTATGGATGTCCTCAAGTTGAGATCTATCAAAAACGAGAAATCAAATGCGATCTATCTCCTTGGACCTTTGTACAGGTGGCATAGAGGTATCCCTTTGTGACACTTGGTTGAAACATATGTAATGCAATGATAACCCATGGAAATCCGAGCTAATTAGGACAAGGTGCGAGCACTATTGGTATTCGATGCATGAGGCTTGCAACTTATAGGATGTCTTATGCATGACACATATGAAGCACTACTACCGTTGACAAAATTGCTTCTATGTTTTCAAAATAAAAAAGCTCTAGCATATAGCCATTCTTTTACTTTTATGTTGAGTCTCCACCTTCTTTCTTCAAAGCACCAACTACTGAGAGCATGATTGTCATTCTGAGTGTAATGTGCATTGTCCCAAAGTAGCATTGTCTTTTGCATGATTGTGATAACGTTTATTTTGAAATCATTGTATCTAGTCATCACTTAAACCTTGAAGGTGCCCCTGCATTTATGTTTTGCATCACTAAAGGGGGCAAGCGAGATATCACTTTATCATATTTGCACACCATGTTCCTTACAAATCTATTTGATGTTTCAATATCATGTTGTAAAACTTTCAGTCATTTGTGATTTTCTCATGAGGCAACTTAATTACTACAGATTCATTGTCTCAGTAAGCTTTTGTCATATGACTATAAAAAGTCCTATATGGTTAATAGCATGTCACCACAGAAATTATTCTTGTTATCATTTACCTACTCGAGGACGAGCAGGAATTAAGCTTGGGGATGTTGATACGTCCAAAACGTATCTATAATTTATGCTTGCTCCATGCCACTTTTGGGTGATATTGCTATGATATTTATACACTTCCATACATTTTTGATCATATTTGGACTAACCTACTAATCGAGTGCACCCCAGTGCCAGTTTCTGTTTCGGCTGTTTTTGTATTTCAGGTTTTCACATTACGAGAACTGCCAGGAAAAATCCAGAAAAATTATATAAAAAATCAGCGTTCCAAAACCTACCTTGCGCCCGAAGGACAGCCGTAGGGGCCACCAGGGCCCCAGGCGCCCTGGCGGCGCGCCACCCCCCTGGGCCGCGCCGGGGGGGCGCCGGGGGGGCGCCTGGGCCCCCCGAGCCTCGTCTGGTGCCCCCCTTTGGCATATATTTAGAGCGTCCTTCGAAACCCTCGGGACAGGAACTCTTTTTCGCGATCTCATCTCTGTTCCGCCGCCGCCGCCGCTTCCAAGATCGGGAGCACCAGGAGAACTCTTCCCGGCACCCTGCCGGAGGGGAGGATCACCATCGGGAGCCTCTCCACCACCATGGACGCCTCCCGGATGAGTTGTGAGTAGTCTCCCTTGGACCATGAGTCCATGACCAGTAGCTATGTGATGTTCTCCTCCCGTTCTTGTGCTTCACTAATTAGTCCTCGTGAGCTACCCTACATGATCGAGGCACATATGTAATTCTTATGCTGTTGCTATGATGAGTTTGCTGGGATCCGATGGATTATGAGATTATGTTCAGATTGTGATTGAGTAATATATTTGATCTACCTATTTTATATTTATGTTCATAAGTAATTCTTGCATGTTCTCTGTTGTTATTTATTGCTTTGGCCAAGTAATACGTAGTGACTCCAAGAGGGAACGTTATGCTCGATTGTGGGTTCATGCCCCTCGATGACTAGTTTGAGTGACAGAAACATGAGTCTAGGGGATGTGCTGTTGCCACAAGGGGGAAAACAACAGTGCTTGTGCCCGCGGGTGCAAGGATTGTTTACTTTACGCAAAGTTCTTTTAATGCAGTTGTCTGTTGCTCTGAGTTTACACTATGGGTGGGACTCGCAACTTAATACCAGCGAGATGTTCTGGATAGATATCTCAAGGTGGATGATTAGTAGTAGATATTGATGGATTTCGGTCTACTTACTTTGGCGTACCGCCCATGCTTTGAACCTCAACCTTTCTTGCAATGTAGTCAGCATTGGTTTGCGTTCGTGGTCCTGTCTATTGCCCAGCTGTAATTCGTTTACCTCACATAGCTGTTTTATCGTCTTTTGGGAGAGAGACATCACTAGTGAACATCATGAGACTCCGGTCCATATTACCATTATTGATCACATCCGCTATTTACTTTTCGCTATTATTTACTATTGCAAACATTATCTATCACTACTATCATTTGCGTTTAATCCTTTGTGAACTACATGGCCGGAGGGATTGATAACCTCTCTGTACTCGTTGGGAGCAAAGTTATTTGTATCTGTGTGCAGGTCCACGTTGATTGCTAATATCTGGCGCCGTTAGCAGTTGACACCTACTTGCTGAACCTAGGAGTCTCTGGGCACTACAACAAAAACACCCCTATAGCAACACATGCGTACCAACGAAATAATAGCATGTGTTGTTGGGTCGACCTCTCCCACGTTCCACGAAGAGATAACCTCCCCTACCCCTTCGCACCTCCACATTATCTATGCCTCCTCCGTGCAAATAGCACGCAACAGATCTTTCCTCCCCACCACCTATCTGCGCTAATCCATCTCTCCCATCGGCCTGGATCCCCTAACCTATCTCCTCTGATCCCCCTTGTAGACGTTCACCATGCCTCTCCATGCGCCCCCGCCCCCGCTTCCATGGGTCTCCGTCGCCAGCACGGCTCCGCGCCTCGTCTGGTGTGACTGCTCGGCATCTCCGCTCGTGCCGCAGCTGAATTGGACGCCAACGGTTCTGCTCCACCTCGGCTACATCGACTTCGACGCTGATGGTTCGGTAAGGCACTCCCCCCATCTTCTCTTAACCTTCCAGCTACTTCCCACCTTAATGGCCGCCGCACATCACGCGCGAGTCCGAAGGCGATACGTGCACACACACACCACCTATGTTCCCCTTCCCCAACGTCTTACTGTTGTTCCACACCGCCGCCCGACCCTCTGCTGCGGCAGGCCGCCTATGCCCCCCCCCCTAAGCGCCGCCTCGGCGTCCCTCGCCCAACCATGGTACGATTCTTGACTGTGCCTCCATCATCTCTGTGAACCCCCGTCGCGATTGCGAGTTCCTCTGGTGGTTAAAATAATTGTACATCTTCTCTGCCTATTTGATATGCAAGTAGTGTGTTTTCCTCTTCTGGTTGATATGCAAGTAATGGATGCCCATTGGAAGTTGTTGTCATATAGGAAAGATGGAAGCACCGTAATGAACTGCAGTCGAGTTTGAGAAATAATTGTTCGTATAATGCAAGTTGGGCTCTGTTAATTGGCGAATTCTATTTTAGAAGTACACTTTTATAGGAAAAAAGTTGGTGCCACAATCTGGACACCCTTGTTAAGATATTCAAGGACCTGACTTAGATTGACCTTGTAGTTTTGATTTGTTGAATCACAAGCTAACAAGAATCTGTTGTATGTCTGCACCGAATCATTTAAAAATATGTGCTTTCAACAACTGTTTATATGTCAACTCCTCCAAATTAGGAACACAGCTAATGACACCACATGTGAGTCTGGTACTGCATTTGTGAGTAGTTCCGCTAAATAAGTACTGAGCAAATGACACGATATTTATTAAAAATAAGGAACTTATTTTGCCTAGTGACAACCATCACAATTAAGTAATTTACTTCTTGGTGAAAAATGAAATGACTTGATTCTTATATGGTTAGAAGAATTCCCTGTTTTTTTAGTGTGCATTATGAATTAAATTAAAAGTATGCATTTAAATTTTAGGTGTGGATGTCCAAGTCAGCTGTAATGCAAATCACAAACTAAAAGACTTGCATCTAGAGAATGACATCGCCTAGGGCTCAGCATACTTAGTACTTGAATAGGAGCAACATTATGTAATACATATCTGCTTGTGAGTTGTGAATTACTCCCTCCGTCCCGTAATGCAAGACATTTTTGACACTAGTGTAGTAACAAAAAATGTCTTATATTATCGAACAGAGGGAGTAAATCACTAATAAACACTTTGTATTATGATATGCATAAAAAACTGGTAGTAGTTTTCATGTGTTGTAATTTGATTGCGTTTATCTTGTTCTGTAATGAAAGCTAACAATGAGTTTATGTGATATTCAGGGGTGCTGTTCAAAGAACTTGGTAGCTTGCCTGAATTCTTCTTGTGGGAATTGTGCAGAATCCTGGACAATTTGGTCTCCCCATACCACATTGGTATCCTATTATGGAACAAGTTATACACCACTCTGGTACATCTAATGATCACTTGTCTTTTATGGGTATTGATAGTGTTCGTATCTAATTCTCATGTAACTCCCAGCTGGCTTAGTAACTAGAAACCCCCGACAAGATCCTCTTTATGATATCTCTAATTTGGATCCACGCTCAAGAAGGAATGCAGGTAGAGCTACTGTTGACTTCCTCTCTCTCTCTCTCTCTCTCTCTCTCTCTCTCTCTATATATATATATATATATATATATATATATATATATATATATGAGCCTATGTGTATGTGCTGTTGGTATTTGAATTTTGTTCTGTTAACAAAAATAGTTCAAACTATGTGTATGTGCTGTCCAACTGTGCAAACAATGTGTATGACCTATGTATATCTCTAGATATCTCTTCGAGTTTGATTGCAAAACATGCTGATATTGTCAAGTGATATGGGTGTATTTTGAACATGGTTTATGGAAGAAAATAATTTCTATGGAAGCATGCTATATTTTTTATACAGATATTATGCAACACCACCTTTTCAAGTACATTTTTACAGATAATTCCATTTAGCATGGATGAACATCAATTTGACAATGGCGCGAAAACTATTGTATATTGTTATTACTCGGATATATTTAAGTCTTGATTCTTGTAATAGGCCTACTCGAGACTTCCTGTACATCAAGTTGCATGTCTACAATGACCAAAGGTGAAATCCTTTGGTCATCACCTCTTCATAGACCATGTTTTGATTGTATTCTCATCGCATTCTTGATTTTCAGAGATATACAAATGGTGATCGTTTATTAGCATCTTCAAAATCTGGAAAATATATAAGCTCAATCCAACTCCCCTTTGGCTGAGAGAAAATATGTTTGTTACACTGGTAAGTACTGACCTAGATTTAAAACTGAGGTTAACTTTTGAATGAATTGTGAGCATTGTGTGTTGATGCTACAATAGAAATATATGATCAGTTGATATGACCACTAAAAAATGTCACAAGTATTGATCATGTAGCTAGATTATTTATCGCATGGCCTTCAACCTTGTATATGTTGCTTCTCTTTTAAATTGTATTGCTCTATTAACCTATTTTTCATTCTTTCTCTAATGATACATCACTCATGTAAGCTTGTTTTATTGCTGTAGATCGCCAAGATAATTGAATGGTGCATGGCTAAGTTGTTAATTGCATGGTGGAGAATGGGGGCTAATTTGTTGATTGCAAGGTGCAGAATGGGAGCCAAGTTGTTGATTGCATGGTGGAGAATGGGGCCAAGTTATTGATTGCAAGGTGGAGAATGGGGCTACGTACTACCAAATAGTTTTACTTTCACATTGTAGAACATGACTTTCATGGTCAATGTATAGGAATCATTGGATTGTGTTCCATGTAATGCAACCGACATGATTTAATAAAGAGAATTTTCTGTTTATTGGATTTGTCACTCATATAAAGTATCAACGTTGATTTAGTCATTATTGTTGGTAATTTATAAAATACTAACATAGAAGGGTCGCACTAATCTGTTATGTTCATTTCAAAATGAGTTCATGTATCACCAACGCATACGAAGCATTGTTAGGCTGCAACTATATTCGTTGCTATTCTGCAACGCTTCTACACGTCGATTACCAATGCAAGTATATACGTTGCCGTAGACCCTTCCAACGCCACCAACGGCAACGCATAATAATTCGTTGGTGTAGACCTTAGCAACGGATATACAGACATACGACAACACATCAATGCGTTGCTGAAGGGGGGTTCTTGTTGTAGTGGGGGATTCGATCCTTGGCATCTTTTGCTAAGGGAAAAACTTCCACAACACTGCATCTCACACCTTCCACTTGGGGTAACCAACGAGGGGTTAGAGGCCCATCAGTTCCATCCTTTCGATGGCTTTGATCTTCGCAGGGTTGCACTCAATGCCGCGTTCGGATACCAGGAAGCCAAGGAGCTGGCCTGCTGGTACTCCGAAGACGCATTTCTTCGGGTTTAGCTTAATCCGAAAGCGGCGTAGATTCTCAAATGTTTCTTGGAGATCCTCCAAAAGGGTTCCTCTCTTCTCCGTCTTCACCATAATATCATCCACGTAAACATGGGCATTCCTGCCAAGCTGCTTGAGGATACACTTCTGCATGCAACGCTGGAAGGTGGCGCCGGCATTTCTCAAGCCGAACGTCATGATCAGGTAGCAGAAGGCCCCAAACGGCGTGAGGAAGGCAGTCTTCAGACGGTCGGCTGGATCAAGCTTGATTTGGTGGTACCCCAAATAGGCATCAAGGAAAGATAGCAGCTCGCATCCGGCTGTGGAGTCAATCACTTGATCTATTCGTGGAAGAGCAAATGGATCTTTGGGGCAAGCTTTGTTCAGGCTGGTGTAGTCGATGCACATGCGCCATTTATTGTTCTTCTTCAGCACCAGGAATGGATTTGCTAGCCACTCGGGATAAAAAACTTCCATGATGAAGCTGGTTGCTAGCAGGCGGGCGACCTCCTCCCAAACGACTCTTCTCTTCTCTTCTGACAGGCGGCACAGCGGCTGCCTGACAGGCTTTGCATCTTCTCTTACGTGCAACTTGTGCTCGGCGAATTCCGTCGGAACTCCAGGCATGTCCTTGGGGGACCATGCAAAGATGTCCCGATTCTCACGGAGGAAATCGACGAGCTCGCTTTCCTATTTGCTGTCTAGGCTTGACCCTATGACAGCAAATCGCTCCGGGTGAGATGGGTCCAAGGAAATCTTCTTTGTATCCTTGGAGGGCTAGAATGAGCCTTGCGGCTCCGCCTCCTTGGGATCGGCTGGTATGGCCGGCTGCTCGCCAGCCATTGCCACCAGCCGCTCAAGACGACGCTTCTCCTCAGCCACAACAAGGGTTTCTGCCAGGCGACTGCTGGCCGTTGCACATGCAATGAACTTCTCGTAGTCCCTGGTTATGGTGATTATTCCCTTGGGACCAGGCATCTTCATCTTGAGGTATGCATAATGGGGGACTGCCATGAACTTTGCCAGGGCGGGCCGGCCCAAGATCACGTGATACATACTTTCCAGATTTACCACTTCAAACCAGACCAACTCCCTCCGGAAGTGCGTCTTGTCACCAAACAGGACATTGACCCTGGCCTTGCCGATTGGTGAACAAGAGAGGCCTGGCACAATGCCATGGAACACGGTCCTGGTAGGCTGAAGCTGCTTCTCTTTGATGCCTAGCTTCTCCATGGTGTCTCGATACATGATGTTGATGCTGCTGCCGCCGTCTACTAGAGCCCGGGAGAAACGGCAGGCTTGCCTGTCAGTGGAGAGAGTAGCGTCCAGGACCAAGGAATAGGCCCCTGGAGATGGCATGACAGCCGGATGATCCTCTCGGCTCCAGCTGACAGGCCTTTCAGACCAGTGCATGAATTCTGGGCTCTTGACGGCAACAGTGTTGACATCTCTGCGCTGCTGGCTCCGGCTGTGCCTATCATCCGTCTGGCTGGTGAAGACAACGTAGGCTCCACTTTCTTCCGGGAATTCGTCCTGGATCTGGCCGCCAGGACGAGCTGCCGGCGGATTAGGAGGCGGAGCCGGCTGTCCAGCAGGCGGCGGGGGCAGAGCTTCTCCCCTCGCAATCCTTGTGAGCCAATGGCACTTCCGTGTGGTGTAGTTGGAGGGCTTCGCGCCGCTGTGGAACTTGCAAGGGGCGTCCAAGGCTTGATCAAAGGAGAAGGCCGGCTGCCACACTGGTTTGCCGCCCTTCTGGCGCTTGGGCCCTGCTTGAGCTTCTGGCTGCCTGTCCGTCGACCGCTGCCACCAGCCGGCTGTTGGCAGCCGGCGCCTGGGCCTTGCGCTTCTGGTCGTTGGTCTGCTGGCGCCGGCTGGATTCTCCTGCCGGCGTCTTGGGAGTTGGAGGGGTCGTCTTGCCAGAAGCATCTACTTGCAGCTCGGTCTTCATGGAGGAGTCAGCGGTGGCGTACTTGTCCGCTATGCTTAGCAGCTCATCCAACGTGGCCGGCTCGTTGCACAGGAGCCGGTTCTTGAGCAAGGTGCCTTCTCTGCACCCGGCCGTGAAATACTCAATGGCTTGTACCTCATGCACTCCTTCACAAGAGTTCCGCAGCTCCGCCCAACGCGTCAGATAGTCACGGGCCGACACGTCCGGGCCTTGGACACACAGGGAGAGCTGACGCGGCTTGGGAGGGCGCTTGTAGGTGCTGGTGAAGTTGCGAGTGAAGGCGTCGGTGAAGTCTAGCCAGCCGTTGATGCTGTTGGGCTTGAGGTTGTTCAGCCACGTCCGAGCCGTGCCCTGGAACATGAGGGGTACGTACTTCACCGCAACACGTCTGTTGCCTGTGGCGATGCTAACAGCCGTGGAGTAGTCCACCAGCCAGTCCTCTCGTTTCACTGATCCGTTGTACTTGGGGGTGTCTCTGGGGAGCGAGAAGCCCTTGGGAAAAGGCTCGTTGCGGATGCGAGGGCCGAAGCAGGCCGGACCGAGGTCATCTTCTTCTTCAATCGCCTGGGAGCGAGCCAGACGGTCTAGGCGGTGGCGGGCATCGTTCTCCCCGACCTCCTCGCGGCGGCCCAAGCGGCCTGCCAGAGAGGGGTGGTCAACAGGCGGAGGAGATGCGCGCCTCTCCCGTCTGGGAGGAGGCGGCTGCTCCCCTCGTCGTTCTACGGCCCTTGGGCGGCCGTCTTCTTCGCGCTCGATGGTGAAGCGAGTCTGCCGGCTGCGGCTGGCAGCGGGCTCTGAGTCTCGCCGGTTGGTGGCGCCGACTGTTGGAGAGCGGGACGTGGCTCCTTGGTCTCGTCGAAGAGGGCGGTTGTCGGCATGCGCAGCCACCTCTGATACCCGGCGACAGGCCTTCTGGTGCGTAGCAGCAGCGTCGAGGAGCTGGCGGGCACGCTGGGTCATGCAACGGAGCTCGTCTCCCTCCAAGTGACCCATATCATCGACTGCCGCCTGGGCAGCCCTTAGGTTCTCCGATGGAGTAAGGTACACAGGCCGCGGGGCTCCTAGAATATCCGCTAGCAGCCCGCCGCGATCACGGACAACGCCGGCTCGGCTAGGCTCGCCAGCAGCCGGCGTGCCACAGATGGCGCGGTCCATTTCGCGACGGTAAGCTTCAGTGAGGCGTCGGGAGGTGGCCAGTTTGTTGGCACTGTCGAGGAGCGAGACGCGGAGTGCTTCCAACTCTGCGCCGTCTGCCCCCGCCGCGACAGGGGCGGCGAGGTGCTGCAGAGCGGCCTCGAGCGGGTCTGAACCCGTCCGGCACGATGGTTCGCCGTGATCGGTCACAAGCACCTGCGTGACGATGCCGATGGTGCCGCAGATCGGAAGAACAGGAAGAGGGTCGTTGACGATCTCCACGTGCTCGGGGAAGGAGTCGTCGGGGTCGACGATCATGTCTACTGGTGGGTCAGAAGAGCCCACTGACTCCACGTCAGAGGCGCGCTCGTCGACGAGGTGGAGCTTGTCGAGGAGCTCGACTAGGAAGCTCTCCGGCACCACTGGCTCGGCCGCCGGAGAAGGTTCGTCGTGGATGCGGGTGGTGCCGAGCAGATCGGCGAGCCCGCTCACGTCGCATGCAGCCTCAGCGCCGCGAAGCATCCCGGTCTCCACGCCAGCGGGCGTGCCGGGCTGGCTACTTTCGCCAGGAAGGAACAAGGTTCCCGTCCAGAATATGTCTCCGGACAACGGTGCACCTAGCCCCACGGTGGGCGCCAAATGTCGGGGTTTTGGGACGACATATGCCAAAGGATGGCTTATCATGCATGGGGTCAAAAGAACGTCGCCGGGCTAGGGAAGCGGGATAAGGCGATACTTAAGACGCCTACGAATCTTACCCAGGTCCGGGGCTCTCCGGGGAGATAACACCCCTAATCCTGCTCTGCGGGGACTCTGCGTCATCACTGATAGCACTAGAGTAGCTACAGGATTGCTCCTTGAGCTGTGATGTCTAAGGGAAGAAGATGAACAAGGCTAGCTCACCTCCTCTCCCTCCTATCTAGGGTTCTTGTCTTGTGAACTTCTAATAGCCAACCTTCCAGCCCTCAACATGGAGGACCCTGGGGGTTTATATAGGCCTATCCCGCAGGGGTACAAGGGCAATCTCGACGGCGTGGTCCCCAGCCGTTAGTGTCTTCTGGCGCCGGCCTCGCCGCCTGTCTGCTGGGGCCCGCAGGCTTCACTGTGGGGGTACTTTTGCTGACGACAGTCTCGTCGGGAAGGAGATGGCTACAATGCCATCGTCCCTCGCCGTACGCCGCCACCTCGCCCCGTCCCGTCATCTTGATGGGGCTCGGACTTCCAGGGCGGGGGGTGCCGTCTGCTCCCAGACGACCGTCTCCCCCGACCGCCTGCCGGAGGCGGTTTGTTCTTGAGCTTGCTCGCTGACCGATGGGGCCAGCCGCCTGCTGGCCCCGCCGTTTGTGGGTAGTGGGATCATGACCTCCTCTGACCGCTGCTTGGTCACGAGCCTCGTGGCTACAGCGTCCCGCCGCTTAAGAGATATTCCCAAAGTACATGTCGCTGTAACCACGCCCCTATAGATCTTCTAAGGACACGTTCTCCTGTAGCCATGCCCCCCGCCACGCCGGGACCCTCCTCAGCGGGCTCCCCGAGGGTGGAGTGCGGAGCCATCTGCTGGGTGGTGGTGCTTGGTGTTGCCGCCTGTTGGGTTCCTCCCGCCTGCTGGCAGCCGGCTCCTAGGGCAGGCCGCCCTAGGAGGCGGCTCGAGGAGCAGACGGCCGCGGTAGACCAAGCTGCTGTTATTTGTCTTAAAATACTAAGGGTAGGCGCTGAGGGTACCCATGGTCAATATCTCCAACAGGCGGATATCAAAACCATCGCACTATATAATAACAAGCAATAATAAACGTAAGAAAATTAGTCAAATATCTATCTAAAGCAATAATAACAAGCAATAATAAAAGTAAGAAAAGCATGGACATAATAAGAGGCTCACCACGGTGGTGCCGGTGACGAGATCGGCGGGGGCGATCGACGGCGGCGAAGACGGGGATGGGACATGACGGACCGCTATACCTAGACAAATCTCGGAGAAAATGGAGTTTCGAGTTCAAGCTTCGAGAGGAGAAAATCTTAACTAGTGTGGCTCGGGCATTCCATCGAACACGTTGTGTACATAGGAGGTGAGCTAGAGCGCCACCAAGCCCTCTCCCCCTCGGCGAGAAAAAACAAAGCAGTGTGCTCTGCTCTTACGCGAGGGGGTATATATAGGCACCTCATTGGTCCCGGTTGGTGATATGAACCGGGACTAAAGGGGAGCCTTTGGTCCCGGTTCAAGTCACCTCCGGGAACAATGATGATGGGTCAGGAGCAAGACCTATTGGTTTCGGTTCGTCGCACCAAACGGGACCAAAAAGTCCAGACGAACCGGGTCCAATGGCCCACGTGGCGCGGCTGACCCACTGGGCTCACAAACCGGGTCCAATGCCTCATTGGTCCCGGTTCTGGACTGAACCGGGACTAATGGGCTGGACCATTGCCCCGTTTTCTACTAGTGGATCTTAGTTGTGCCCTCCTCCACAGCCATGTGTGCCGCTTCAATCTCCCTTGGCAGCAGCGCCGATCCTAGCTCCTCCATCAGCTTGCCGATCTTTGACAGCACCAGCTCAGTGACGTCGCTGCTCCTTCTGGTGAGAGCATATGCTCGGGCTCGACAAAATCTGCACTTGGTTTACTCCAGTATCTCACTTCACAAGGACCAGTAGTAAGGTACACACCAAAAAGATACATCTTGTTACTTGCTTCCAAAAAGGCCTCCCGGCAACACTCTTGTCTAACCATACCGTGATACAGATGATTGAGGGCGCTTATAAAAGTGTGTACTGAAGGGGTTGGTTTACTCCAGTATCTCACATTAACATCTCTATCTTCAAATACTCCCTCCGTTTCTTTTTAGTCTGCATATAAGATTTGGTCAAAGTCAAGCGATGTAAAGTTTGACCAAATATATATCAAAAGATATCAACATCTACAATACTAAACTTATATGCTATGAAAATTAATATCCTGATGCATATAGTAATATTGATTTCATATTATGAATGATGATATTTTGTTCTATAATATTAGTCAAAGTTTATGAAGTTTGACTTTGATCAAATCTTATATGCGGACTAAAAAGAAACGGAGGGAGTACATCTCAATTAGCTCAGCTGACCAGAGCTGGAAAACTGCATAACCTGGACTCGTGGAGGGAAAACTACGCCCACTCATATGACATGCGTGCGGCTCATTTGATTACCACACCCCGGCTCATGCAGATTTGACTCATTGATCATGCAGATTAGTACGGATAAACTGCACAGATCACATCCTCCTCGTGGTGGAGTATATACGTACAACACATAGCCATTTTATTACTGAACCAAGGACGGCATGCAGCTGACTCTGTTCTACTGCAGAGATAGCCACGAGTAGTAAGCCGTGGTTGGACATCTATCTACACTGCGTGGATCGAGCTGCTCACTGACAAACAACTACATATGGGCAGGCTGCTCGGTTGATCAAATCGGGGATGGGCATGATGTCCTTCTCCACCGGCATATGTGCCTTTCCCATCTCCCATGTCAGTGTCGACGCTAACTCCACGAGCACCTTGCCGATCTTGGACAGCACCAGCTCAGCAAAGGCGCCGCTGCTCCTTCGAGTGAGAGTGTGTTCGAGGAGAACGCTGCACAGCTTGTAGTTGATGCTGAGCGGGTCATCGTTGTAAGTGAAGGTGGCCACACGGTCCTAGCACCCAACTTCGAAATACAATCGGGCGGAATGGCGAAGGACGAGCTTCTTAAAGTAGGTTCACGAATTTGGATATGTTGGGTGGGCACTTGTTAAAGTTTGCACTTGGTTTACTCCAGTATCTCACCTTACAAAGATCAGTAGTAAGGTACACACCCAAAAAGCTTAAGATATATCTCACTCGCTTCGAAAAAGGGCGGTGGCAACACTCTTGTCTAATCATACTCTATACAGATAATTGATCAGGGGTTGGAAGCTGGCCCCATTTATATGTCCCGAGCATACAACTTACTTGGATATCACACCTAGCTCATGCACATTTGGACAACCGGTCATGCAGGAGGCAACATTGGGACAAGACGAGGGGTAACAATTCATACGATGCCATCCGTGAACTTTCAGTACATACATGGTTGGCACGCGTACATACAGTATGATAGCAAAGGCCGGTAGGTTTCCTTTTTTATTTATTATTATTGCCTCCTTGTGCATCGAAAGATGATGGTGCACCCCCCGCAAAAAAATGAGGTTGAAGCCGCTGCTCTAGTTTGTCTTTTCTTTCGAAAAGGAGGTTGAAGCCGCTGATCTCTGCATAAAAAAATGCACACAACTACTTTTATTAAATTATTCAATAAATGTCATGCAAAAAAACATAAAGTAATTTGAAACCACGACGGTACACCTAAAAACGACAATGTGAGGAATCATGCCATCACACAACACCCCACTACCCTGTTTCCGGGCGCCGGGTGGTTGGG
>LR738711.1:872038519-872054180 GCA_902687465.1 Secale cereale | reverse complement strand
GCATTGCATACCGGGGGCACACGTTCAATCCTACAGACCCTAAGCGCACATCTAAGCTGTCGCCACGAGCCGTTAACCCATCTTCAGTGTACAGATTCACATGATCCTTGTTAGCCAGTCGGTGATGCCGCCTCAGCGGCACACCACCACCCCGCGCTCGTTAATCATCAAGCGTCCGCCGCCAAAACCATGCCGTGCCATGCCACCGAGACCCGTCGTTGTCGACCCAGTAGATGCCACGCCACTCCACCTCCTTGAACACCATCATCTACTAGTGGTACCAAAAGCCAGATGCAACTCGCACACGTTGCCCCCAAGGGGGAAATAACACTAGGCGCCGCCAGCGTCCGAACCAGAACAAAATAAAAGTTCCACTTGGAGCGATTTGGGTGGGATCATGAACTGTGTCGCCCATGCCATCAACAAGGTTATGACGCCCGCGGGCGCTGTGGTCGATGCCTCGATCGCCGCCAGAGCATTTCAAAATTCCCATTCACCCACCTTCTGGGCCGACTTGTCCACCTAGCACTCCACATGAGAACCACTCCGCTGCAGGGAGGCAGGCCTCAGCAAAAGGTTTGTTTTATGTTATGTAGAACTTGGTTATCTTAATATGTGCATGCGACTCATATGGTTATTACACGCTGGCTCACACAGATTTGACTTATTTGGTTACCACACCACAGCCCATGCACATTTGATTGTCTGATACATCATTTGTGCATAAGGAAACATGGGGCAATATAGGAACATATCGTACTACAGACATACATAAACTTCACACATCACGTCATCGTCATAAGGGAGTCGCTTACATGCTTGTTGTGCCGCCTGTGAAGCCCTCTCAACCTGCGTTTCAGTCTAACTGGAGCATCAAGGTCGACGAGGTTGCCCTGGCAGACGCCCATGAATACTTTGTCACACTCCTCACCTGGCTCCAGGAGCACAACCCATGGAGCTCCTCGCAAATGAACATGAGCAGCATCAGATCAGGGGTCGGCACGGTGCCCTTCTCCACGGCCATGCTTTCTGCTTTAATCTCCCTGGGCAGCACCAACACTAGCTCCTACTTTGCTAATCTTCTACAGAACCAACTCAGCAACGGGGTCACTGCTCTTTTTGCCGAGAGCGTGCTCATTTAGAACACTGCATTGCTTGTAGTCGCCGCTGGACGGGTCATCGGCGTAACTGATGATGGCCATGCGGTCGTTGCATTCATCTTGTTTCATACATGCAAATGCTAAAAAAGTAACAGGGGGCCACGGGTGAGGACCAGCTTCTTCAAGGAGATTTATCTTGGTGATGGGCTCGACAAAATTTATGCTTGGTTTTCTCCAATATCTCAGTTCTCAAAGGCCAAGGTACAGACACAAATAGGTTAAAATACATCCCACTTTGCTTCAAAACAAGGCTCGGCAACGCTGTTATCACAAATGATTGATCAAGACTGGAAATCAGCCCATTTATATACCCTGAGCATGCAGCTTATTTGATATCATAGCCTAGCTCATGCAGATTTGGATGGCCAGTCATGCAAGATGCAACATGGGGACAATGGACACCAATTCATACAACACATACTGCACCTCACGCGTATGTTGGTATGATGATAGCAAAGACCGGTAGGTTTTTATTTTTTTATTATTATATTTTAACACAATATAGATGCAGGCATTTATACATATGCATACACTCACCTCTATGGACGAATGCATGAATACCCTACTTGTATGAGAACCTCATGAGAGCCGGCACATCATCTTGAGATTGACGAAGTCGTCACAAAGGTCTTCATAGTCGTCGAACGTCTCCTCCATGTGAACGCACATGACTGGAAGCCTGAAATAAAACAGGAAAATGCGACCATCCATGTCAAGTCTAGAACTTGATCCTGATTGGTTCGTTCCACCACAAGGATCCATAGCCCAGAGAACAAGACAACACTCGGGTTAATCACACTAAACAAAATTATTAAATTTAGTGTGGTAAATCATTAAAGAAATTTATGAAGTTACATATGATCTTGTCTAATACATGAATTTAGTATTGTAAATTATAAATGTAACCCAAAATACCGAACCGCTCCTAAATTAGATGTGAATCCTGCTATTTTGTCATTGGTATGTATGGTAGGAAAGTTATTAAATACTAACCAATTACAGTTTATTAGATAAATACGAAAAAATGGATTGCAGTTTTTTTTCTCTCGGTCCCATCCCACGTTTTTAATTAGTGCTATAAAACGACTTTCCTTTTTGGTTGTATTGAATGTGGTTGGTGTGTGTATTGTGTTTGCAGAGGTCGGACATTTACTTAATGCGGTTGAATCACCTTCACGATTTCTAGGGTTCTTGGAACACTTCATTGATATCAATTTTTGCCTAAGCATGGCCTCTGGGGTAATTCAAAGTGTAATACAACAAACTATCCATACACCGAAAATGAGTCATGGATACATAAATGGAGACATCGTGGATTACCCAAACTGAGACGATGATAGGACATTTCACTTTCTTTCGTAATATTTCTAATCATGACTCAACATATATATGTTGATTGAATGAGAATTTCCTTTGTCGAAAAAAGGTTTGGCGAGGGATTGTCAGTGATACTGGTACCACAGCAGAAATGTACATCCAAAGGAAAAAAATACACGCTCTAGCTCGTGCTGTCTAACTTGGTGGCAGATTCAAAAGTATTTCTCCCAGAAACAGAACAACATGCATTAGTACAAAATAATACATTATCACTAAGTGTCACCGCTCATGCGTCCGGGAGTTACCGTGAATGCTAACAGACTAAGTAGTTCATCTAGAATCCAATAAGAAAACACAGGCAACATACCCGCACCCACCACCCACGGTCTCGTCGATGCATCTCGCTCTCAGGCGAACCTCTCACAACTCAGCATCCACCTTTGCTCCCTGGTGGAAGAGAAAGACCAACCATTTTCGTCTATAACATGTATATAAAATTTGGTACAATAAGCTTTGTATGCATCACTGCATGATCGATCCAACAATTAGGTTTTGCTAAGGCTCTAAACGTACTGTTATGTGTCCGCTATTGAGCAGGCAAGGTTAGAGTTCAAGGTTATCTAGGAAAAACTGTTACTATTGGTGATTTAGATGCTCCATCATCCCCAGTACCGCCCCAACCCAAGTTTTTTTCATGATCACAAATATTTTGACCCAACTCCCCCTCCCTCCCCTTACCCCATTTTTTTCGTGATCACAAATATTTTGATGTAACCCCACCCACAAATACCCCCAAGTGGAGGGGAGATGCTTCCCACCGGAATATAGGGAGATGCAAATTCCCTAATATCACCAATATTTTGGTCAACGCACAACCACACCTCACACCGGACTACAACAACCCACCTCACCGCCCTACAAGCGCTCCTCGCTTCTCCGTCGCCCCTCCATGCCGCCCCACTCATGCGGTCGCCGCCCTCCCGCCACACCTCCTATCCTCTTTCGACCGCCGTGGCCCACACTTTGGCGCATGCCAACAACTATTATCGCGTGATGATGATGGCAGTCACTAGGGCCTCAGCCTCACCACGACACTAGACTGCTCCCAACTTTCACCCGCGAGAAGGACAATGCCAAGGGGGAGGCCGCCATTGGGTCGAAGGAACCATCGCAGAAGTGTTGACATGTGTCCTGGATGTCGGAAGGGAGGGTAGACACGGCATCGCGCCCACCTCCACATTTGTTAATGTTCCGATGCTTACACCAATGTCGACATGCACGACAACCATTAAATGTTGGCAAAATGTCCACATGGTATTTTTGTTGTCCCCTCTTTTTGTTGCGCTATGAAATAGAATTGAATGCAACTTTTGTAATTATTTTTCAAAGCCAGGAAGGGGTGCGCGGTCTCACATGAGGAGCGGAGGGTGGCAGTTAAAGAGAAGAAGTTCAAAGCTCTTGGAGAGGAGGTGTTTGCTAAGAAGATGGAGCAAGAATAGAAGATCTTGTTCATTGAAAGCACTGGGCTTGATGAAACACAAAGAGCATACATGGAATCAATGTGTACACAAATTCATGTGTGCGCCACGTGATATGCCCAGAAACGGCGACACGGGCCAAAAAACATGTACGCCAGAGACGCACATGAGTTTGAAATGCCTAGCAAATATTAGTACAAATTGATCGAGTATAAATAAGATATTCATGGCGCCTTGGCCCGGCTGCGCCTGTGCAGGACATAGATCATTGGCACCGCCTATGCGGGATGGAGCTATCTGATACTCTTGGTCGGCTTGCCTGGTGATGGACAAAAACTGGCGTCTGTTCGACAAGCTCCTTCTACCATGCGTTGTTCACCGGCTCCATGTCGACGCTCTTCTGGCGTGTTACGTGGAAATTTTAGGCTCCCTTCGTGTTAAGCTTTTCGTCTGGCTCGTGGAGCTTGATCGATGCTGGACCTCGGTCAAGCTGGCTCGCCATGACCTGCCAACGTTGATCTTTGCGCGCTTTGCGATCAGGAGGCTGAAACTATGCGACACATCCTTATCGGTTGCTCGCCTGGTATCGTGGCACGACAGTTGCCCTGCCAGCCACAAGGACTTTCTACCTTGGTGCGCCATAATGGCTGCCTCGCCATCAGGCCTCCAAAAGTCATGCATCTGCATTTTAGTTTGATTTCGTTATGCATGTAGTTTAGGCAGACATAGGTTGGTGTATGCCGGCGAAGCTTCCGTTCAATTGGATGAAGACACGAGCTGCCGAGCTGCCGTGTGATGTGGCAAGCAAGGCAAGATGTCGATGGCGGCATGAAGCCGCGGTGCAGTGTGATGTTGTGAGCACAACGAGATGCCAATGGTGAAGAGAAGTTCACATCGGAAGAATCCGACTTGAAGACACACGGACAAAGACAAACAAAGACCAAATCCAGGCAGATCCATAAAAACCAACCTCGAATCTCACGGAAGACTGCATCACTCAGCGGTCCAAGCCAGGAAAGAACAAGCATACTACTAAGAAGCTGCAGATTGTTGCGAACTAGTATGATTATGCAATGGGTACGTCCATAATATGATGTAAAATACTTGCATCCCACAATTACAAAATAGTACTAGATTCGATCAGCTAATTTTTATTCGAGGCAACAAGGGATCCCATTGCCCAACAACGTGCATATTCGACGATCAACACGTCAATTACTTCAATCATGCATGAAGCTCCAAACTCACTAACATCAATGCCCACGCGCGAGGAAAGTACCATCAGGAAGCTGCAGCCCCCTAAGCCTTTCCATCGCAAGAAGCTGAGATTCCCTGACGTTGGTGGTGTAGCTGGAGAGGAGCTGAACGATTGTAAATGGAGGGTTGGCGGAAGGCAGCGTGCTTGGGTTCAGAGAGGCAATGGCTTCAGAGACCCTCTCTTCTTTCTTCTCCTCGAGGTCATACTTGTAGATGTCAGGAGATGAATGTACTGTGGACCTCAGGTAGTAGACGCAGTTGGCGAGGATGGATGGGAACTTGTCCGCGGTTACAGAAAGGCACCTGCGGTAACCGATGAAGATGGCACGGCCGCCGATGCTTCTCACAGGCTCAACCTCGCCGCCGCGGTTGATGGTGTCCAGCCGAAAAACTTTCACGTGTTTGTTCAGCTTAATGATAGCAAAAATTTCTCCAGAAGATTCCACAAGGAAAAACTGGTTCGCATGCACTACCGTCGTGGGGAGATGGGCAAACCCCGTTGCAGGATCGTCGGAGAACATCTTTTCAGGATCAATGGCGATCCGCCTCATCAGGCAGGAGATCTCGTGAACAATACCAGCCGGAAGCGGCATCTCGGTTCTCTGCCAGCCATCCGCGGCGAAGATACCGCTGGCGACGGCCAGCCGCACCGAAACGAAGCAGATCCCAAACATGTCATCTTCGACATCCAAAGTGAAGCAATCACTGTCAGGAATGGCCGTATACTGCTCATAACAACTGTCCCAGAGCAGGACGAGGGTGGGTGAAGAACGGTGGCGCTGTGAAGAACCGTGCTCGGGGAAACGATAGCCCATAGGCCATAGATAACTTTCCCGTCTTAAGACCGCAGAGAGCGGCAACAGAAAAATTAACACAGGAGGGCATGGGCGCCTTGAAGCGGATCATGTGGCCGGTGAAAGGGTTGAGGACGGCCGCTGCGTGAGGGGGCTCCTTGTCGGCGAGGACGAAAAAGCCACGTGGGTAGTAGCAACGACGAAGTAGCAGGGGCGGAGCCAGAAAATTTAGCTATTGGGTTCACTCGTTGACTAGTTGTGAAAATTTGGTTTGAACCAAGTCCAATTTTACGCCATATCGCAACAAGATTATAGCAATCAAAGAAATCATAATGAATATGAATATGATATTACTTATCACAAGTAGGTGTTACATTAAAATTCAAAGATGAAAGACATACCGATTTGATGAAATCATAGAATTACTTGAGTAATCCCAAAAAAAAAAACCTCTTAGCTTCAGGTACAACCTCTATCACTGGCGGAGCTACGTATGATGAAAATGGGCCATGGCCCGCCCATCCAAGAGCAAATACAGTGTAGGATTAAAGTAAATTGAACCACGAGGACGAAAGATAATGATCTTTCTACGTATCGGCCCGCCCAGCTTTTGCTACGTAGCTCCGCCACTGACCTCTGTCTTCCTAAAAACATTGAAGAAAATAACAAGTTAGGTTGAAAACCTCAAAATAGAAGTACCATCATGCGAAAGAATCATGTAAAGTTACCCTATTGGCATCCCTTTTGATCTTTCATTCAAACAAATTATCATTACTAATGGTACAAGATATGTCTTTCTCCACATAGCAAATTAGACAATTACTCATAAACTGATCACTCATTTCATTACCCAACTTTTTCTTGACAACATTCATAGCTTAAAAGCATCTCTCCACAGATGTTGTGACAACTGGCAATATCAACACTAGATTTAGATTGGATAGACACCAAAGTAAAAAATAAAAAATAACGTGCTCATTTGTCTGCACCAATAACTTCAGACTCGCAATTTCTTTTTTATCAGTTGAATCATAAGGCAATTTATCTAAATTAATTTATCTCTGAATGAAGACTTTGGGAGACTACTTTGCAGCAACAGTTGACATTTACGTCTAACGGATGACCTCGACGAGCCCGCATGAAATTATCGTTCCATAGCCTAGATCAATCAAAGTCCATAGAAAAAAAAATAGAAAAGTAGGGCAAAAAAAATTCCATACTAGATTAGATAGAGCATGCACAAGAAGGGAGAAATGTGGAGATGTGATTACTACCTCGAATTTGAACTGCAGTTATGTGCTTTGCCGCTGTCGATCTGCAATTGTATTTGTATGCTTGCCGCCGGCGTTTGAGGAGGCAGGGACCAAGCGACGACGAGCAGAGGGAGGCTAGTTGGGGAAGCGAAGAGGTCGGCGGCTACCGTCATGGTACAGGCTATATAGATCGCCAATAAACCAAATCATGCCTCATAGTGGGCACGACAGACAATTTATACGTGGGCTTATAGGCCTTTTTACTGGTCCATTCACATGGGCTTTGCAACTTGATGGGGTCCCGCGCAAAAAAAAAAAACTTGATGGGGTCAGGCTTAATTTTCTATTGGGTTCATGTCAAATAAGTCGTACATACATGCACGTACCTGGCACATTTTGTTGGGTTCAACTGAACCCAATGGCAATATGTCGAGCATAGTCAACTCCTTGCGGACGACACGACCGCTCACGGTGTTCACCAGCAAACGAGAGTGGCTCTCGACGACCTCGTCGATGATGCTCCACCGGCGTGGACGGAAGCGGAGCTCGGAGGAGTTCTTGGGGTCGTCGGTTGCGGAGCGCCACTTGGGGCAGACGGCGCGGAAGTCCATGTAGCAGTCGAGGTCGTTAGTGTCCAGAAGGGATTCAGCGATGCGTCTGACGACCACCGGCGGGAGCGAGGACCAGTCCGCCATGGCCGCCATGGATGGGAGGTTTGGAAGTGGGAGAAGATGGATTTTCGTTGTTTCTTCCTCGTTAAGTAGGGGTTAAGTGTGAAGACAGATCGGCGGCATGCGATGTGGTGTGACGCAGACGCATGCCTGAATTTAAGGTTGTTGCCTTGTTGGAAGTTGACTGTACGGGGCGTGCTTAAGGCGGCCATTAAGCTCTGATGATCATGGACATGACAAACAAGAAGGAGCACAACGGCGTCGCTTCGTTTCAGGATTGAATGTCCTTGCTCTCGGTTTATAATTACTCTCCCGTTTCATTTCTTTTGACAGTTCTCCTCCCGTCTGTTCACCGGTGCCGTACATGATTTTTTGGCCATTGTTTCCGTTTTAACTTGGTGGTTAATTAGTGGGGCGATTAATAATGTGTTGCGTTAACGTTGCCGGAGCGAGAAGAGAATGCCTATTTGTTTTCGTCTTCGATATGGGCTTGATTTTCTTGTTATTTTTCTTCTATTTTCCATCTGATAAGACTTTGCATTTGTGGGTTGTGTTTTTTTAGTAGAGGTTGTCCACCGAAAATAGGAATATGTTATTAAATCGCTTTGGACCAGTGTGTTACACTAGTGTAGAACCGGGCTTAATGTTAGTCCCACTGTAAAGATATACAGAACCACTTTGAATCTCGTTTGTCTACAGAACCGCTTTGAATCTCGTTGGTTCCACTTAATGTTAGTCCCACTGTAAAGATCTAAACGCTCTTATACAAGTAGTGATCTTTTTTTTTTTTGCGGGGATTATGCAAGTAGTGATCTAAACGCACTTATATTTCTTTATGGGGGATGTACATGATTATTACGCTCTGATAGCTGAAACACAAGCTAGTAGTATAAGAAAATCAACTATTTCTGGTACTAAGAGGTGAAGATGCACGCATGCTCTGAACACACAACAGAGTTCATGAACAATTTTTAAGAAAAAAATACATGCTTAGTGTTTTATAAATACGCGATGAACATTTTCTTAAACACGGAGAACATTTTTGAAAATACACAACGCCGCACGGTGGAGGAAAAAATTCAAAATAGAAAATAATGAAATTAGCATGTCGAGGATTGACAAATGGACATACAGCCGGGTCAGGGCGAGTTGCGTGTTGAGCATGGACATGCAACTGAGTCGGCTGAGTTTCAGGTTAAGGCTAGAGATACAACTGCGTCGGGGCGAGTTGCGTATTGAGTATGGACATGCAACTGAGTCGGCTGAGTTTTAGGTTAAGGCTAGACATACAATTGCGTCGGGGCGAGTTACGTGTCGAGAGTGGACATGCAACTGAGTCGGCTGAGTTTCAGGTTAAGGCTAGACATACAATTGCGTCGGGGCGAGTTACGTGTCGAGAGTGGACATGCAACTGGGTCGGGGCAGTTGCGTGTCGAGGATCTTCGATCTTCACCCATAATTGCATACATACTATGTGCGGAACCACCACGTTAAGTTGAATCAAACCAATGCCCTCTATCACAGTATGCACCATTTGTTAGTTTCGGCTGTGAGGCAACGAACATTGCACATCCTGGTTTCACTTGTAAAAAAAGGTGTGCCCGCTTCATCCAACTTGAGGAAAGCTGCTTTATGTAGAGATGATGTTGGTTGGTGTTTGACAATCTTAAAACTGTACCACGTTAATAGGAAGTTATGTTGAACAGCTAGCTTCTTCAATTAGGTTTATGAACTTGGTTATGTTGGGTGGGGGCTCGACAAAATTCGTGCTTGGTTCACTCCAGTATCTCAGCTCACATGCACTAAGTTACACACTCAAAAAATTTAAAATACATCTCACTTGCTTCAAAATAAAGCTGGGCAACACTCTTGTCTAGTCATTCATTGATGCAAATGATTGATCAAGGCTGGAGATTGGCCCCATTTATATGTCTTGAGCATGCAACTTATTTTGGTATCATACCGTAGCTCATGCAGAGTTGGATAGTCAGTCATGCAGGAGGCAACATTAGGACGATAGGCACCAAACATCCGTGAACTTTCAGTACATGATTGGTGCGTGTATGTATATATAGTATGATAGCGAATATCGGTAGGCTTGCCCTTCTGTATGTATATTATCTCAATAACCACCGAATTGGGAAGGTTAACTCACATGCAGTCCTCTTCCTGCATAGTCTTTCGGAAAATAACTCATCACTTATTTGCTTCACGTTTGGAGGCCGTGGCATCTCAGTAATGACACGGTACGGGATAAGCAATGGTTTCAGTTCAGACTATTTCTTGTTGTTCTTGCTAAGCGATTATCTTTGGTCCGACAATCTGTTTAACTGGTTTGACAAGGGTACACGCTCTGACTTGACTTGTGATGTTAACTTGGCGGTATGTTCAAGAGTATTTCTCTCATAAAATTTGAACGTAAGTGTTCATACAATTAGGCGCCTCATTTATTTTGTGAACCGAATTCATGACGTATTCCACTCAAAAAAGAAAAGAAATCAAGAGATTTTTTTTTACCAAAAAAATCACAATGTGTTTTGTACAAAAAGAATTCCCGAGCTAGCACGCCACATGGTCTTCTACAAAAAGAATTGCTGAGCTGGCATGCCACATCGCTACAACTTTAGCTGTTGGTCGCAAAATGCACCGAATGCAACTTTAATCATTGACAAAAAACACTAAATGCTGATTAACAATCGTTAAAATGGATGTGGCAACTCAAAAAAGTAAAAGTGGTGGGGATTGGTTAGAGAGAGAGAGATAGATAGATAGAGAGAGAGAGAGAGAGAGAGAGAGAGAGAGAGAGAGAGAGAGAGGACAGTTGACGGGCAGGCCATTTTTTTTAGTTGTCTACCATTTTGCCATGTTAGTTGCAATATTCATTTTAACGTCTTTCAGGAAACGTTGTCTACCATTTTGCCATGTTAACCCTTCACCACGTAAAAAAACATGATAAACATGCGTTTAGTGATTAACATTGCATTTGGTGTGTTTTGCCACCAACACCTAAAGTGGTGTTTTTTTTGCTAATGTCGACACAATTGCGGCGGTTTTATGGATTTCACTCCATATACACATTAACATAAACATGCAATTTTCATGATTGTCCACACTTAGTCCTTATAAAACTATCCCCGGAAATCTGGAGCACTAGGAGGGTTGCTTCTAAAATCCTAAGCCACAAAAACAAACTTTCCAAAGCAATTCTCTCACTTCGTGCATTTGTATGAATATGTCTTTCATAACTAACATATGAACACATTTTTTCCCATGCATATGAACACAGTTCACAAGTATACTTCATAGTTAAGCATCACTTCCCGTTTCATAATTCGAGCTACATAATTGAACAGAAGTACATAACTCAAATAAAAGTTGAACCTACCATAAACTTAAATAAACACAATTAAACATCACAAAAGTCAATCTTGCCTAACATAAAACATAACTAAATCTAGGCTTTGTCGGGAGAGGAGGAAATAGCGATGGCGTCTTTGGCCGCCGGCCTTGCAATTGTTGCCTCCTACTCGTCTGCCTCTTCCGCGTTGATGTCCTCCTTCAGCTTGTCCCATGCCTCGTTCTAGGCTCTAGCCATACCCCATAGGCAGCACGTTGGTCAAGGTACAGGAGCTTGACACAATACAAGGCCTTGATTGCGTGGCACTCCTCGGGAACTCATTGCTCGCGGGGGTTCGATTTCCCCGAGCTCGACACAATGCGAGGTCACGGAGGTCTTCGTAGTGTGGCGCCCCTGGGCGACACGTTGCTCACAAGTGGCGACTTCCACGTGTTACGACTCGGCACAGGCAAAGATGGTGTGCTTCTCCTCCAGACCTTGTCGTCCTCTGCTCATAGTAAGTGAGCTGGGGCTTGGACACCAGATATCGTACTTTTAGTTTTGTAGAACATGGTTGCACTTAAGCAAATAGTGCTAGGCAGTTGGTGGGGAACTGGGGACTCTCCAAAAATTAACTTAGAGGCAACATGGTGTGATCGGCACTAGACCGTACAACTTATACTGTACCCTTGAAGTTGCACAGTGCAAACATCTTCGTGGTTTGGTTACCGGGCTACATGATTTCTGTGCCAGAATCCTAATTCCTGTTACCTATAACCAGTGGCGGCTCCAGGAAATGAAGACTGGGTATTCATCCAAAAAATATTTTGTTCTAAATATAGTATATGAACCAAACAACAACAGACCACTAGCAATATATGAACAAAACAACACTAGCATAATTCAAATAAGCTAACATCCTTATTTTTCATCTACATCACAATCACATAAACAAAGTAAAATCAGTGGCAATGTCGCATGGACTGGTGAACATTGGACAAACAAGCAATTCAATTTCAGTTTTACAAGCAATCACTGCAAAATATTCAGATTTCTTTAAAAAACAAAGAGAAAGTATACCTTGGTGGATGCTAAACTAGATGTAGATTAGTAGATGAATGCAGAATGTCCAGGACGGAGTCCTGGAGGTGAGCCGGGAGGGGCTGGGCGCCTACTTGGGCCGGGGAGCCACCAACCGGGAGGCTGGAGGCGGACCGGCGCCTGGCGGAGCCGCGCCGCCGCAGAGGCTGGCGCAGAGCGGCAGAGGGTCATAGGGCGCCTGGGCAAGGGCGGGCCAGCAGGGGAGGGAGAGGGAGAGGACGGCCGGAGGGGAGGGGACCGAGGGGTGAGGCGAGGGAGGAAGGAGAGGGCCGACCTGGCCGCCGGAGCTGGACCTGATTCCAGGGGAGGCTGAATCGGGGGAGGGGGGTCGATTGAATCGTGGGCTCGGCCGCTAGGGGCAGTACTGAATCGAGGGAGGGAGTCACGGAGACGAGCCACTCGCGCTCCTAGCCAGATGCTGACTCGGTCGTGTCTGCTCCCGTGCGTAGCTTTTTTGCCGTGGCCCTATTCCTTCTATCATATATGTATTAATTTTTTTTTCGTGAAATACTTGGGTATTCCAGGGAAGTTCAGGAAGACCCCCAGTGCTGCCACTGCCTATAACATGAACACATTGGAACGCATCGCCTGACCCACACTGAAATTCCCGTTTCACGAAAAATCATGTACTGTACTACAATATAATCAGTAGGGAGGAAGTTAATGATGATGATCATGAAGCTTCAGATCAAGTTACTACTGAACTTCGAAGGTCCACAAGGACACGTTCCGCACCAGAGTGGTACGGCAACCCTGTCATGAAAATCATGTTGTTAGACAACGGTGAATCTTCGAACTATGAAGAAGCGATGGTGGGCCCGGATTCCAACAAATGGCTTGAAGCCATGAAATCCGAGATAGGATCCATGTATGAAAACAAAGTATGGACTTTGGTGGACTTGCCCGATGATCGGCACGTCATACAAAACAAATGGATCTTCAAGAAGAAGACTGACGCGGATGGTAATGTGACCATCTATAAGGCTCGACTTGTCGCTAAAGGTTATCGACAAGTTCAAGGGATTGACTAAGATGAGACTTTCTCTCCCGTAGCGATGCTAAAGTCCGTCTGAATCATGTTAGCAATTGCCGCATTCTATGATTATGAGATATGGCAAATGGACGTCAAAATGGCATTCCTTAATGGCTTCCTCAAGGAAGAACTGTATATGATGCAGCCGGAAGGTTTTGTCGATCCTGAGAATGCTAACAAGGTATGCAAGCTCCAGCGCTCAATCTATGGGCTGGTGCAAGCATCTCGGAGTTGGAATATTCGCTTTAATGATGTGATCAAAGCGTTTGGGTTTATACAGACTTGGGGAGAAGCCTGTATTTACAAGAAAGTGAGTGGGAGCTCAATAGCATTTCTCATATTATATGTGGATGATATACTGCTGATGGGAAATGATATAGAATTCTTGGAAAGCATAAAGGCCTACTTGAATAAGAGTTTTTCAATGAAGGACCTTGGAGCAGCTGCTTACATATTAGGCATCAAGATCTATAGAGATAGATCAAGACGCCTCATTTGTCTTTCACAAAGCCATACCTTGATAAGATATTGAAGAAGATCAATATGGATCAGTCCAACAAAGGGTTCTTGCCTGTATTGCAAGGTATGAGATTGAGCACGGCTCAATCCCCGACCACGGCAGAAGATAGAGAAAAGATGAGTGTCATTCCCTATGCCTCAGCCATAGGTTCTATCATGTATGCCATGCTGTGTACCTGACCTGATGTGAATCTTGCCATAAGTTTGGTAGGGAGGTACCGAAGTGATCCCGGTATGGAACACTGGACAACGGTCAAGAACATCCTGAAGTACCTGAAAAGGACTAAAGATATGTTTCTCGTTTATGGAGGTGACGAAGAGCTCGTCGTAAAGGGTTACATCGATGCTAGCTTCGACACAGATCCGGATGACTCCAAGTCACAAACCGGATACGTGTATATTTTGAATGGTGGGGCAGTCAGCTGGTGAAGTTGCAAGCAAAACGTCGTGGCGCATTCTACATGTGAAGCGGAGTACATAGCTGCTTGCGAAGCAGCGCAGGAAGGAGTCTGGATGAAGGAGTTCATCACTGACCTAGGAGTCATTCCAAGCGCGTCGGGCCCGATGACTCTCTTCTGTGACAACACTCGAGCTATTGACATTGCCAAGGAGCCCAGGTTTCACAAGGAGACCAAGCACATCAAGCGCCATTTCAACTCCATCCGGAATTATATTCAAGATGGAGACATAGACATTTGTAAAGTGCATACGGATCTGAATGTAGCAGACCCGTTGACTAAACCTCTTCCACGAGCAAAACACGATCAACACCAGAACTCTATGGGTGTTCGATTCATCACAATGTAACTAGATTATTGACTCTAGTGCAAGTGGGAGACTGTTGGAAATATGCCCTAGAGGCAATAATAAAATGGTTATTATTATATTTCCTTGTTCATGATAATTGTCTGTTATTCATGCTTGAATTGTATTTTTTGGAAACAGTGATACATGTGTGAATACACAGACCACAACATGTCCCTGGTAAACCTCTAGTTACTAGCTCGTTGATCAACAGATGGTTACGGTTTCCTGACCATGGACATTGGATGTCATTGATAATGAGATCACATCATTAGGAGAATGATGTGATGGACAAGACCCAGTCCTAAGCCTAGCACAAGATCGTGTAGTTCGTAATGCTAAAGCTTTTCCAATGTCAAGTATCTTTTCCTTAGACCGTGAGGTTGTGCAACTCCCGGATACCATAGGGATACTTTGGGTGTGCCAAACGTCACAACGTAACTGGGTGGCTATAAAGGTACGCAACGGGTATCTCCGAAAGTATCTGTTGAGTTGGCACAAACCGAGACTGGGATTTGTCACTCCGTATGACGGAGAGGTATCTCTGGGCCCACTCGGTAAGACATCATCATAATGAGCTCAATGTGACTAAGGTGTTGGTCACGGGATGATGTATTACGGAACGAGTAAAGAGACTTGCCATGACGAGATTGAGCAAGGTATCGGTATATGATACGTCCAAAACGTATCTATAATTTCTGCTTGCTCCATGCCTCTTTTGGGTGATATTGCTATGTTATTTATACACTTCCATACACTTTTGATCATATTTGGACTAACCTATTAACTCAGTGCACCCCAGTGCCAGTTTCTGTTTTCGGCTGTTTTTGTATTTCAGGTTTTCACATTACGAGAACTGTCAGGAAAAATCCAGAAAAATTATATAAAAAATCAGCGTTCCAGAACCTACCTTGCGCCCGAAGTACAGCCGGGGGGG
>LR738711.1:872015090-872038490 GCA_902687465.1 Secale cereale | reverse complement strand
CCCAGGCGCCCTAGCAGAGCGCCCCCCTGGGCCCCGCCGGGGGGGGGGCGCCTGGGCCCCCCGAGGCACCTCCGATGCCCCCCTTTGGCATATATTTAAAGCGTGTCGAGGAAACCCTGATTCCAGACCCCTTTTCTCCAGACGCAATTCCGATCTCCGCCGCCATCGCCATCAAGCTTCGGGGACTAGAATTCCTGTGTCGGCACCCTGCCGGGACGGGGAAGTGCCCCCGGATTCATCTCCATCGACGTTGCTTCCTCCCTCCATGATGCAGGAGTAGTTCCTCCTCGGGGCTGAGGTTCTTACCAGTAGCTATGTGGTCAATTCTCTCTCCCATGATGTGATCTTCGTTGTGATCATATGCTATGTTAATCTAAGATATTTCCCCTTCCTCTATGTATTGGATTGATGTACTCACTTGTCTTTATCTAGTATAATCCCCGAGACCAAGGTGATAGCGGTCTATTGGACATGGATTAGAACAATATTTTCATGAGTGATTTCCTCTCTTGTGTGTTGATTGAAGATTGAGAGTCTCTTGGTGCTTGTCTTTGACTATCCTTTAGATATGTTGTGGTGATTGTGGGACTCTCTTTGGATGGCCGCGGTGACATTGGGAAATCCTTAGATTGAGAACTACGAACTTTGAGGTGTGCTTTTCTAGCCCTACATAATTCTCGTCCTCTCTTGACCACGAAGGAATGACCTCCGAGTGTGTCCCCTTTGCATGTTTTATGGGAAATATCATGTGATTCGATTATGTTAATGTTGTTGGAAGTTGCCACTAGTGTAAGTATGAAGCCTAGGCCTCGTTTCCACCATTGCAATACCATTTGTGCTCACGTTTACCACTTGTTTGCTTGCTGCATTTTTTATTACAAATTTATATTACTTTGTTTTGCCATCCATATCACTTGCCATTTAACATCTCTTCGCCGAACTAGTGCACCTATACATCTAACAAGTGTATTAGGTGTGTTGGGGACACAAGAGACTTCTTGTATCTTAGTTGCAGGGTTGCTTGAGAGAGACCATCTTCAACCTCTACTTCCCTGAGTTCGATAAACCTTAGGTCATCCACTTGAGGGAAATTGCTGCTGTCCTACAAACCTCTGCGCTTGGAGGCCCAACATAGTCTACAAGAGTAGAAGCGTGTGTAGACATCAAGCTATTTCTGGCGCCGTTGCCGGGGAAGTGAGTGCTTGAAGGTATATCTTTAGATCTTGCAATTAAATCTTTTTGTTTCTTGTTTTTATTTCACTAGTTATGCTTATGGACAACCTTGCTATTGGATCGTTGCTTGCGGGAAGACGCCCCACACGTGTGGTGGTTGCTCCCCCCCCCCCCTACTGAAATTGTGCCCTATAAAATACCGGCTGGTATTATCGATTATATTTTGGCTAATCGTTATGCAGGAGACAGACATCCCGGTGAACACTTGCTATATCTGTCACAACTATGTTCATTATTTAAGCTTGCAGTTGTATCAAGGGAGTTTGTCATGAGGAAATTGTTCGCCGTATCACTTATAGATAAAGCTTTAGATTGGTATAAGCTTCTCGATAACTCGCACTTGCTTGATTGGCAAGAGCTTGTGTCTCTCTTTTGTACTAAGTTTTATCCTCTTCATGAAATTCATCGAGACAGGAACTATATCTATAACTTTAGGTCTCATGACAGAGAGAGCATAGCTCAAGGTTGGGGGAGACTGAAAACGTTAATGCTGAAAAGTCCTAACCATGGGCTCCCCAAAGATGCTTATGTGGAGAGTAAGAGTACCTTTTTGCATGTGGATCATGGTAAAAATGCTTTATGTGATGCTTATATTGTTGAGTTTATTCGTGATCCCACTGAAAATTATTATGAGGAGGGAACATATGCTTATAGATATTTCAATAATATCAAGTTCCCTCTCTTTATGTCGAAGGTTTTGAAGCTGCACTTGTTTTGTCTTCCTATGCTTATTGCTTTGTGCTTCAATGAATTATTCTATTGCAATATTCCTATGCATAGGAAGCATGTTAGGCTTAAATGTGTTTTGCTTCTTGATGCTCTCTTTTGTTCTTCAACTCTTATTCCTATGAGAGCATCATTAAAGTCTTATGCCTAGCTTAAAGGCATAAAGAAAGAGCTCTAGGGAGACAACCCTTGTTATCCTTGCTTTCAGTTTGTTCTTTCAGTTTTTAGTGGTCTTGATGTTTTTTACTACTGTAGCAACATCATTGTATCTTTATTTTTCAGCTTTGTGCCAAGTATAGCCTCTGATTGCTAGAAAGTTCAAAAGTTGTGAGGTGCTGTCCAGGAAACAGATTCTGTCCTTGGATAGAAAAATTCGTATAAAATTACCAGATCATCTTTTTGGTCTGAATTCTTTCAACAACGTTCTCTATATAATTGTCTTTCGTGCATCTGTTCTGAGTTTTTTGATTTGAGTTGCAGAAGTACCCCGAACAAATCAATTACTACCTGCTGTTCTGTTTTTCACAGATTCTGTCCTGTTTTGCCTTTCCTTCATTTTGCAAACCAAGAGCTTGCTTTTTCTTTGCAAAAACCTTTTGGCAATCTTGAGAAATAGTAGACCTTCAAGAATATCTTTATTTCCAGCAAGGAACAATTATTTTATTAAGGGTACTAACCTCGCTAATCAGATTATGATGAGTTATGTATGAAGGGAGTTTTCAAGTGTGCGAGGGAAGATGATAAAAAGATTCAGGAGTGTCAAGCGCTCAAGCTTGGGGATGCCCCCGTGCACCCCCAAGAAATATTCAAGGAGACTCCTGCGTCTAAGCTTGGGGATGCCCCCGTGCATCCCCTTCTCCATCAACATTATCAGTTCGTATTTCGTTCCGCTATATTTTTATCACTTCATGTGTTATGTGCTATGCTTGGAGCGTCTTGCTTTTAGTTTTCTTTTTAGTTTTTCATAACGAGTCGGAACTCAGCGTTCTTTATGTGGGAGAGAAACACGCTCCACTTCTACCTAGAACATAACATAGAATTTTCATGTCTATCTTTGTTGTGTGTGTTCTTTGTCTTTTAATAGCTACTATCATGCTCTGCTCTTAGTATTCATGCTTATCTTTTCAAAGAGCTTTTGTTTAGTTGGTTGCTTGAACTCTCTTTAATTATCATGCTTACCTTATTAAGAGAGTTTGCTTCTGTTGCATTGGTTAATATGTCTATGATAAAGATGCTACGTGCATAATGGCGCTTAGTAGTTCAGGTTTTCTTATGGTTAGTCTCAAATAGCTAGGGGATTCCCAATGTGTTATTGGAGTACCAACTTGATTTGTTTGCCTATGATGTGGTATGGTTTAGTAATATCTTCCTTCAAGAATTTAATTTGATTGACTTGGCGTATGCTCACGCATATTTAAGACTGTAAAGAAAGTCTGTCAAGCCTTGATGATCTTTTATTTCTGAGTAGCGATATAACTACCATGCCTGATTCAATGTTGCTTTGTCGCTCTGCATGATTATGACCGTCATTGCTCTCTTAGTTGGTCGCTCCCAGTCTTTTGCTAACCTTCGCCTGTACTAAGCGGACTGACTACTTGTGCATCCAAAATCTTTAAACCAGTTATGCCATATGAGTCCACCATACCTTCCTATACATGGTATTTACCTGCCATTCCTAACGAATACTTTCATGTGCCATCTCGAAATTATTCAAAAAATGCATTTCTATTTTGTGCCTCTGTTTTAGCTCATGAGGAAGTAGTAGTTAATTCATGATCTTTTTAAGTTGGACAAGCTTCACCCTGGGATTGCATGTATAATGTGCAAACCCATAATACGAGAAGGAACTGGCAATGAGTGCGCCTGACTCAAAATTAATATAACAAACAAACCCTCCTTCACGCTTTGTTCATGAGAAATCAGAAAACTTTGGCAGTGATAAACAAAGGAGATTAAGAGGATGTGATCGTCCTCATTCGGGAGCCGTTCCTCGAAACTTGTCCATCTCAAAAAGTAATTGAGTTATCTGCTAGCATTCGTTGACGAAACATGCATATCCAAAAAATAATTATTACCTCTGTTTTTAAAACCAAGAGCTCTGGTACATGTTTTGTCTTTGCTTCCGACCTCGGGTTTTCAACCTTGCCAACAAAAGCCACGGTTCGAGAGTCTCCACCTTCTTTTAAAAGCACCAACTACTGAGAGCATGATTGTCATTCTGAGTGTAATGTGCATTGTCCCAAAGTGGCATTGTCTTTTGCATGATTGTGATATCGTTTATTCTGAAATCATTGTATCTAGTCATCACTTAAACCTTGGAGGTGCCCCTGCATTTATGTTTTGCTTCACTAAAAGGGGCAAGCTAGATATCACTTTATCATATTTGCACATCATGTTCATTACAAATCTATTTGATGTTTCAATATCATATTGTAAAACTTTCAGTTCTTTGTGATTTTCTTATAAGGCAACTTAATTACTATAGATTCATTGTCTCAGTAAGCTTTTGTCATATGACTATGAAAAAGTTCTATATGGTTAATAGCATGTCACCACAGAAATTATTCTTGTTATCATTTACCTACTCAAGGACGAGCAGGAATTAAGCTTGGGGATGTTGATACGTCCAAAACATATCTATAATTTCTGCATGCTCCATGCCTCTTTTGGGTGATATTGCTATGTTATTTATACACTTCCATACACTTTTGATCATATTTGGACTAACCTATTAACTCAGTGCACCCCAGTGCCAGTTTCTGTTTTCGGCTGTTTTTGTATTTCAGGTTTTCACATTACGAGAACTGTCAGGAAAAATCCAGAAAAATTATATAAAAAATCAGAGTTCCAGAACCTACCTTGCGCCCGAAGTACAGCCGGGAGGGGCCACCAGGGCCCCAGGCGCCCTGGCGGCCCCCCCCCGGGCCGCGCCGGGGGGGCTCCTGGGCCCCCCGAGGCACCTCTGATGCCTCCCTTTGGCATATATTTAAAGCATGTCGAGGAAACCCTGATTCCAGACCCCTTTTCTCCAGACGCAATTCCGATCTCCGCCGCCATCGCCATCAAGCTTCGGGGGACCAGAATTCCTGTGCGGGCACCCTGCCGGGACGGGGAAGTGCCCCCGGATTCATCTTCATCGACGTTGCTTCCTCCCTCCATGATGTGGGAGTAGTTCCTCCTCGGGGCTGAGGTTCTTACCAGTAGCTATGTGGTCAATTCTCTCTCCCATGATGTGATCTTCGTTGTGACCATAGGCTATGTTAATCTAAGATATTTCCCCTTCCTCTATGTATTGGATTGATGTACTCACTTGTCTTTATCTAGTATAATCCCCGAGACCAAGGTGACAGCGGTCTATTGGACATGGATTAGAACAATATTTTCATGAGTGATTTCCTCTATTGTGTGTTGATTGAAGATTGAGAGTCTCTTGGTGCTTGTCTTTGACTATCCTTTAGATATGTTGTGGTGATTGTGGGACTCTCTTTGGATGGCCGCGGTGACATTGGGAAATCCTTAGATTGAGAACTACGAACTTTGAGGTGTGCTTTTCTAGCCCTACATAATTCTCGTCCTCTCTTGACCACGAAGGAATGACCTCCGAGTGTGTCCCCTTTGCATGTTTTATGGGAAATATCATGTGATTCGATTATGTTAATGTTGTTGGGAGTTGCCACTAGTGAAAGTATGAACCCTAGGCCTCGTTTCCACCATTGCAATACCATTTGTGCTCACGTTTACCACTTGTTTGCTTGCTGCATTTTTTATTACAAATTTATATTACTTTGTTTTGCCATCCATATCACTTGCCATTTAACATCTCTTCGCCGAACTAGTGCACCTATACATCTAACAAGTGTATTAGGTGTGTTGGGGACACAAGAGACTTCTTGTATCTTAGTTGCAGGGTTGCTTGAGAGAGACCATCTTCAACCTCTACTTCCCTGAGTTCGATAAACCTTAGGTCATCCACTTGAGGGAAATTGCTGTTGTCCTACAAACCTCTGCGCTTGGAGGCCCAACATAGTCTACAAGAGTAGAAGCGTGTATAGACATCAGTATACCGACGATCGAATCTCAGGCAAGTACTATACCGATAGACAAAGGGAATTGTATACGGGATTGATTGAATCCTTGACATTGTGGTTCATCCGATGAGATCATCGAGGAACATGTAGGAACCAACATGGGTATCCAGGTCCCGATCTTGGTTATTGATCGGAGAGTCGTCTCGGTCATGTCTGCGTGTCTCCCGAACCCGTAGGGTCTACACACTTAAGGTTCGGTGATGCTAGGGTTGTAGAGATATATGCACACGGTAACCCTAATGTTGTTCGGAGTCTCGGATGAGATTCCGGACGTCACGAGGAGTTCCGGAATGGTCCGGAGGTAAAGAATTATATATAGGAAGTCCAGTTTCGGCCATCGGGGGAGTTTTGGGGGTCACCGTTAGTGTACCGGGACCACCGGAATGGTCCCGGGGGTCCACCGGGTGGGGCCATCTATCCCGGAGGGCCCCATGGGCCGTAGGGGGAGGGGAACCAGCCCATAGTGGGCTGGCGCACCCCCTCTTAGGCCTCCCCCCTGCGCCTAGGGTTGGAAACCCTAGGGGTGGGGGGCGCCCCACATGCCTTGGGGGGCAAGCCTCCCCCCTTGGCCGCCGCCCCCCCTAGGAGATTGCATCTCCTAGGGCCGGCGCCCCCCTGGCCCCTATATATAGTGGGGGGAGGGAGGGCAGCCACACCCTTGCTCCTGGCGCCTCCCTTTCCCCCCGTTACACGTCTCCCTCCTCCCGCGGTGCTTGGCGAAGCCCTGCAGAATTTCCGTTGCATTCACCACCACGCCGTCGTGCTGCTGGATCTCCATCAACCCTCTCCCCCCCCCCTTGCTGGATCAAGAAGGAGAAGACGTCGCTGCACCGTACGTGTGTTGAACGCGGAGGTGCCATCCGTTCGGCGCTGGGATCATCGGTGATTTGGATCACGACGAGTACGACTCCATCATCCACGTTCTCTTGAACGCTTCCGCTGGGGATCTACAAGGGTATGTAGATGCACTCCCCTCTCCCTCGTTGCTAGATGACTCCTTAGATTGATCTTGGTGAAGCGTAGATTTTTTTTTGAATTCTGCTACGTTCCCCAACATTGAAAGCATTGGGCTTGATGAAACACAAAGAGCATACGTGGAATCAACGTGTACACAAATTCATGTGTGCGCCACATGATTTGCCCAGAAACGACGACAGGGCCAAAAAAACGTGTACGACAGAGACGCACATGAGTTTGAAATACCTAGCAAATATTAGTACAAATTCATCGAGTATAAATAAGATATTCATGGCGCCTTGGTAGATGATGCAAGACCCGGGTCAATGTTTTCTGACTTTACGGTGTCTTCGCGGGAATCTAAATCACACTCCTCTAAAAATAAACAAAAACCACCCAAGAAGGCGAAAAGTTCCACACCTTTTTGAGTTTTCACATGAGAGGCATGTTTTGTAATAGCAGAGGTCTTTCAGACTTGGCTAAACATAAACACGTCAGTGATTGTGTGCGAGAACACGAATTGGATTTTGTGGCAATTTCTGAGGCTGGTAAATGTGACTTCCGCCGGCACGTCCTCGATCACCTATCAGGTGGTTTCGACTACACATGGCATAGTCTACCAGCTCGTGGAAAGTCTGGAGGAATTCTTCTTGGGATACAAACCACGACCATGGATTTGTTGGCCTTTTCGATCGGTGATTTTCATATCAAATTTCACCTACGAAACAGGGTTGATAACTTTACATGGAGCCTGGTCGCAGTGTATGGGGCTGCCCAAGATGAGCATAAATCTGATTTCCTTCGTGAACTAGTGAACATGGCCAAGGATAACCCATACCCAATGCTTATTGGAGGGGACTTTAATATCCTTAGGTACCAGGAAGAAAAAAATAATGACCGCTTCGACACTCATTGGCCTTTCCTATTCAATGCTGTCATTGATAGTTTGGATCTTCGGGAGGCCTGTATGTTGGGGAGGCAGTTCACTTGGGCAAATAACCGTTCTGTGCCAACGTACGAGAAGCTCGATAGGGTACTCATGGATACCGAATGGAAGCTAAAATTTCCTATGGTAACCGTGCGAGCCCTAGAGAGAATCGAGGCATTATCGGATCATGCGCCAATCATTCTTGATTCTAATTCTACGAGCCATCCTGCCCGTTACCCTTTCAAATTTGAATTGGCATGGCTGCATCGGGATGGTTTTGTGGACATAATCAAGAACGTTTGGGAGAGGCCCGCCGTTGGTAGTACACCAATTCAGAGATGGAATTATAAAATAAGGGCCATGAGGCAACACCTCTCTGGATGGGCGAAACACACCAACGGTTTGTACAAAAAAGAAAAACATCGCCTCTGTACCATCATTGATGACCTCGACAAAATTGCAGAGACACGCACCTTATCTCAACAAGAGATTGAATTGAAAAATCAATCTAACAAAAAGGTTGCCCGTCTATTGCGTGAAGAGGAGATCAAATACTACCAAAGGTCCAAAGCTGACTTCATCCTAATGGGAGATAGTAATACAAGATACTTCCAATTGATCGCCAATGGTCTACATAGGAAGAAATGTATTCATAGTATCCAACAGGATGAGGGGCGGATCGAAGGTCAGGAGGAGCTCAAGAAGTACATCACCAGATACTACAAATCTCTATTTGGGGCGCCAGATGAAGGGAATGTCTCCCTTGACGAGGCTCGAATAGATGATATTGCACAAGTCACGGCGGAAGAGAACGATATCCTCATGGCACCTTTCTCGGAAGAGGAGGTGAGAGCGGCGGTATTCCAAATGGAACATAACAAAGCTCCAGGCCCTGATGGTTTCCCCGCAGAATTCTATCAGAATTTCTGGGATATCATCAAGACTGACCTTTTGGAGTTGTTTAAGTGTCTTCATGCCGATCAACTTGACCTATTTAGGCTAAATTTTGGAGAGATTGTCTTGTTGCCAAAAATTAAGGAGGCCGAACGGATCCAGCAATTCAGGCCCATATGCCTCCTTAATGTCAGCTTCAAGATTTTCACCAAAGTGGCTACAAATAGGTTAAACTCGATAGCTGACCATGTTGTGCGGCCATCTCAAACGGCCTTCATGCAAGGAAGGAATATATAGATGGTGTAGTAATCCTTCATGAGACCGTCCATGAGATGCACCGAAAAAACATGAGTGGAGTGGTATTCAAAATTGACTTTGAAAAAGCTTATGACAAGGTCAAGTGGTCTTTTCTCCAACAGGCCCTAAGGGTGAAAGGTTTCTCCGATAAATGGCGCCAGTGGATCCAAAATTTTGTAACTGGAGGTAGTGTGGCCATCAAAGTCAATGATGATGTAGGTCATTACTTTCAGACAAAAAAAGGACTACGACAGGGTGACCCCATGTCTCAATGTTATTTAACATTGTTGCTGACATGTTGGCTATTCTGATTGAGCGCGCCAAGCAGGATGGACAGATTGCGGGAGTTGTGCCACACCTTGTGGATGGTGGCCTATCTATTTTGCAATATGCCGATGACACAATTCTTTTTATGGAACATGACCTGGACAAAGCTCGAAATCTGAAGCTCCTGCTTTCAGTGTTTGAGCAAATGTTGGGCCTCAAAATCAACTTTCATAAAAGCGAATTGTTCTGCTTCGGAGAAGCCATTGAGGCGGCGGCCGAGTATGCTGACCTGTTTGGTTACACAATTGGCCAATTCCCAATTAAATATCTGGGAATACCGGTTCATTATCGGCGTCTCACCATTGCTGAGTGGAAGCATGTGGAGGAACGTTTAGAGAAACGGTTGAGCAGCTGGAAAGGAAAACTGCTCTCAGTTGGAGGTCGGCTGGTTTTGATTAACTCCGTCCTCACAAACATGGTTCTCTATATGCTTTCTTTCTTCCAACTCCCAAAAGGGGTCCTACAAAGACTGGACTACTTTAGATCCAGATTCTTTTGGCAAGGAGATGGTGAAAAGAAAAAATACAGGCTGATCAAATGGAGCGTGGTTTGTAGGCCTAAAGACCAAGGTGGCCTTGGAATTCATGACCTGCAGGTCAAGAATGAGGCACTTCTCAGTAAATGGTTATTTAAACTTCTTACTGAGGATGGTGTTTGGCAAACCATGTTGCGCAACAAGTATCTAGGCCAAAAAGCGGTTTCTCAGGCACATTGGAAACCTGGTGACTCGCACTTTTGGGCTGGCCTAATGGCGGCAAAGAAACATCTCTTTCGCTTTGGGTCATTCGCGATAAAGAACGGGTCAGAGATTCGGTTCTGGGAAGACATACGGCTAGGCAACGCCAGTCTCAGAAAACAATATCCAGCCTTATATAACATTGCTCGCGAAAAGAATAATACTATTGCACACGTGCTCAGTTCTTCCCCTCCGAATATTTCGTTCAGGCGGGATTTGATTGGCCCCCGACTTGTGTCATGGCATAATCTTCTATCCAGACTGGATTCGATTAACCTAACACAAGGCCGGGATGTGTTTCGCTGGAACCTTAATACGTCAGGGTCTTTCACAGTAGACTCTATGTATCGTGCACTCATGCACTCTGAGGTACCATCGTGTAATAATACGAAAATTTGGAAGTCTAAGATTCCACTAAAAGTGAAAATCTTTATGTGGTATCTTCGTAGGGGAGTTGTGTTAACCAAAGACAACCTCGCACGGCGCAACTGGCCAGGGAGTAAGAAGTGTTCTTTTTGTACTCATGACGAGACAATCAAACACCTCTTTTTCCAATGCAAGTTTGCTCGTTCTACGTGGTCAGTCATCCAAATAGCGTCAAATTTGTATCGCCCACAAGTGTTGCCAATATTTTTGGTCATTGGTTGGACGGTATTACAAATACGTTCAAAACGCTAATTAGGGTGGGAGCGTATGCCTTAATTTGGTCGCTTTGGCTATGTAGAAATGATCTGGTTTTTAATGACAAAAATGTCTCTCCTCTGCAGGTTATTTTCCGGTGTACGCACTCGCTACGTACGTGGTCTATGCTACAACGGTCGGAGTACCAACCGCTGTTCACGGCGGTGTGTACGCGATTGGAGCAGGTGGCTATGGAGGTTTTTTCCCAACATGGGTGGCAGCATAATCTACGGATCGACCCACCACCCCCTTCGACATAGGCATAGTGTCGGCCTATAGGGCTCTACTATTACCGATTTGTCAGTTTTTTATTTCATGATTTTATTTTTTTGTCAGATTTCTGAATTTGGCTGTGTGCATCCTAGTTATGCAGAGGCCGGGTGTTACTCATAATGCTTTGTATCCATTTGATGCTACATTTTAAGATAATAAAGTCGCCCATTATCGAAAAAATGCGGGATGGAACTATCTGATACTCCTGGTCGGCTTGCCTGGTGATGGAGAAAAACTGGCGTCTGTTCGACAAGCTCCTTCTACCATGGGTTGTTCACCGGCTCCACGTCGACGCTCTTCTGGCGTGTTACGTGGAAATTTTGGGCTCCCTTCATGTTAAGCTTTTCGTCTGGCTCGCGGAGCTTGATCGATGTTGGACCTCGGTCAAGCTGGCTCGCCATGACCTGCCGACGCTGATCTCTGCGCGCTTTGCGATCAGGAGGCTGAAACTATGCGACACATCCTTATCAGTTGCTTGCCTGGTCTCGTGGCACGACAGTTGCCCTGCCAGCCACGAGGACTTTCTACCTTGGTGCGCCATAATGGCTGCCTCGCCATCAGGCCTCCGAAAGTCATGCATCTGCATTTTAGTTTGATTTCGTTATGCATGTAGTTTAGGCAGACATAGGGTGGTGTATGCCCGCGAAGCTTCCGTTCAATTGGATGAGGACGCGAGGTGCCGAGCTGCCGTGTGATGTGGCAAGCAAGGCAAGATGTCGATGGCGGCATGAAGCCGCGGTGCAGTGTGATGTTGTGAGCACAACGAGATGCCAATGGTGAAGAGAAGTTCACATCGGAAGAATCCGACTTGAAGACACACGGACAAAGACAAACAAAGACCAAATCCAGGCATATCCATAAAAACCAACCACCGATCGAATCACACGGAAGACTGCATCACTCAGCGGTCCAAGCCAGGAAAGAACAAGCATACTACTAAGAAGATGAAGATTGTTGCGAAGTAGAGTATGATTATGCAATGGGTACGTCCATAATATGATGTAAAATACTTGCATCCCACAATTACAAAATAGTACTAGATTCGGTCAGCTAATTTTTATTCGAGGTAGCAAGGGATCCCATTGCTCAACAACGTGCATATTCGACGATCAACACGTCAATTACTTCAATCATGCATGAAGCTCCAAACTCACTAACATCAATGCCCACGCGCGAGGAAAGTACCATCAGGAAGTTGCAGCCCCCTAAGCCTTTCCATGGCAAGAAGCTGAGATTCCCTGACGTTGGTGGTGTAGCTAGAGAGGTGCTGAACGATTGTAAATGGAGGGTTGGCGGAAGGCAGTGTGCTTGGGTTCAGAGAGGCAATGGCTTCAGAGACCCTCTCTTCTTTCTTCTCCTCGAGGTCATACTTGTAGATGTCAGGAGATGAATGTACTTTGGACCTCACGTAGTAGACACAGTTGGCGAGGATGGATGGGAACTTGTTCGCAGTTACAGAAAGGCACCTGCGGTAACCGATGAAGATGGCACGGCCGCCGATGCTTCTCACAGGCTCAACCTCACCGCCGCGGTTGACGTTGTCCAGCCGAAAAACTTGATGGGGATCGTAGCAGAAAATCAAAAATTTTCCTACGCGTCACCAAGATCTATCTATGGAGTAATCTAGCAACGAGCATAAAGGAGAGTGAGTGCATCTACATACCCTTGTAGATTGCAAGCGGAAGCGTTCAAGAGAACGGGGATGATGGAGTCGTACTCGTCGTGATCCAAATCACCGATGATCCTAGCGCCGAACGGACGGCACCTCCGTGTTCAACACACGTACGGAGCGGGGACGTCTCCTCCTTCTTGATCCAGCAAGGGGGGAGGAGAGGTTGATGGAGATCCAGCAGCACGACGGCGTGGTGGTGGAAGTAGCGGGATTCCAGCAGGGCTTCGCCAAGCGCTGCGGGAGGAGGGAGATGTGTCACGGGAGGGAGAGGGAGGCGCCAGGGCTTGGTGTGCTGCTCCCATGCGCCTCCCCACTATATATAGGGGTGGAGGGGGCTGGTTTCTTGCCCTCCAAGTCCATTGGGGCATTGGCAAAGGTGGGGGAAAGAAATCCCATCATTTCCTTTCCCCACCGATTGTTATCCCCCCTTTTTAGGGATCTTGATCTTATCCCTTCGGGATATGATCTTATTCCTTCTAAGGGGGGATCTTGGTGCGCCTTGACCAGGGGTGTGGGGCCTTGCCCCCACTACCCACGTTCATGTGGGTCCCCCCATGCAGGTGGGCCCCACTTCGGAACCTTCTAGAACCTTCCCGGTACAATACCGAAAAATCCCGAACATTTTCCGGTGGCCAAAATAGGACTTCCTATATATAAATCTTTACCTCCGGACCATTCCGGAACTCCTCGTGACGTCCGGGATCTCATCCGGGACTCCGAACAGCTTTCGGGTTTCCGCATACTTATATCTCTACAACCCTAGCGTCACCGAACCTTAAGTGTGTAGACCCTACGGGTTCGGGAGACACGCAGACATGACCGAGACGACTCTCCGGTCAATAACCAACAGCGGGATCTGGATACCCATGTTGGCTCCCACATGTTCCACGATGATCTCATCGGATGAACCACGATGTCAAGGATTCAATCAATCCCGTATACGATTCCCTTTGTCTATCGGTATAGCACTTGCCCGAGATTCGATCGTCGGTATACCGATACCTTGCTCAATCTCGTTACCGGCAAGTCTCTTTACTCGTTCCGTAACACATCATCCCGTGATCAACTCCTTGATCACATATTGTGCACATTATGATGATGTCCGACCGAGTGGGCCCAGAGATACCTCTCCGTCATACGGAGTGACAAATCCCAGTCTCGATTCGTGCCAACCCAAAAGACACTTTCGGAGATACATGTAGTGCACCTTTATAGCCACCCAGTTACGTTGTGACGTTTGGTACACCCAAAGCATTCCTACGGTATCCGGGAGTTGCACAATCTCATGGTCTAAGGAAAAGATACTTGACATATAGAAAAGCTTTAGCATACGAACTACACGATCTGTGCTAGGCTTAGGATTGGGTCTTGTCCATCACATCATTCTCCTAATGATGTGATCCCGTTATCAACGACATCCAATGTCCATGGTCAGGAAACCGTAACCATCTATTGATCAACGAGCTAGTCATCTAGAGGCTTACTAGGGACATGGTGTTTGTCTATGTATCCACACATGTATCTGAGTTTCCTATCAATACAATTCTAGCATGGATAATAAACAATTATCATGAACAAGGAAATATAATAATAACCAATTTATTATTGCCTCTAGGGCATATTTCCAACAGTCTCCCACTTGCACTAGAGTCAATAATCTAGTTCACATCGCCATGTGATTAACACTCATAGGTCACATCGCCATGTGACTAACATCCAAAGAGTTCACTAGAGTCAGTAATCTAGTTCACATCAATATGTGATTAACACTCAATGAGTTCTGGGTTTGATCATGTTATGCTTGTGAGAGAGGTTGTAGTCAATGGGTCTGCAACATTCAGATCGCTGTGTACTTTGCAAAACTTTATGTCATATCATAGATGCTGCTACCACGTTCCACTTGGAGCTATTCCAAACTGTTGCTCCATTATACGTATCCGGTATCTCTACTCAAAGTTATCCGGATAGGTGTTAAGCTTGCATCGACGTAACTCTTTACGTCGAACTCTTTATCACCTCCATAACCGAGAAACATTTCCTTATTCCTCCAAGGATAATTTTTGACCACTATCTGGTGATCCACTCCTGGATCACCTTTGTACCCTCTTGCCAGACATGTGGCAAGGCACACATCAGGTGCGGTACTCATCATGGCATACCGTATAGAGCCTATGACAAAAGCATAGGGGACGACCTTCGTCCTTCCTCTTCCTTCTGCCGTGGTCAAGTTTTGAGTCTTACTCAACTTCACACCTTATAACTCAGGTAAGAATTCCTTCTTTAACTGACCTATTTTGAACTCCTTCAAAATCATGTCAAAGGTGTGTGTTCCTTTTGAAAGTATCATCAGACGTCTTGATCTATCTCTATAGATCTTGATGCCCAATATGTAAGCAGCTTTATCCAGGTCTTCCTTTGAAAACCTCCTTTCAAACAACCCTTTACGCTTTCCAGAAATTCAACATCATTTCGGATCAACCATATGTCATTCACATATACTTATCAGAAATGTTGTAGTGCTCCCACTCACTTTATTGCAAATACAAGTTTCTAACAAACTTTGTATACCCAAAAACTTTGATCACTCCATCAAAGTGTATATTCCGACTCCGAGATGCTTGCTCTAGTCCATGGAAGGATCGCTGGAGCTAGCATACCTTTTAGCATCCTTAGGATCGACAAAACCTTTCTGATTGTATCACATACAACCTTTCTTTAAGAAAACTGGTAAGGAAACTTGTTTTGTCATCCATCTGCCAGATTTCATAAATGCAGCTAATGCTAACATGATTCCGACGGACTTAAGCACCGCTACGGGTGAGAAAATCTCATCGTAGTCAACTCCTTGAACTTGTGGAAAACTCTTCGCCACAAGTCGAGCTTCATAGACGGTGACATTACCGTCCACGTCCGTCTTGGTCTTAAAGATCCATTTGTCTCAATGGCTTGCCGATCATAGGGCAAGTCCACCAAAGTCCATACTTTGTTTTGATACATGGATTCTATCTCGGATTTATCGGTTTCTAACCATTTGTCGGAATATGGACCCACCATCGCTTCTCCATAGTGCGTAGGTTCATTGTTGTCCAATAACATGACATTTAAGACAGGATCACCGTACCACTCAGGAGTAGTACTTATCCTTGTCGACCTACGAGGTTTGATAGCAACTTGATCCGAAACTTCATGATCACTATCATTAGTTTCCTCTTCAACAGTCGTAGGTTCCACAGAAACATCTTTCTGTGTTGCACTACTCTCCGGTTGAAGTGAGGGTTCGAAAACCTTATCAAGTTCTATCTTCCTCCCACTCAATTCTTTCGAGAGAAACTCTTTCTCGAGAAAGGACCCGTTCTTAGTGACAAACATTTTTGTCCTTGGATCTGAGATAGAAGGTATACCCAACCGTTACCAGTGGGTATCCCATGAAGATGTATTTGTCCGCTTTGGGTTCGAGCTTTTCCCGGCTGAAGCCATAAGCCTCGCAGCCCCAAACATTGAGAAACGACAACTACGGTTTCTTGCCAAACCATACGACGTCGTCTCAACGGACTTAGATGGTGCCCTATCTAAAGTGAATGCAGCTGTCTCTAATGCATAACCTCAAAATAATAGCGGTAGATCGGTAAGAGACATCATAGATCGTACCATATCTCATAAGGTTCGATTATGACGTCCAGACACACCATTACGCTGTGGTGTTCCAGGTGGCTTCAACAGCAAAACAATTCCACAATGTCTTAAGTGATTGCCAAACTCACAACTCAGAAAATCTTCCCTTGATCAGATCGTAGGAACATGATCTTCTTGTTATGATGATTCTTAACTTCACTTTGAAATTGCTTAAACTTTTCAAACGTTTCAGACTTTTGCTTCATTAAGTAAATATACCCATATCCACTCAAATCGTCAGTGAAGATGAGAAAATAATGATATCCACCACACGCCTTAATTCTCATTGGATCACACACATCAGCATGTATGATTTCCAACAAGTCACTTGCCCGTTTCATTGTACCTAAAAACGGGGTCTTAGTCATCCTGCCCATGAGGCATGGCTCACATGTGTCAAGCGATTCAAAATCAAGTGACTCCAAACGTCCATCAGCATGGAGTTTCTTCATGCATTTTATGCCAAAATGACCTAAGCGGCAGTGCCACAAGAAAGTGGTACTATCATTATTAACTCTACATCTTTTGACATTAATATTATCATCATGTGTATTGCTATAATCGAGATTCAATAAACCATTGGGTGCATGACCATAAAGGTATTATTCATGTAAACAGAATAACCATTATTCTCTAACTTAAATGAATAACCGTATTGCAATGAACATGATCTAATCATATTCATGCTCAACGTAGACACCTGATAACATTTATCTAGGTTCAACACTAATCCCGAAAATAGAGGGAGCGTGCGATGGTGATCTTATCATCCTTGGAAACACTTCCAACACATCGTAACCTCGCCCTTAGCTAGTCTCCGTTCCGTCCGTAGCTTTTGCTTCAAGTCACTAATAATAGCAACTGAACCGGTATCCAATACCCAGGTGCTACAAGGAGTACTAGTGAGGTACACATCAATAATACGTATATCAAATATACTTTGTTGAAGTTTCCAGCTATTCTTATCTACCATGTATTTGGGGTAGTTCCGCTACCATGTGACCGTTCCCCTTACAATAGAAGCACTTAGTCTCGAGGTTTGGGTTCAACCATTGGGTTCCTTCATTAGAGCGACAACTGGTTTGCCATTCATGAAGTTTCCCTTCTAGCCCTTGCCCCTTTTTGAAACCAGTGATCTTGTTAAACCATCAACACTTGATGCTCCTTCTTGATTTCTACTTTCGCGGTCTTAAGAACCGCTAATAGCTCCGGGATCATCTCCATCCTTTGCATGTCATAGTTCATCACGAAGTTCTAGTAGCTTGGTGATAGTGTCCAGAGAATTATGTCAACCACTATCTCACCTGGAAGATTAACTCCCACTTGGTTCAAGTGATTTTAGCACCCAGACATTCTGAGCACATGCTCACTAGTTGAGCCATTCTCCTCCATCTTTTTGGCAAAAGAACTTGTCAGAGGTCTCATACCTCTCAACACGGGCATGAGCCTGAAATCCCAATTTCAGCTCTTAGAACATCTCATATGTTCTATGGCGTTCAAAACGTCATTGGAATCCCGATTCTAAGCCGTAAAGTATGATGCACTAAACTATCAAGTAGTCATCAGGACGTGTCTCTCAGGTGTTCACAACATCCACAGACAACGTTGTAGGGGTTTGCACATCGAGCGGTGCATCAAATACGTAAGCTTTCTGTGTAGCTGTGAGGACACTCCTCGGACTACGGACCCAGTCCGCATCATTGCTTACAATATCTTTCAACTTAGTCTTTCTCTAGGATCGTATTAAACAGGGAGCTACAACGCAGTTATTGGTCTACAACATAATTTGCGAAGACAACTTAGACTATTGTTCATGACAATGAAGTTCATCTAATGAACTCCCACTCAGATAGACATCTCTCTAGTCATCTAAGTGATACATGATCCGAATCGACTAGGCCGTGTCCGATCATCACGTGAGACGGACTAGTCATCAACGGTGAACATCTTCATGTTGATCGTATCTTCTATACGACTCATGTTCGACCTTTCGGTCTTCCGTGTTCCGAGGCCATGTCTGTACATGCTAGGCTCGTCAAGTCAACCCTAAGTGTATTGCATGTGTAAATCTGGCTTACACCCGTTGTATGCGAACATTAGAACCTATCACACCCGATCATCACGTGGTGCTTCGGAACAACGAACCTTAGCAACGGTGCACAGTTAGGGGAAACACAATTCTTGAAATTTTAGTGAGAGATCATCTTATTCACTACCGTCGTTCTAAGCAAATAAGATGAAAAACATGATAAACATCACATGCAATCAAATAGTGACATGATATGGCCAATATCATTTTGCTTCTTTTGATCTTCATCTTCGGGGCTCCATGATCATCATTGTCACCGGCATGACACCATGATCTCCATCATCATGATCTCCATCATCGTGTCTTCATGAAGTCGTCTCGCCAAACATTACTTCTACTACTATGGCTAACGTTTAGCAATAGAGTAAAGTAATTACATGGCGTTATTCAGTGACACGCAGGTCATACAATAAATAAGACAACTCCTATGGCTCCTGCCGGTTGTCATTCTCATCGACATGCAAGTCGTGATTCCTATTACAAGAACATGATCAATCTCATACATCACACATATATCATTCATCACATCCTTTTGGCCATATCACATCACACGGCACATGCTGCAAGAACAAGTTAGACGTCCTCTAATTGTTGTTGCAAGTTTTTACGTGGCTGCTATAGGTTTCTAGCAAGAACGTTTCTTACCTACGCCAAAACCACAACGTGATATGCCAATTTCTATTTACCCTTCATAAGGACCCTTTTCATCGAATCCGATCCGACTAAAGTGGGAGAGACAGTCACCCGCTAGCCACCTTATGCAACTAGTGCATGTCAGTCGGTGGAACCTGTCTCACGTAAGAGTACGTGTAAGGTCGGTCCGGGCCGCTTCATCCCACGATGCCGCCGAATCAAGATAAGACTAGTAACGGCAAGAGAATTGACATGATCTACGCCCACAACTACTTTGTGTTCTACTCGTGCAAGATACTACGCATAGACCTAGCTCTGATACCACTGATGGGGATCGTAGCAGAAAATCAAAAATTTTCCTACGCGTCACCAAGATCTATCTATGGAGTAATCTAGCAACGAGCATAAAGGAGAGTGAGTGCATCTACATACCCTTGTAGATTGCGAGCGGAAGCGTTCAAGAGAACGGGGATGATGGAGTCGTACTCGTCGTGATCCAAATCACCGATGATCCTAGCGCCGAACGGACGGCACCTCCGTGTTCAACACACGTACGGAGCGGGGACGTCTCCTCCTTCTTGATCCAGCAAGGGGGGAGGAGAGGTTGATGGAGATCCAGCAGCACGACGGCGTGGTGGTGGAAGTAGCGGGATTCCAGCAGGGCTTCGCCAAGCGCTGCGGGAGGAGGGAGATGTGTCACGGGAGGGAGAGGGAGGCGCCAGGGCTTGGGGTGCTGCTCCCATGCGCCTCCCCACTATATATAGGGGTGGAGGGGGCTGGTTTCTTGCCCTCCAAGTCCATTGGGGCGTTGGCAAAGGTGGGGGAAAGAAATCCCATCATTTCCTTTCCCCACCGATTGTTATCCCCCCTTTTTAGGGATCTTGATCTTATCCCTTCGGGATATGATCTTATTCCTTCTAAGGGGGGATCTTGGTGCGCCTTGACCAGGGGTGTGGGGCCTTGCCCCCACTACCCACGTTCATGTGGGTCCCCCCATGCAGGTGGGCCCCACTTTGGAACCTTCTAGAACCTTCCCGGTACAATACCGAAAAATCCCGAACATTTTCCGGTGGCCAAAATAGGACTTGCTATATATAAATCTTTACCTCCGGACCATTCCGGAACTCCTCGTGACGTCCGGGATCTCATCCGGGACTCCGAACAGCTTTCGGGTTTCCGCATACTTATATCTCTACAACCCTAGCGTCACCGAACCTTAAGTGTGTAGACCCTACGGGTTCGGGAGACACGCAGACATGACCGAGACGACTCTCCGGTCAATAACCAACAGCGGGATCTGGATACCCATGTTGGCTCCCACATGTTCCACGATGATCTCATCGGATGAACCACGATGTCAAGGATTCAATCAATCCCGTATACGATTCCCTTTGTCTATCGGTATAGCACTTGCCCGAGATTCGATCGTCGGTATACCGATACCTTGCTCAATCTCGTTACCGGCAAGTCTCTTTACTCGTTCCATAACACATCATCCCGTGATCAACTCCTTGATCACATATTGTGCACATTATGATGATGTCCTACCGAGTGGGCCTAGAGATACCTCTCCGTCATACGGAGTGACAAATCCTAGTCTCGATTCGTGCCAACCCAAAAGACACTTTCGGAGATACCTGTAGTGCACCTTTATAGCCACCCAGTTACGTTGTGACGTTTGGTACACCCAAAGCATTCCTACGGTATCCGGGAGTTGCACAATCTCATGGTCTAAGGAAAAGATACTTGACATATAGAAAAGCTTTAGCATACGAACTACACGATCTGTGCTAGGCTTAGGATTGGGTCTTGTCCATCACATCATTCTCCTAATGATGTGATCCCGTTATCAACGACATCCAATGTCCATGGTCAGGAAACCGTAACCATCTATTGATCAACGAGCTAGTCATCTAGAGGCTTACTAGGGACATGGTGTTTGTCTATGTATCCACACATGTATCTGAGTTTCCTATCAATACAATTCTAGCATGGATAATAAACAATTATCATGAACAAGGAAATATAATAATAACCAATTTATTATTGCCTCTAGGGCATATTTCCAACAAAACTTTCACGTGTTTCTTCAGCTTAATGACAGCAAAGATTTGTCCTGCAGATTCCACAAGGAAAAACTGGTTCGCATGCACTACCGTCCTGGGGAGATGGGCAAACCCCGTTGCAGGCTCGTCGGAGAACAGCTTTTCAGGATCAATGGCGAACCGCCTCATCAGGCAGGAGATCTCGTGAACAATACCAGCCGGAAGCGGCATCTCGGTTCTCTGCCAGCCATCCGCAGCGAAGATACCGCTGGCGACGATCAGCCGCACCGAAACGAAGCAGATCCCAAACATGTCATCTTCCACATCCAAAGTGAAGCAATCACTGTCAAGAACGGCCGTATACTGCTCATAACAACTATCCCAGAGCAGGACGAGGGTGGGTGAAGAACGGTGGCGCTGTGAAGAACCGTGCTCGAGAAAACGATAGCCCATAGATAACTTTCCCGTTTTAAGACCGCAGAGAGCGGCAACAGAAAAATTAACACAGGAGGGCATGGGCGCCTTGAAGCGGATCATGTGGCCGGTGAAAGGGTTGAGGACGGCTGCTGCGTGAGGGGGCTCCATGTCAGCGAGGACGAAGAAGCCACCGTGGGTAGTAGCAACGACGAAGTAGTTGCCGAGCATAGTCAACTCCTTGCGGACGACACGACCGCTCACGGTGTTCACCAGCAAACGAGAGTGGCTCTCGACGACCTCGTCGATGATGATCCACCGGCGTGGACGGAAGCGGAGCTCGGAGGAGTTCTTGGGGTCGCCGGTGGCGGACCGCCACTTGGGGCAGACGGCGCGGAAGTCCATGTAGCAGTCGAGGTCGTTAGTGTCCAGAAGGGATTCAGCGATGCGTGACCACCGGCGGGAGCGAGGACCAGTCCGCCATGGCCGCCATGGATGAGGTTTGGAAGTGGGAGAAGATGGATTTTCGTTGTTTCTTCCTCGTTAAGTAGGGGTTAAGTGTGAAGACCAATAGATCGGGGCCATGCGATGTGATGTGACGCAGACGCATGCCCGAAATTAAGGTTGTTGCCTTGTTGGAAGTTGATTGTACGGGGCGTGCTTAAGGCGGCCATTAAGCTCTGATGATCATGGACATGGCAAACAAGAAGCAGCACAACGGCGCCGCTTCGTTTCAGGATTGAATGTCCTTGCTCTCGGTTTATAATTACTCTCCCGTTTCATTTCTTTTGACAGCTCTCCTCCCGTCTGTTCACCGGTCCCGTACATGATATTTTGGCCATTGTTTCCGTTTTAACTTGGTGGTTAATTGGTTGGGCGATTAATAATGTGTTGTGTTAACGTTGCCTGAGCAAGAAGAGAATGCCTATTTGTTTTCGTCTTCGATTTGGGCTAGATTTTCTTGTTATTTTTATTCTATTTTTGATCTGATAAGACTTTGCATTTGTGGGTTGTGGTTCTTTTTTGAAAGATCCAGCATCGCAGGCATTCATTGATAATAACAGAGAGCAACGAAAACAACAAGGTGGTGAAGGTCCTAGGACCAAATGACCCAAAGATCAAAGAAAAAGAAAGAAAGAAAAACAGCCCTAATAGCTGCAACACAACACTCCATACGATCCATACTAGACAACGCAGCTCCGACTTCGATGGTGAACTACGAAGAAACTAGGCAAGGTTGGCGTCACGGAGGACCACCGAACGAACCACCGGTCGCTCGTCATCATATACCACCCGGCCCCGCCACCACGGCTTCGACTTCACAGCAACAGACAATCGAGGCAATCCCACGAACATGTCGGAGAAGAAGAGCCGACTACCATGACCAAAACCATGCCTCCGATATTGCTCACCGTCGTCATCGTTGCCACAGAAGCCACCGTGCACGTCTAGTCGTAGGAAGCATCAAAAGGATCAAAGTCTTCAAGACGGCGCCCTAAAGAGGGAATCGACGTTGAAGACGACGCCACCACCCGACCCTGCAGCAGGATCTGGGCTTTCACCCGAAAGACTTGATCTGGGAGTAGAGGCCGTGAAGATTCCCGACGACGCCTCCAAGGAGGATAGTGACGCCCATGGGCGCCGTCGCCGCCGGCCGGCCACCACCGGCCAGGCTTTCACCCGGTGCAGCCACTCCCACGCAGCAGGACGAGATCAACCAGTACCTCCATTGGAC
>LR738711.1:871986029-872011659 GCA_902687465.1 Secale cereale | reverse complement strand
GGGGGGGACACGTTCAGACCCTAAGCGCACACCGCTTGCACACTGTCTAGAAGCCGCCGCCGCCGAGCCGTTAACCCATCTTCGGGGTATAGATTCACATGACCCTTGTCAGTCAGTCGTTGACGCCGCCTCAGCGGCACACCACCACCCTGCGCTCGTCAATCATCTAGCGTCCGCCGTCAAAACCATGCCGTGCCATGCCATCGAGACCCGTCGTTGTCGACGCAGTAGATGCCACACCACTCCACCTCCTTGAACACCACCATCTACTAGTGGTACCAAAAGCCAGGTCCAACTCACACACGTTGCCCCCAAGGGGGAAATGACACTAGGCGCCGCCAGCGTCCGAACCAGAACAAAATAAAAGTTCCCCTTGGAGCGATTGGGTGGGATCGTGAATTGTGTCGCCCATGCCATAGCAAGGTCACGATGCCCGCGGGCGCCATGGTCAGCCTCGATCGCCGCCAGAGCATTTCAGAGTTCCCACTCACCCACCTTGATTCGGGCCGACTTGTCCACCTAGCACTCCACATGAGAACCACTCCGCTGCAGGGAGCCAGGCCTCAACAAAAGGTTTGTTTTATGTTATGTAGAACTTAGTTATCTTAATATGATATGCGCGTGCGACTCATATGGTTATTACACGCTGGCTCACACAGATTTGACTTATTTGGTTACCATACCACAGCCCATGCACATTTGATTGTCTGATACATCATTTATGCATAAGGAAACATGGGGCAATATGGGAACATATCATACTACAGACATACATAAACTTCACACATCACGTCGTCGTCGTAGGGAGTCGCTGCTTGATGTGACGCCTATGAAGCCCTCTCAACCTTCGTTTCAGTCTAACTGGAGCATCAAGGTCGACGAGGTTGCTCTGGCAGCCGCCCACGAATACTTTGTCACACTCCTCACCAGGCTCCAGGAGCACAACCCATGGAGCTCCTCACAAATGAACATGAGCAGCATCAGATCAGGGATCGGCACGGTGCCCTTCTCCACGGCCATGCTTTCTGCTTTAATCTCTCTGGGCAGCACCAGCACTAGCTCCTACTTTGCTGATCTTCTACAGCACCAACTCAGCAACGGGGTCACTACTCTCTTAGCCGAGAGCATGCTCATTTAGAACACTGCATTGCTTGTAGTGGCCGCTGGACGGGTCATCGGCGTAACTGATGATGGCCACGCGGTCGTTGCATTCATCTTGTTTCATACATGCAAATGCTAAAAAAGTAATAGGAGGCCACGGGTGAGGACCAACTTCTTCAAGGAGATTTTTCTTGGTGAGGGGCTCGACAAAATTTATGCTTGGTTTACTCCAATATCTCAGTTCTCAAAGGCCAAGGTACACACACAAATAGGTTTAAATACATCCCACTTTGCTTCAAAACAAGGCTCGGCAACGCTGTTATCATAAATGACTGATCAAGGCTGGAAATCAGCCCATTTATATACCCTGAGCATGCAGCTTATTTGATATCACAGCCTAGCTCATGCAGATTTGGATGGCCAGTCATGCAGGATGCAACATGGGGACGATGGGCACCAATTCATACAACACATACTGCACCTCACGCGTATGTTGGTATGATGATAGCAAAGACTGGTAGGTTTTTATTTTGTTTATTATTATATTTTAACACAATATAGATGCAGGCATTCATACATATGCATACACTCACCTCTATGGACGAATGTATAAATACCCTACTTGTATGAGCACCTCCAAGAGAGCCGGCACATCATCTTGAGATTGATGAAGTCGTCACAAACGTCTTCATAGTCGTCGAACGTCTGCTCCCTGTGAACGCACATGACTGGAAGCCTGAAATAAAACAGGAAAATGCGACCATCCATGTCAAGTCTAGAACTTGATCCTGATGGGTTCGTTCCACCACAAGGATCCATAGCCCAGAGAACAAGACAACACTCGGGTTAATCACACTAAACGAAATTATTAAATTTAGTGTGGTAAATCATTACAGAAATTTATGAAGTTACATATGATCTTGTCTAATACATGAATTTAGTATTATAAATTATAAATGTAACCCAAAATACCGAACCGGTCCTAAATTAGATGTGAATCCCGCTATTTTGTCATTGGTATGTATGGTAGGAAAGTTACCAAATACTAACCAATTACAGTTTATTAGATAAATACGAAAAAATGGATTGTAGTTTTTTTCTTCTCTCGGTCCCATCCCACATTTCTAATTAGTGCTATAAAACGACTTTCCTTTTTGGTTGTATTGAATGTGGTTGGTGTGTGTATTGTGTTTGCAGAGGTCGAACATTTACTTAGTGCGATTGAATCACCTTCATGATTTCTAGGGTTCTAGGAACAATTAGTTGATATCAATTTTTGCCTAAGCATGGACTCTGGGTTAATTCAAAGTGTAATACAAGAAACTATCCATACACCAAAAACGAGTCATGGATACATAAATGGAGACATCGTGGATTACCCAAACTGGGACGATGATAGGACATTTCACTTTCTTTCGCAATATTTCTAATCATGACTCAACATATGTCGATTGAATGAAAATTTCTTTTGTCGGAAAAAGGTTTGGCGAGGGATTGTCAGCGGTACTGGTACCACAGCAGAAATTTACATCCATAGGAAAAAAAATACACGCTCTAGCTCGTGTTGTCTAACTTGGTGGCAGTTAGTACAAAATAATACATTATCACCAAACCCAAAAAAAATGCATTATCACCAAGTCTCACCGCTCATGCGTCCGGGAGTTACCGTGAATGCTGACAGACTAAGTAGTCCATCTAGAATCCAATAAGAAAACACAGGCAACATACCCACACCCACACCACCCACGGTCTCGTCGATGCATCTAGCTCTGAGGCGACCTCACAGCTCAGCATCCACCCTTTGCTCCCTGGTGGAAGAGAAAGACCAACTATTTTCATCTATGACATGTATATAAAATTTGGTACAATAAACTTTGTATGCATCACTGGATGATCGATCCAACAATTGGGTTTTGCTAAGGCTCTAAACGTATTGTGATGTGTCCGCTATTGAGCAGGCAAGGTTAGAGTTCAAGGTTATCTAAGAAAAAAATGTTACTATTAGTGATTTAGATGCTCCATCATCCCCAGTACCACCCCACCCCAAGTTTTTTTTCATGATCATAAATACTTTGACCCAACCCCCCCCCCTCCCCCTACCCCATTTTTTCGTGTTCACAAATATTTTGATGCAACCCCACCCACACATAACCCCAAATGGATGGGAGATGCTTCCCACCAGAATAGAGGTAGATGCAAATTCCCTAATATCACCAATATTTTGGTCAACGCACAACCACACCTCACAACGGACTATAACAACCCACCTCACCGCCCTACAAGCGCTCCTCGCTGCCCCGTCGCCCCTCCATGCCGCCCCACTCATGCAGTCGACGCCCTCCCGCCACACCACTTGTCCTCTTTCGACCGCTGTGGCCCACACTTTGGCGCATGCCAACAACTATTATCGCGTGACGATGATGCCAGTCACTAGGGCCTCAGCCTCGCCACGACACTAGACTGCTCCCAACTTTCACCCGCGAGAAGGACAATGCCAAGGGGGAGGCCGCCATTGGGTCGAAGGAACCATCGCAGAAGTGTTGGCATGTGTCCTGGATGTCGGAAGGGAGAGTAGACACGACATCACACTCACCTCCACACTTGTTAATGTTCCGATGCTTACACCAATGTCGACATGCACGGCAACCATTAAATGTTGGCAAAATGTCCACGTGGTAATTTTTTTTTGTCCCCTATTTTTGTTGCGCTATGAAATGGAATTGAATGCAACGTTTTGCAATTATTTTTCAAGCCAGGAAGGGGCGCGCGGTCTCACATGAGGAGCGGAAGGTGGCAGTTAATGAGAAGAAGTTCAAAGCTCTTGGAGAGGAGGTGTTTGCTAAGGCTGGTCTCAATGGGGTGGAACTTAGGAGTAACATCACATATTTTAATACAACGTTGCTTATGTGGCACATATTTAATGAAGAGAGAAGTGCTAGTGGTAACTAGCTAAGTTACCGGAACATCACATACTCCAAGAAACAATGAGTCTATAAGCTAATAAATGCATCGTTGCATGACACTACCTACATGTTCCTACCCACTGTGGAGGTAGTAACATAGTCTAGGTAAATGTGTAGGTTACTACCTTATGTTCCTGCCCATTGTGACCAGCCTAAGAAGATGGAGCAAGAATAGAAGATCTTATTCATTGAAAGCATTGGGCTTGATGAAACACAAAGAGCATACGTGGAATCAATGTGTACACAAATTCATGTGCGCGCCACGTGATTTGCCCAGAAACAGCGACACTGGCCAAAAAACGTGTACGACGGAGACGCACATGAGTTTGAAATGCCTAGCAAATATTAGTACAAATTGATCAAGTATAAATAAGATATTCATGGCGCCTTGGCCCGGCTGCACCTGTGCAGGACACTAGTGGTTGGAGCGCACCCGTGGTGCGCCTCCTAAGCGGAAACTCAGCGCGCGGTGCCAGATAGGTGGCGTTCATTTCAATTTATTTCCTATACTATATGCAAGTTCACAACTGTAATTAACACAGAGCAATATAGTAGCCCATCCAGCAGTCCTTTTTGTCAGCTTTACATTCCGGATCACATTTCATTCAAAGAAATCGTTGCCACATTGGCACATTTCACGTGATCAATACTACAAGTTCTACCTTTGTTCATAACAGTTATAGCCGCGCTTGTCACACTGCACCGACACAAAGGATAGCATGGCTTTATCAAGGTTGTAGATGACTCGCATGTTCTGTTGTTGGTAGTTGCCGATGACAGTCTAGTGCCCGGCCATCGCGTCTAGCATCAGGCACATGACCCGCACACCGCGGTCCTAAATACACGTATTTCCCGCAGCTCCCAGCCCGGCGTCATCCAGGTGGAGCGTCAAGCGATGGTACCGTCACAGGCGCAGCCCATCGCCCTTGCCGCTTCCAGAAATGGCGCGATCGCTGCAAGTGCAAAGCAGAGTTCACGCGGTGTGCAAAGCAGCCTGATCCAGAATAAAACTTGACGAAGCAGAGTTATGATAACAAGACCATGCGACGAACCAGGATCTTTCATAAATAAAATCAATAAGGCATGTTATACTCGAACAAGCTATACAGCAATATTGTCAATTCTATCATCATACTGTGTACATAATAGATGCATTGTTCTAAGAAAAAGGTATTCTGAACTGAAAAGCTGGTTACATATTTTGTTCAATTAAAAGTACCAGTATAGTACTAATGACATAAGTTGCATTACGAACCTCATTGTAGAGCTAGAAGAATTTTGTAAAGGTGCCGATTTTCTAAGAGAAACTCCTCATCAAAAAGAAAGCGAACTGATTTCAGTATCTTATAAAATCGTGAAAGTATAACTCTACAATTCCTCAAGTTCTATATGAATCATACATTAATAACTATGCAACAACATGTACTTCAAAAGCATAAATATTAGAGTGTAGATGCAAACTGAAATGGCAACTCTGTTTCTTTATAATACCAACACATCAAAAGTGATAGGCTCGTAATGTCGAAAACACATCAAAACTGACCAGTTGATAGCTGAAAGAAATAACAAATAACATTCTAGAAGATCAGTAGTAGTTTAAATATTATGACAGAAATCAAATAGTGACCTGTAAAATCCTAATCACCCTTGCAAGCAATTTGACAAACACTTCAACTCCATGGATCGATCACGTGTAAGTCCAATTTGGTATATATAGGAAGAGGGAGATGTTCTCCCTGCTCTTCTTCTGCAGGATCTATCAAATTGGAAGTTTGAAACTCACCAAATAATCAGCACAAAATAAAATAGAGGTGACCGGACAGACGGTTCGTTCAGCAGATGTACATCGCCACATCAGGCAAATGATCAAATATTCCTTGCACTCTCTACTCGGAGATGCTATTTGGTAAGTGCGAGCTTTTTCATATGGAAGTATGGATGCTATCTCATAATGGTCTAAAGAACCTTAGCAGCTTGTGTTTTGAACGAACCGAACACCAAAATGAAGGAGAGAAACAGGGAGCACCAGAAACAAAAACCGAGACGCCAAGTGAGAGGGATAGGGCTCACAGAGAAGGTCTTCTCATTGCCGCGTCATCGACATTTGCTCGAACCACATCTCATCGGAGTCGCCAACTCAATACTCTTCGACGCCTCGACCTCCTCCCATGGTTGCCGTCCGCCATTGCCTCCTCATTCACCCCCTTCTATTTTGTGCTTCAACACTGAACACAAACAGAAGATTCAGCCTGTGATACTCTAGATCTAACATTAGGTGCAACATAAAAGTGAACTTGGCATGCTCGACAGATGAAACACGACAGAAAGATATCACAGTGTACTCTATGCCAAACAAATTCTCCATCCATACCTTCAGATTAGACATTTTCTTACAACTGCATTGCACATTAGTGGATACCGAACAATTGGTTCAAGACGTTTTCCTCCATGTGATCAGATTGAACTATATTTTGCAATAATGATGGAACAAAAATTACAGGACAAAGTAAACTGGAGTAACTAAAGCGATAAAGAGGAATAAAGAAATAAGAAAAACGGAATGTTTATTGTGCCCTGCATAGCTCAATTAACAGGATCAAGATAGATCAAGTTTGTTTGGTTGTTTCATCCAAGTTTCAAATTAAATTAATTTAGACAGTGCAGAAGCTAATACGTGTATGCGAGTAGCAGCTCATGTCTCCCAATTCTCTTGCAAAGGCCAGCTGTCCATTAACTCATGGCACATCTTCTACAAATGATACATGTTTGGAATTGAAATAAATTATTTGTACTAACATGGCAAGACTGGAGTTGTGTCTATATATCACCAACTAATGAAATGACATTACAATATTCTCCTATGAGCAATGTATAAGGAAATGATGACGTGGAGTAGAATATATAGACATGACATATTATTTCAGATCAGACAAAAGAGGAATAAAAAATCAAAGAGAACTGTAATGTTCTTTCCTTGCTGCAGTTTAAATAACCTGAGATAGAACTAATCAGTCTTTTTAATGCTTGTAACGAGTAACTATTGCCATAATAAATCAAGATTAATTTTTAATAGCCAAAAATTTCCATTATAGATGAAACATCTTAGTAATCCAAAGTAACATCACACAAACTCATATATGGGCAATAATATAGAAACCTATTGATCTGCTTGAGCTTGTCCACCTCACCATTCATTCCATATATGTAGAACAACAACGTACTTGCTTCCACTAATCAAAGTGAAAGAGTTATCAGGTAATACAATGAGATTCGCTTCAACCGGTTGACCTTTTCAACTTATTGACTTACTTCGTCCTCCTATTATGCCAGCCATAGTACGGTTACATACAGAATTGATGCCAGGAGAGTGCAAAAGCTATCATACAATCACATATCACCGACCATCCGCTGCTGCTCATCCATCAGCTTTTGTTCATTTTTTTAAGTTCTTTCATGGTAGCAACAACCTTCGTTTTCTTAATATTACTAACTAACAAGATGCAGGGACACATTAATCTGTTCATCACCTGTTGATAAAGAAAGGGGCGAGAAGAATAGGGATCCACGTGCTGCAGAGAGGCAAAGAGTGAGCGCACATGAGGTTCTGAAGATCTGGTCGATGGTGGCCGCGCCAGCGATAGGGAGCAGGAGGGAGATTGGCGCCCTTGCCCTGATCCGGTCGCCGAACCCCATCGCTACCTCCCCGCAGCTGCCATGAACACCCCAAGCCTCCTGGGCCGGAAGCCGCCTGCCGCTTCAGCCGGATCCATACGCCTCCATCCGCATCGAGGAAGATCACGGATCGAAACCGCCAGCGCCGCCCTCTCCTCTCACCCACTCCCCTACTCGAGATGAAGGTGTTCGTCTGGCAGTATGGGAGAGTGGATCAGACGAGGGAGAGAGATAGAGGAGGTCGCGTGCTTGGGCGGTGTTGCGTTGATGTGGCGGCTCTTGCAGCGGCAGGTGAGAGGAAACGAGAGAGAGGGCGTGCCTTCGTGATGAAGATAAGGAAAGAAAGGAGGGGGAGGTGTTATCTGGGGTACAATCGGAACAACCAACAATGGCCAATCAGATCGTGCGTTTTTCCCTCTCATTACTGCTCCTAGTCCGACGTGGACACATTGAGCGTGCGCACATTGCGCCACTACTAATGGGTTCAATAGATCATTGGCACCGCCTATGCGGGATGGAGCTACCTGATATTCCTGGTCGGCTTGCCTGGTGATGGACAGAAACTGGCGTTTATTCGACAAGCTCCTTCTACCATGCGTTGTTCACCCGGCTTACGGTTAAGGCTCTTAAACAAGTGGAGTTCGACCGGCTTACGGTTGCTCCTAAATTGTCGAGTTTTGTTGACCCTCTTGTGTCTGATGAGGAGGATGAGGATGCTGATGCCAATCACGAAGGCAAGCTTCTCTCTCATTTACTTAATGACACGACTGAAGTAGACCTTGACGATACCGTACGCGACACTACGTTGTGTGAGCTTGTCGCGTCGGTGCGCAAGAACAAGTCTTAACTCAGCAAAGAAAAGAGGGCGCTCTTCTAAAAAGGCGAAGGTCTCTAAACAAAAAATTGGTTCAGCATGAGAGGCATGTTTTGGAATAGCAGAGGTCTTGGTGACTTGGCTAAACACAAACACATTGCCGATTGTGTAAAGGATCATACATTGGACTTTGTAGCTATCACTGAGTCGGGCAAACGTGATTTTCCAACACGTACCCTCGACCACTTTTCAAGTGGTTTCGATTACGAATGGCACGTATTGCCGCCGACCGGGAGGTCTGGTGGATTATTGCTAGGTATTAACTCTACTTACTTGCAACTATTGTCCACGTCAAAGGGGGATTATCATATCAAATTCCACCTTCGAAACAAGTCCGACAACTTCCTTTGGAGTCTGATGGCTGTATATGGCGCCGCTCAAGAAGAGTTTAAGTCTACTTTTCTAAAAGAACTTGTTAATACCTGTCGAGACAATCCCCACCCCATGTTAATTGGGGGGGGGGGATTTTAATATCCTTCGATATCAGCAGGAAAAAAACAATGACCGGTTTAATACTAGGTGGCCTTTCCTCTTTAATGCTGTTATTGACAGCCTGGATCTGAGGGAGATCACGATGTCTGGTCGTCAGTATACCTGGGCCAATAACCGATTAGTGCCAACATTTGAAAAACTTGACCGAGTGCTAGTTACCACCGACTGGGAATATAAATATCCCCTAGCATCGGTTCGGGCTCTAGAGCGTATTGAGGCCTTATCGGATCACGCTCCTTTGCTAACCAATTTTGGACAACCAATCCCAAGTTCTAACCATCACCAATTTAAATTTGAACTGGGATGGCTCACTAGAGAGGGATTTCATGACCTTGTTAAGAAAGTGTGGGCGCGTCAACCTCGTGGTAACACACCCATTCAACGATGGAACAATCGAATTAGCGCCTTGCGCCGATTCCTTCGTGGATGGGCCAAGCATACTGCTGGCATTTACAAAAAACAAAAGTTGCGACTATCTACCTTAATCGATTCCCTTGATAAAATAGCGGAGGTCAGGCCTTTGTCTGCTGTTGAGATTGAGCAAAAAAGCAATCTACATGAGCAGATTGCCCGCCTTTTATGCGAGGAAGAGATTAAATGGTACAAACGTTGCAAGGCGGATTCGCTTGTGCAAGGTGATGATAATACGAAATACTTTCAAATGCTCGCCAATGGCAGACATAGAAAGAAACGCATATTCGCCCTTGACCAGGAGGAAGGCCGAATTGAGGGAGACGCACCACTTAGAACTTTCATTACTAAGTATTACAAGGAGCTTTTTGGACCTTCAGCTGAGACAAATTTTCAGTTGGATGAATCTGTTACTCATGACATCCCTCAAGTTACGGAAGCGGAAAATGAATTCCTAACCTCCCCGTTCTCTGAGGAGGAAATTCGAACCGCGATTTTTCAAATGGATCACAACAAAGCTCCGGGACCGGATGGCTTTCCCGCATAGTTCTATCAATGTTTTTGGGACGTGATTAAGGTAGACTTGGTTCCGTTGTTTAACCAACTGCTTACTAAAGACCTTGATATTTCTCGTCTAAACTTTGGGGAAATTATCCTATTGCCCAAGATTAAGGAGGCTAATCGTATTCAACAATATTGATCGATTTGCCTTCTGAATGTAAGTTTTAAAATCTTTACGAAGGTCTCAACTAATCGGTTGAACGGGGTGGCTGACCATGTCATAAAGCCCACTCAAACAGCATTTATGCAAGGCCACAACATATTAGATGGAGTGGTCGTCCTGCATGAAACTGTACATGAGCTTCATCGGAAAAAGTTGAATGGTGTCATTCTTAAAATTGATTTTGAAAAAGCCTACGATAAAGTTAAGTGGCCCTTTCTGTTGCAAACTTTGCGCATGAAGGGGTTTTCACCAAAATGGTGTCGTTGGGTAGAGAGCTTTGTTTCTGGAGGCAGTGTGGCCATAAAAGTTAATGATGACGTTGGCAACTATTTTCAGACAAGGAAGGGGCTTCGCCAAGGGGACCCCGCCTCTCCTATTTTGTTTAACATTGTGGCTGACATGCTAGCTACCCTTGTTGAGCGGGCTAAGCTGGACGGTCAAATCAGTGGTGTCATTCCACACTTGGTAGAAGACGGTCTATCTATTCTACAATATGCGGATGACACTATCCTTTTCTTGGATCACGATCTAGACAAGGCAAGAAATCTCAAGTTGCTCTTATGTGTTTTTGAGGAACTTTCTGGTCTCAAAATCAATTTTCATAAGAGTGAACTCTTTTGCTTTGGCGATGCTGCAGAATCAGCACCTGAGTATGCTGAGATTTTTGGATGCAAACTCGGACAGTTTCCGATTCGATATCTGGGTATTCCCATACACTATAGGCGGTTAACAATCGCTGAGTGGAAGCATGTGGAAGAGAGACTTGAGAAACGCCTAGCCAGTTGGAAGGCCAAACTCTTGTCTTACGGGGGACGTTTGATCTTGATCAATTCGGTCCTAAGCAACATGGTTCTATATATGTTGTCTTTCTTCCACCTACCGAAAGGGGTTCTCCAGCGACTAGACTACTTTAGATCCAGATTTTTTTGGCAGTGCGATAATGAATCCAAGAAATATCGACTGGCTAGGTGGAACATATTATGCAGACCTAAAAGTCAAGGGGGGGCTGGGAATTCAAGACCTTGAGATAAAAAATATTGCTCTTCTCAGCAAGTGGGTTTACAAACTACTCTCTGAGAATGGGGTATGGCAGGAAATCATCCGCAACAAGTATGTGGGATCCAATGCCATTTCTCAAGTTCATTGGAAACCTGGGGATTCGCATTTTTGGAGTGGCGTCATGAAGGCCAAGGAATTCTTTTTCCAATTTGGGACCTTCTCGGTTAGGGATGGGGCTCAGGTTCGATTCTGGGAAGATACCTGGCTAGGGAACAACACACTAATGGTGCAATATCCGAGCTTGTACAGGATTGTCAGGCATAAATTTGTCACGATCAAACAAGTTTTAGGACAACAAAACCCTGATATTTCTTTCCGTAGGGACCTTCTTGGCCCTCGCCTGGCAGCATGGAATGAATTACTCACACGTCTAGAGGTCATTCAACTGTCAGGTGAGCCGGACATCTTTCGATGGAACTTGCATCAGAATGGCAAATTTTCGGTCAAATCCATGTATGATTCAATGGTTCATTGTGACGTTCCAGTTGATAATAGGAAATTGTGGAAGCTCAAAATTCCTCTAAGAGTGAAGATTTTCCTTTCGTTTTTATATAGAGGAGTCATCCTAACTAGAGATAATCTGACACGACGAAACTGGCATGGTTCTAAAACATGTGTCTTTTGCCAACATGACGAGACTATTAGACACTTATTCCTTGAGTGCAAATTCGCTCGGACAGTTTGGGCCATAGTTCAAGTAGCTTCTAATTTATACCCACCACGTAGCGCACGGAATTTGTTCGGCAACTGGTTGCGGGGTATTGATAAACAATTTTCTGCACATATTCTCGTGGGAGCGGCGGCCTTATGTTGGGCACTGTGGCTTACCAGGAATGATGTGATATTTAATAATAAATGTGTCTCATCTCCTATGCAGGTTATTCATGTCTGTACACGATGGCTCCGTACTTGGTCTATCCTGCAGAGGCCGGAGGACAGGGACATTTTTATGATGGCGTCTACACAGCTGGAGCGTTCGGCCAGGGAGGTTTTCTACCCCCATGGATGGCGGTGTGATCTACGGATAGGATCTACCGCACCTTAGCCTCGACATGATTTTTTAGCTTCGCTTTGTACCGAACTTTTTTTTAGTCTTAGGACGCACTCTCGACTTTTTGGCTGTGTGCATCTAGCTATGCAGAGGCCGGGCTTTCTTTCAATGCGATTGTATCACCTCGATATATCTATTCAATGAAATGTCCTTCATCGAAAAAAATGCATTGTTCACCGGCTCCATGTCGACGCTCTTCTAGCGTGTTACGTGGAAATTTTGGGCTCCCTTCGTGTTAAGCTTTTCGTCTGGTTCGCGGAGCTTGATCGATGCTGGACCTCCGTCAAGCTGGCTCGCCATGGCCTGCCGACGCTGATCTCTGCGCGCTTTGCGATCAGGAGCCCGAAACTATGCGACACATTCTTATCGACTGCTCGCCTGGTGTTGTGGCACGACAGTTGCCCTGCCAGCCACGAGGACTTTCTACCTTGGTGCGCCATCATGGCTGTCTTGCCATCAGGCCTCCAAATGTCATGCATCTGCATTTTAGTTTGATTTCATTATGCATGTAGTTTAGGCAGACATAGGGCAGTGTATGCCGGCGAAGCTTCGGTTCAATTGGCCGAGGACGCGAGCTGCCGTGTGATGTGGGAAGCAAGGCAAGATGTCGATGGCGGCGTGAAGCCACGGTGCGGTGTGATGTTGTGAGCACAACGAGATGCCAATGGTGAAGAGAAGTGCACATCGGAAGAATCCGACTTGAAGACACACGGACAAAGACAAACAAAAACCAAATCCAAGCAGATCCATAAAAACTAACCACCGATCGAATCTCACGGAAGACTGCATCACTCAGCGGTCGAAGCCAGGAAAGAACAAGCATACTACTAAGAAGCTGGAGATTGTTGCGAACTAGAGTATGATTATGTAATGGGTACGTCCATAATATGATGTAAAATACTTGCATCCCACAATTACAAAATAGTATTAGATTCGATCAGCTAATTTTTATTCGAGGCAGCAAGGGATCCCATTGCTCAACAACGTGCATATTCCACGATCAACACATCAATTACTTCAATCATGCATGAAGCTCCAAACTCACTAGCATCAATGCCCACGCGCGAGGAAAGTACCATCAGGAAGCTGCAGCCCCCTAAGCCTTTCCATCGCAAGAAGCTGAGATTCCCTGACGTTGGTGGTGTAGCTAGAGAGGAGCTGAACGATTGTAAATGGAGGGTTGGCGGAAGGCAGCGTGCTTGGGTTCAGAGAGGCAATGGCTTCAGACAGCGGCGTAGCCAGGATTGGCTGACGCCCAGGGCCAAAAATGAAGGGCTAATTTTTTTCCTAACAAACTACCCCAGTTTTAAGTCATACAAAAGTAACGCTAATTTTTAATGATAAAATCTGAACACAATATTTAGCTGTGCTTCATCTCATAATGTAACACATAACAAAAGACAATATAAATGATACATAATACAAAAGAGGGTATCAAATCAAAGGGTTGTTTGATTTTAGCTTCCCGCGATTACATCTTCAATAATAATAGATGATTCACCTTCAAATATAAAATTGACATGCAAGTCAGTGCATAGAAAGCAAGTAAAAAAATTGCTACTAGTTGCAAAATATGAAACATTACCTCTAGGACGAGGTAACATGCCTTTGCGGTTGCGATAACCCTAAAATCGCTCAATGATCTTTGACTCTTCAATCAAAGGGTTGGGGAACGTTGCATGGGAAACAAAAATTTTCCTACGCTCACCAAGATCAATCTAGGAGATGCATCTACGAGGGGAGAGTTGGATCCACATACCCTTGTAGATCGCTAAGCGGAAGCGTTCAAGAACGCGGTTGATGGAGTCGTACTCGCCGCGATTCAGATCGCCGAAGATCCTAGCACCGAAGCAACGGTGCCTCCGCGTTCTTCACACGTGCAGCCCGGTGACGTCTCCCACGCCTTGATCCAGCAAGGAGAGAGGGAGAGGTTGGGGAAGACTCCATCCAACAGCAGCACAACGGCGTGGTGGTGATGGAGGAGCGCGGGACTCCAGCAGGGCTTCGCCAAGCGCTGCGGGAGACGAGGAGGGAGAGAGGTAGGGCTGCGCCAATCGACCGAGGTCAAAACTTGTTCTGGGCAGCCCTAAACTTCACATATATATAGGGGGGAGGTAGGGGCTGCGCCCCCATCTAGGGTTTCCTCCCTAGGGGTGGCGGCAGCCCCCCAGAACCCATCTAGGGTGCGGCCAAGGGGGGGAGAGAGAGGGGGCGCCCTAGGGTGGGCCTTAAGGCCCATCTGGACCTAGGGTTTGCCCCCCTCCCCTCTCCATGCGCCTAGGGACTTGGTGGGGGGGCGCACCAGCCCCCTTGGGGCTGGTCCCCACCCACACTTAGCCCACGCAGCCTTCTGGGGCTGGTGGCCCCACCTGGTGGACCCCCGGGACCCTCCCGGTGGTCCCGGTACATTACCGATATCGCCCGAAACTTTTCCGGTGACCAAAACAGGACTTCCCATATATGAATCTTTACCTCCGGACCATTCCGGAACTCCTCGTGACGTCCGGGATCTCATCCGGGACTCCGAACAACATTCGGTAACCGCGTACATACTTTCCCTATAACCCTAGCGTCATCGAACCTTAAGTGTGTAGACCCTACGGGCTCGGGAACCATGTAGTCATGACCGAGACAACTCTCCGGCCAATAACCAACAGCGGGATCTGGATACCCATGTTGGCTCCCACATGTTCCACGATGATCTCATCGGATGAACCACGATGTCAAGGATTCAATCAATCCCGTATACGATTCCCTTTGTCTATCGGTATAGCACTTGCCCGAGATTCGATCGTCGGTATACAGATACCTTGCTCAATCTCGTTACCGGCAAGTCTCTTTACTCGTTCCGTAACACATCATCCCGTGATCAACTCCTTGATCACATATTGTGCACATTATGATGATGTCCTACCGAGTGGGCCCAGAGATACCTCTCCGTCATACGGAGTGACAAATCCCAGTCTCGATTCGTGCCAACCCAACAGACACTTTCGGAGATACCTGTAGTGCACCTTTATAGCCACCCAGTTACGTTGTGACGTTTGGTACACCCAAAGCATTCCTACGGTATCCGGGAGTTGCACAATCTCATGGTCTAAGGAAAAGATACTTGACATTTAGAAAAGCTTTAGCATACGAACTACATGATCTGTGCTAGGCTTAGGATTGGGTCTTGTCCATCACATCATTCTCCTAATGATGTGATCCCGTTATCAACGACATCCAATGTCCATGGTCAGGAAACCGTGACCATCTGTTGATCGACGAGCTAGTCAACTAGAGGCTTACTAGGGACATGGTGTTTGTCTATGTATCCACACATGTATCTGAGTTTCCTATCAATACAATTCTAGCATGGATAATAAACAATTATCATGAACAAGGAAATATAATAATAACCAATTTATTATTGCCTCTAGGGCATATTTCCAACAGTCTCCCACTTGCACTAGAGTCAATAATCTAGTTCACATCGCCATGTGATTAACACTCACAGGTCACATCGCCATGTGACCAACATCCAAAGAGTTCACTAGAGTCAGTAATCTAGTTCACATCAATATGTGATTAACACTCAATGAGTTCTGTGTTTGATCATGTTATGCTTGTGAGAGAGGTTGTAGTCAACGGGTCTGCAACATTCAGATCCCTATGTACCTCGCAAAACTTTATGTTATATCGTAGATGCTGCTATCACGTTCCACTTGGAGCTATTCCAAACTGTTGCTCCATTATACGTATCCGGTATCTCCACTTAGAGTTATCCGGATAGGTGTTAAGCTTGCATCGACGTAACTCTTTACGTCGAACTCTTTATCACCTCCATAACCGAGAAACATTTCCTTACTCTTCTAAGGAAAATTTTGACCACTATCTAGTAATCCACTCCTGGATCACCTTTGTACCCTCTTGCCAGACATGTGGCAAGGCACACATCGGGTGCGGTACTTAGCATGGCATACCGTACAGAGCCTATGACAAAAGCATAGGGGACGACCTTCGTCCTTCCTCTTCCTTCTGCCGTGGTCAAGCTTTGAGTCTTACTCAACTTCACACCTTACAACTCAGGTAAGAACTCCTTCTTTGACTGATCTATTTTGAACTTCTTCAAAATCATGCCAAGGTGTGTGATCTTTTGAAAGTATCATCAGGCGTCTTGATCTATCTGTATAGATCTTGATGCCCAATATGTAAGCAGCTTTATCCAGGTCTTCCTTTGAAAAACTCATTTCAAACAACCCTTTATGCTTTCCAGAAATTCTACATCATTTCGGATCAACAATATGTCATTCACATATACTTATCAGAAATGTTGTAGTGCTCCCACTCACTTTATTGCAAATGCAAGTTTCCACCAAACTTTGTATACCCAAAAACTTTGATCACTCCATCAAAGTGTATATTCCGACTCCGAGATGCTTGCTCTAGTCCATGGAAGGATCGTTGGAGCTAGCATATCTTTTAGCATCCTTAGGATCGACAAAACCTTTCTGATTGTATCACATACAACCTTTCCTTACGAAAACTGGTAAGGAAACTTGTTTTGTCATCCATCTGCCAGATTTCATAAATGCAGCTAATGCTAACATGATTCCGACGGACTTAAGCATCGCTACGGGTGAGAAAATCTCATCGTAGTCAACTCTTTGAACTTGTGGAAAACTCTTCGCCACAAGTCGAGTTTCATAGACGGTGACATTACCGTCCACATCCGTCTTAGTCTTAAAGATCCATTTGTCTCAATGGCTTGCCGATCACAGGGCAAGTCCACCAAAGTCCATACTTTGTTTTGATACATGGATCCTATCTCGGATTTATCGGCTTCTAACCATTTGTCGGAATATGGGCCCACCATCGCTTCTCCATAGTTCGTAGGTTCATCGTTGTCCAACAACATGACCTCTAAGACAGGATCAATGTACCACTCAGGAGTAGTACATATCCTCGTCAACCTACGAGGTTCGATAGCAACTTGATCTGGAGCTTCATGATCACTATCATTAGTTTCCTCTTCAACTGTCGTAGATTCCACAGAAACATCTTTCTGTGTTGCACTACTCTCCGGTTGAAGTGAGGGTTCGACAACCTCATCAAGTTCTATCTTCCTCCCACTCAATTCTTTCGAGAGAAACTCCTTCTCGAGAAAGGACCCATTCTTAGCGACAAACATTTTGTCCTTGGATCTGAGATAGAAGGTATACCCAACCGCTACCAGTGGGTATTCCATGAAGATGTATTTGTCCGCTTTGGGTTCGAGCTTTTCCTGGCTGAAGCCATAAGCATCGCAGCCCCAAACATTTAAGAAAACGACAACTTTGGTTTCTTGCCAAACCATACGACGTCGTCTCAACGGACTTAGATGGTGTCCTATATAAAGTGAATGCAGCTGTCTCTAATGCATAACCTCAAAATAATAGCGGTAGATCGGTAAGACACACCATAGATCGCACCATATCTCATAAGGTTCGATTACGATGTCCGGACACACCATTACACTGTGGTGTTCCAGGGGACTTCAACTGCGAAACAATTCCACAATGTCTTAAGTGATTGCCAAACTCATTTAAGATAATATCCCCTTGATCAGATCGTAGGAACATGATCTTTTTGTTATGATGATTCTTAATCTTCACTCTGAAATTTTTGAACCTTTCAAACGTTTCAGACTTTTGCTTCATTAAGTAAATATACCATATCTACTCAAATCGTCAGTGAAGATGAGAAAATAACGATATCCACCACACGCCTTAATTCTCATTGGATCACATACATCAGCATGTATGATTTCCAATAAGTCACTTACCCGTTTCATTGTACCTGAAAACGAGATCTCAGTCATCCTGCCCATGAGGCATGGCTCGCATGTGTCAAGCGATTCAAAATCAAGTGACTCCAAACGTCCATCAGCATGGAGTTTCTTCATGCATTTTATGCCAAAATGACCTAAGCGGCAGTGCCACAAGAAAGTGGTACTATCATTATTAACTCTACATCTTTTGGCATTAATATTATCATTATGTGTATTACCATGATCGAGATTCAATGAACCATTGGGTGCATGACCATAAAGGTATTATTCATGTAAACAGAATAACCATTATTCTCTAACTCAAATGAATAACCGTATTGCGATGAACATGATCTAATCATTTTCATGCTCAACGTAGACACCTGATAACATTTATCTAGGTTCAACACTAATCTCGAAAATAGAGGAAGTGTGCGATGGTGATCTCATCAACCTTGGAAACACTTCCAACACACATCGTCACCTCGCCCTTAGCTAGTCTCCGTTCAGTCCGTAGCTTTTGCTTCAAGTCACTAATAATAGCAACTGAACCGGTATCCAATACCCAGGTGCTACAAGGAGTACTACTAAGGTACACATCAATAATATCAAATATACTTTGTTGAAGTTGCCAGCTATCATATCTACCATGTATTTGGGGTGGTTCCGCTACCATGTGACCGTTCCCCTTACAACAGAAGCACTTAGTCTCGAGGTTTGGGTTCAACCATGGGTTCCTTCATCAGAGCGACAACAGGTTTGCCATTCATGAAGTTTCCCTTCTAGCCCTTACCCTTTTAAAACCAGTGGTCTTGTTAAACCATCAACACTTGATGCTCCTTCTTGATCTCTACTTTTGCGGTACTAAGAACCGCTGACAGCACCGGGATTATCACCATCCTTTGCTTGTCATAGTTCATCACGAAGTTCTAGTAGCTTGGTGATAGTGTCTAGAGAATTCCGCCAACCACTATCTCACCTGGAAGATTAACTCCCACTTGGTTCAAGTGATTTCAGCACCCAGACATTCTGAGCACATGCTCACAAGTTGAGCTATTCTCCTCCATCCTTTTGGCAAAAGAACTTGTCAGAGGTCTCATACCTCTCAACACGGGCATGAGCCTGAAATCCCAATTTCAGCTCTTAGAACATCTCATATGTTCTATGGCGTTCAAAACGTCATTGGAATCCCGATTCTAAGCCGTAAAGTATGGTGCACTAAACTATCAAGTAGTCATCAGGACGTGTCTCTCAGGTGTTCACAACATCCACAGACAACGTTGTAGGGGTTTGCACATTGAGCGGTGCATCAAAGACGTAAGCTTTCTGTGCAGCAGTGAGGACACTCCTCGGACTACGGACCCAGTCCGCATCCTTGCTTACAATATCTTTCAACTTAGTCTTTCTCTAGGATCGTATTAAACAGGGAGCTACAACGCAAGCTATTGATCTACAACATAATTTGCAAAGACAACTTAGACTATTGTTCATGATAAGTGAGTTATTACCTAATCAAATTATTTATAACTCCCACTCAAATTGACATCCCTCTGGTCATTCGAGCGTGACATGATCCAAATTCACCAACCCAAGTCCGATCATCACGTGAGATGAGGTGGTGTCAATGGTGAACATCTTCATGTTGATCATATCTACTATATGACTCATGCTCGACCTTTCGGTCTTCCGTGTTCCGAGGCCATGTCTGTACATGCTAGGCTCGTCAAGTCTAACCCGAGTGTTCTGCATGTGCAAAAACTGGCTTGCACCCGTTGTATGCGAACGTAGAGTCTATCACACCCGATCATCACGTGGTGCTTCGAAACGACGAACCTTCGCAACGGCGCACACTCGGGGGGAACACAATTTTATCTTGAAATTTTAGTGAAGGATCATCTTATAATGCTACCGTCGTCCTAAGCAAAATAAGATGCATAAAAGGATTAACATCACATGCAAATCATAAGTGACATGATATGGCCATCAACTCGTGCTTTTGATCTCCATCTCCAAAACACCGGCATGATCTCCATCGTCACCGGCGCCACGCCATGATCCCCATCATCATGATCTCCATCATCGTGTCGCCATCGAGGTTGTCATGCGCCCACCATGCTCTTACTACTATTGCTACCGCTTAGCGATAAAGTAAAGCATTACATAGCGCTTAATGATTGACACGCAGGTCATACAAAAATTAAAGACAACCCTATGGCTCCTGCCGGTTGCCGTATGCATCGACATGCAAGTCGATATTAACTATTACAACATGATCATCTCATACATCAAATATATCTCATCATGTCATTGGCCATATCATATCACATACATACCCTGCAAAAACAAGTTAGACGTCCTCTAAATTGTTGTTGCATGTTTTACGTGGCTGCTATGGGTATCTAGCAAGAACGCTTCTTACCTACGCAAAGCCACAACGGTGATATTCAAGTTGCTATTTAACCTTCTACAAGGACCGCCTTGTTCTATTCCGATTCAACTAAGATAGGAGAGACAGACACCCGCCAGCCATCTTATGCAACAAAAGTCACATGTCTGTCGATGGAACCGATCTCATGTACGTGGACATGTAAAGTTGGTCCGGGCCGCTTCATCCCATAATACCGCTGAATCAAGAAAGACTAAGGAGGGAAGCAATCTAAACATCAACGTCCACAAACCCTTTTGTGTTCTACTCGTGAAAGCATCTACGCAAGATCCTAGCTCATGATGCCACTGTTGGGGAACGTTGCATGGGAAACAAAAATTTTCCTACGCTCACCAAGATCAATCTAGGAGATGCATCTACGAGGGGAGAGTTGGATCCACATACCCTTGTAGATCGCTAAGCGGAAGCGTTCAAGAACGCGGTTGATGGAGTCGTACTCGCCGCGATTCAGATCGCCGAAGATCCTAGCACCGAAGCAACGGTGCCTCCGCGTTCTTCACACGTGCAGCCCGGTGACGTCTCCCACGCCTTGATCCAGCAAGGAGAGAGGGAGAGGTTGGGGAAGACTCCATCCAACAGCAGCACAACGGCGTGGTGGTGATGGAGGAGCGCGGGACTCCAGCAGGGCTTCGCCAAGCGCTGCGGGAGACGAGGAGGGAGAGAGGTAGGGCTGCGCCAATCGACCGAGGTCAAAACTTGTTCTGGGCAGCCCTAAACTTCACATATATATAGGGGGGAGGTAGGGGCTGCGCCCCCATCTAGGGTTTCCTCCCTAGGGGTGGTGGCAGCCCCCCAGAACCCATCTAGGGTGCGGCCAAGGGGGGGAGAGAGAGGGGGCGCCCTAGGATGGGCCTTAAGGCCCATCTGGACCTAGGGTTTGCCCCCCTCCACACTCCATGCGCCTAGGGACTTGGTGGGGGGGCGCACCAGCCCCCTTGGGGCTGGTCCCCTCCCACACTTAGCCCACGCAGCCTTCTGGGGCTGGTGGCCCCACCTGGTGGACCCCCGGGACCCTCCCGGTGGTCCCGGTACATTACCGATATCCCTGACGTTGGTGGTGTAGCTAGAGAGGAGCTGAACGATTGTAAATGGAGGGTTGGCGGAAGGCAGCGTGCTTGGGTTCAGAGAGGCAATGGCTTCAGACAGCGGCGTAGCCAGGATTGGCTGACGCCCAGGGCCAAAAATGAAGGGCTAATTTTTTTCCTAACAAACTACCCCAGTTTTATGTCATACAAAAGTAACGCTAATTTTTAATGATAAAATCTGAACACAATATTTAGCTGTGCTTCATCTCATAATGTAACACATAACAAAAGACAATATAAATGATACATAATACAAAAGAGGGTATCAAATCAAAGGGTTGTTTGATTTTAGCTTCCCGCGATTACATCTTCAATAATAATAGATGATTCACCTTCAAATATAAAATTGACATGCAAGTCAGTGCATAGAAAGCAAGTAAAAAAATTGCTACTAGTTGCAAAATATGAAACATTACCTCTAGGACGAGGTAACATGCCTTTGCGGTTGCGATAACCCTAAAATCGCTCAATGATCTTTGACTCTTCAATACTAACCAATACATCTCGCTCAATGTAACATACCATTCTGTGATTCAGCCAATCATCACCCATCCTGTTCCTCAAGTCAGTCTTGATAATGCTCATTGCCGAGAAGGCCCTTTCCACCGTTGCGGTTGCAGCAGGTAAAATTAATGCTAACTCGACAAGGTGGTAAACCAGCGGAAAAGTTGTGTGCATCTCACTCAAAACCATCTTCATGGCAAGATGACCAAGGTCATTACAATTCATCAAATGTGGATCTACTCTTGCTTCATGAATGAACGAGTCCAATTGGTTTCTAAGGACAAAACTAACTTCATATGCAGAGAAGTCGGCACCATACATACTAGCAAGATCAACAAGCTTGTCTTCATCATAATTGGCAAAAGAGTTCTTCGGATCAAGACAAGCAATGCATCTTAACAATTGAGTAGATCTTTCAGTAAAGCGGTTGTTTAATTCCACAATAACTTGGTCATGCACAACATTGAATATTTCATTTCTGAAATGATGGTGGTAAGTTACCAATTGGCCACCCCAAGTTCTTGAACGACCATTAGCAGTTCTTGTATCTTCCATATTTGGCACTACAATATTGTATTTGAGACAGAAGTCAGTTACCTCTTGGAAGAGCTCATCCCAACCATTCTGCCGTATCTCTTGCATTTTGTCCAATGTGGTTTTGATCAATTCCACGGCACGCACAATATGTTGTTTTTTCTGTTGCAAGCACTGTGATAGATCGTTAGTCTTGCCCAATAATCTTATCATAAGATGCAATATGAGAACAAATTCAAATGTTTCCATGTGCTTTATCAAACCCCCAGCCGAGGTTCTTTGTGCAACATTATCAGCATCATTGTACAAATTCTCTAATACCTTCAGAACTGGTTTCCATATAGAAATAAGTCGACACAAAGTCCTATGATGTGACCCCCACCGTGTATCACCGGCTCTTGCAAGGTTAGTTAACTGGTTTTTTCCTTTCCCCCCAAGAAGTTCCCCGGCCTCCACTTGGCGCACAAATTCATCATGTTGCTCTTGGGCTAATTGATCATGTCGTTTACATGAAGCATTAACAATGTTGACAAGCATGCTAGTGTATTCAAAAAATCCCTTACCGATGAACAACACTTTGCAACGACAACAACAACTAATTGCAATTGATGGGCAAAGTAGTGTATATAATGAGCATAAGGATTTTCCTCCAATATCAATCTTTGCAACCCATGAAATTCCCCTCTCATATTGGAAGCCCCGTCATAACCTTGCCCTCTCAAATTCGACATAGACAAGCCCTGAGTAGCAAATATAGCATCCAAAACTACCTTAAGTGAAGTTGCTCGCGTGTCCGGAACATGCTTGATTGCAATAAACCTCTCAATCACCTCCCCTCGGCTGCTGAGATGCCTACATAAGACACAATTGCATGATTAATATATAACAACTTTGAGAAAATATATGCACAACAAGACCCACATACAATACACACAAAGGTACTGACCTCAAACACATAGCCATTTGCTCCTTGATAGATGCATCTCTAGACTCATCAACAAGTAAGGATAATTTTCTATCTCCAATTTCATCAATAATGGCTTTGGAGGTCTCTTCTACACACGCCTTGCACAAGTCCAATTGTATCTCAGGTGAAGTTAGCTTATGGTTCGCTCCTGCATCCCCAATCAATTTGCGTGCCTCTCCGTCTTTCTCTATGAGCCAGCCCAACAATTCCTTAAAGTTACCCTTATTCTTTGAGCAAGTAGACTCATCATGTCCAGGAAAAGCTAGACCTTGTAGCAGCAAAAATTTGATAACACCCAATATAATCAAGAGACGAGCTTTGTATTCTTCTTCGTCCTTCTGAGTTCCTCGATCAAACACATGTGGCAGATTTTGTGTAACACCCCGGTGTAATCATGCTACAGTAACCCTTGGGGTTAACCTAATCATTTTGCTAAAACAAGTGATTCTCATCTTAGTCTCTTATCTCTTTCGAATTCCTGTTGAATTCAATTTCAAATTTTGAGTGAAATTCAATTTTTCCAAACATGGAAACTAAATTGTTCATCATGTGCCAAATAATCCATAATGAATATTGATTTTGGACCAACATTATTTGGATGCTTAAAATTCCCTCAATCATTTTAAAACAGACCCAACAACATTAATTTGAGCAATTTCAAATTTAAACAAGTATCTAAACTACTCCAGATAAATTGTAACTTGGTGGTCTAGCTCAACACACTGCCTAATGTTTGTGTGCCAGTTTTCATACTCCACTAAATTCATTTAGTAAATAAAAGGATGCAAATTAGAGGAGAAATAAAAGGCAGAAGCAAAGAAAAGAATAGGTAAACAAAAGAGAGAAAGGCCCACTGCCCCTAGACCTTAGCCATTTGGGCGGCCCAACCCCGCAGCTCACCTCCACGGTCGTCCTCCTCCTTCCCTGTTCACCCGACCGGGGCTCCTCCCGCGCGTCCCCGCCACACCACGTCGTCGGCATTGCCCCGGAGGGGATAAGAACAACGTGACCCTCCCTCCTCGGCCTCGTCAGCTTCCTCTCGCACAAATATCTCCCTCTCCCCTCTCGATCTGATCCAGATCGGGCCAAACCTTGTGCCCCGACGCCAACCGCCCCGTCGCCGGACCTCCTCCCCGCGGTTGCTTCCTAGACCTTCATTCGTCGTACGTCGCCCGCCAGGAGGCCTCTGCCTCACCTCGTCCACCAACGTCGCCAACCGCATCCTCGGCTCCTCCCCGAGCCTACTCTTGCACAACTACAGGGCCCCGGTGAGGCCTCGTCTGCCCTCGCTCCGTTTCCCTGTGCTCCGGTCCCCGTAGGTCGCCTTCTCGCACGCTCGCCATTCTACGCCGCTGCCACCAGACCCCGACGCCTCCCCACGGCCCCGCGTCCCCTCGCCACCACCATGACCTGCCGCCGGACTCAGCGCTCAGCGCTCCTCCTCCCCGCTTCGCTCCACGTTGGCGTCTGCTCTGCCGCCGCCCGTCTTCGTCGCAGAAGCCGCCGCCCTGGCCTTGCTCCGCTCCGACCGCCGCGCCGCGCGCTGGCCGCGCTCACGCACGCCCCTGCGCCATCTCGTGCCTTGCCGCGCGGCCACTACAGGCATCGCGCCTCCCCTCGCCGGCGCACGCGCTCCCGCCGCGCCGGCCAGCCGGCATCCGTCCCTGGCCGCGCCCCGCCTCCGGCCTCCTCGCCCCGTCCTGCTTCCCCACAGCCGCCGCACTCCCGCCGTTGCTCCTGCTTATCACCGCGCCTGCCGGCCGAGCCAGGCCGCCGCCGTTCCATTGCCGCCTCCGCCCCTGGCCGCTCTGGCCTCGCCCTCGCCGGCGCCCTGCGTGGCCGCCGCCCGGGGCCCGCACGCCCTCGGGCTCGAGCTCTGCTCGTCGTGCGCCCCGGGGCCTCCGCTCCGCCCCGCCCCGTCCAGTTCCCTCGCTCACGGGACGGGCTCCATCGCCC
>LR738711.1:871945825-871986019 GCA_902687465.1 Secale cereale | reverse complement strand
TATGACAGGTGGTCCTAGCCCCCACCCAAGAAAAAAAAAGAAGTTTTAAAAAATAATAATAAAAATATATAATTAATTAACTAATAATTAACTTAATTAAGCTGATATTTAACGCTAATTAATTATGTTTAATTAAACTAATTACACATTAGTCTAATTAAACTTGATTAATTAAATTAGTCAATGACAGTGGGCCCCACTGCCCTTTGACCAGTGAAAGTTGACGGTTGACCCCGCTGACATCACCCTGACATCATGCTGACGTCATCACTTACTATTTTGGATAATATTAATTTAAATTAATTAAATAAATTCCTAAAAATGCTAAAACTTTGGAAAATCATATAAAATAATCTGTAACTCGGATGAAAATGTTTTATATATGAAAATCGCTCAGAACGACGAGACGAATCCGAATACGCGGTCCGTACATTCGCCACACATCCCTAGCATAGTGAACCTGCAACTTTCCTCCTCCGATACACCTGTCTGAAAACATGAAACACTGGGGATACTTTCCCGGATGTTACCCTCCTTCGCCGGTATCGTGTACCACCACTTAGAGCACCCTAGCACTGCGTGCTGACGTGTCGTGCTTCTCTGTTGCAATTGTTTGCTTTATATTTACTGTTTCTTGCCCCTCTTCTCTCCGGTAGACCCCGAGACCGATGATGCCCCGGTGATCGGCTACGGTTCGACGACCCCCTCCTTCTTGCCAGAGCAACCAGGCAAGCCAACCCCCTTTGATCATTCCGATATCGCCCATTCTCTTCTCTCTTATGCTTGCATTAGAACTGCTACTGCTTTTCTGTATGATCCTATTCTGATGCATAGCCTGTTGTTGTTACTGCTTTCATACCTTACATGTTTATACTAAACTGCTTAGTATAGGCTAGTTAGAGATCCACCAGTGACCCCCTACCTTGTCCCGACTGCCCCGCTGGATTATCAGAAGACCCGATCAACGGGATCGAAGACCAGGACCCGGCACCGCATATCACTTTCCCCTTAGTTGCTTGACACTACTGGGTTACTATCGAGTGCCGAGGGTGAGACCTCATCAGCACTTCTGATGTTAACCTTGTAGGTTAGTTCATCGGTTGTGGTCATCGAGGGTGATTCCACTTTCTCCACTCCCGATAACGACACTGTCATGCAACTCCTCAAGAGTGGACCTCGAGGGTGACTCCTCTTTCGTTCACCTTGACGATAAACATCAGGTGGAATTCCATCGAGGGTGATTTCCTCAGGTTTTCCTTTGGTGTCAGACACACAGTTACTATGGTTACTATGACTTACACTGAACCTGGTTACTAAAGACGGGTCGACCCTGAGGGGTACCCGCGCGAGCTTAATTGCGAGTGATGTGTAGTCGGGTTGACCTGGAAGGTGCCCGCGAGTTAAATACGAGGCGTGGCCGGGCACTCGCCCTTGCCGCAAGTTCTCGAGACGGGGCGATGGGGTCACATTATCGTGAGTCTCTGCTCGTTACCGCGCGTCCCCAAGACACTAAACGGTTTGGATATTTGATCCGAGGGGCCTCTGGCCCGATAGCGCTAACCATCACGTGGGCATAGTATGGGCGTTCTGCGTCGTATGCATCAGCCGAAGCTTAACTGACGTCATTGCAACTGAGCGGCGCGTGCCGGGTTGGACTGCGTAAGCACCTACCTTTTTAAGGAGGTTGCCCAGGTCTGCTCACCGGCCGCCCACGCAACGTGCAGGAGTTCCCGGGGCGATTGGCCCATGACCCCTGGGGGCATAGGGTTTAGTCCGGCGTGCATGACCTCTCTATTAAGCCTAGGTCGGGTTGCGGCGTATTGTTTGGCCGAGGGCGGGCATGACCTGATGGTGTGTCCGGCCGTAGTTAAGCGAGCGTGTTGGGTAAGTTGGTGCACCCCTGCAGGGAAGAAAACATCTATCGATAGCCTGTCCTACGGTAACGGACACTTGGAGTTGTATCCCGATCGCTACAACTAGAACTGGATGCTGAGGCATTGTTTGGATATGTTGCTTCGGGAGTCGAGAAAGGATCCCGGAGCGTTGGAACAACAACATAAATATGACTTATGTTATACTACTCTACTTCCCCCTCTTGCTGCAAGACGGTGGTTTCCAGAAGATGCTAGTCTTCGATAGGACTAGCTTCTCCCCCTCTTATTCTGGCATTCTGCAGCTTAGTCCACAGATACTACCCTTTTCATTGATACCGATGCATATGTAATGTAGATCCTTGCTTGCGAGTACTTTGGATGAGTACTCACGGTTGCTTTGCTCCCCCTTTTCCCCCTTCTTCCTTCTTGCTAGTTGATGCAACCAGATGGTGGAGTCCAGGAGCCAGACGCCACACTTGACGACGGCTACTACCCTGACAAAGGCTACAACTAAGTGAAGACCGTCGACGACCAGGAGTAGTTAGGAGGTCCCAGGCATAAGGCCTTGCCTTTTCGATCATTGATGCTTTTGTGCTAGCCTTCTTAAGGCAAACTTGTTTAACTTATGTCTGTACTCAGATATTATTGCTTCCGCTGACTCTTGTGTATTCGAGCTTATGTATTCGAGCCCTCGAGGCCCATGGCTTGTAATATAAGGCTTGTATTATTTTAATTTGTGTCTAGAGTTGTGTTGTGATATCTTCCAGTGAGTCCTTGATCTTGGTCGTACACATTTGCGTGCATGATTAGTGTACGGTCAAATCGGGGGCGTCACAAGTTGGTATCAGAGCCGACTGCCTGTAGGAACCCCCCTTTCCAACTCCTTGGCCGAAGTTGAGTCTAGTCTTTGAAAACCGTTTTACTAACATGGATGTGTGGCTTACGGGCCCACGTCGCCAATTGGGTGGTATTAGGATCTTTTACTCCTCGTCTTTACTCTGGGACTCTAAACTCTCTTCTATTCGTTAAACGAATTTACTAACTCTAACCTTAGGATCCTGTGACCACATTCACCCCAAAGTTGGATAAGCCATAGTTATTCCTTAGGTTAGTATTTTGAATAAGTACCCCATTCTGTCTGCCCGACTACTATGTGGTACCCGTCGAACCTCGTTGATTCTACATGTTAGATAATGAATAATTCTTTGTCTTTGCAAATGCTCAATGCTGAACTACCCCTGTTACATGTTAGCAGGATGGTTAGACCAGGTGGTCGTGGCCGTGGTGGCAGCGCTACACCATCGCCCGAATTCGTGGCAGGAATGATGCAACAGTTTGAGCTGAATCGCCAGTTCATGGAAGGAGTGATGGCTCAGTTTCCTCGCCCAAATATGAATCAGCAGCCACCCCCAGTAACTTTGCAAGACTTTGCGCAACTCAACCCTGTCGTCTACCGCAGCTCAACTCAACCACTGGATGCTGATGACTGGCTCCGTGACATCGCTTTCGAGCTAGAGTCTGCTGATGTAGCCCCTGCCAACTATGTCACCTTCGCGGCATACTATCTGAAGGGCCCCGCTGCTCAATGGTGGGACAGCCACAGGCGTACCCTACCTGCTGGAACGGTCATCACTTGGCCGGATTTCCAAGCCGCCTTCCGTGCCCGCTTCATTCCTCAGGGAATCATGGACAGGAAGAAGCGAGAGTTCCGCAACCTCATCCAAGGCAGCAAGTCTGTAGATGCTTATCAGCGAGAATTCTTGTACTTGTCCCGCTACGCTGAAGAAGACATTGCTACTGATGCTCGCAGGCAAGAAAAGTTTCGTGATGGACTTCACCCTAATATCAAGCTAGCACTTCTCGCTCATGACTTTGCCGACTTTGCCACCTTGGTGAACAAGGCTATTCAGGTTGAGACTGGTCTTCAGGAACACCAGGGATCCCTCAGACGCAACCGTGACGCTGGCTCATCTTCGGGCCCGTCCTCACAGAAGCGTTGGATTTGGATCCCCCACAGCATGTATCGTCCAATTGCACCTGCACCAAGACAGTCCTATGTTGCACCTCGTCTGCCTCCCCCACCACCGAGGCAGCCTCTTCAGACTGCGCCGCCCCGAGCACCTGCTTCCAACCCCAAGGATGGTCTATGGTTCAAGTGTGGCCTTCCGGGTCACCGTTCTAGGAAATGTCCTCAGAATCAGAATCAACTTGTTCTTCCTCCTGCTGGTCGTGGTAACAATCAACCCCGCAATAAAAATGCCAGACCTTATGGTCGTGGTCAGGCTAACCACGTTGATCTGAATGAAGCTCAAGACCAGCCTGCTACTGTGATGGGTACTCTTCTCGTGAACTCAGTACCGGCTTCTGTGTTATTCGATTCAGGAGCATCACATTCATTCATGTCAGAAAATTTTGCATACGCACACGACATTCGATGCGAGCCCATGAACACTCCGATAGTGGTACGCACCCCTGCGGGTCAGTGTCGAACCACCATGATTGGTCGCGACGTCCCCGTTGAAATTGAAGGGTTGGAATTCCATGTTTCTCCCATTATATTGGAGTCTTCTAATATTGATCTCATTCTGGGAATGGAATGGTTGAAAGCACATACTGCCTCTATCGTTTGCGCCACCAAAGTCGTTCATCTCCTACATCCATCAAATGAGATAGTAAGCTACCATGCTCAAGTTGTTCAAATTGCCGAGGCGCGACTTTATGCCTTGAAAGCATTGAACGCAGCACCTCTGGAGGGCATTGAGAAGATTCCAGTCGTTCGCGATTTCCAAGATGTCTTTCCAGAAGAACTCCCAGGCATACCTCCTACGCGGGCTGTTGAATTTGTCATCGACTTGAAACCAGGCACCATTCCTATCGCCAAACGACCTTACAAGATGCCACCTCATGAGCTCCTTGAACTTAAGGAGGAAATCGACAAGTCTCTTCGCAGTAGATTCATTCGTCCAAGTTCCTCTGCTTGGGGAACACCTTCTCTCTTTGTGAAGAAGAAGGATGGCACGAACCGTTTGGTCCAAGACTACCGTCCTATCAACCAAGCTACAATTCAGAACAAATATCCACTTCCTCGGATCAACGATCTGTATGATGAACTGGCTGGTTCATCAGTTTTCTCTAAACTCGGCTTGAGGTTGGGTTACCACCAGATCCGTGTTCATGAAGAGGATATTCCAAAGACCGCATTCGTCACTCGTTATGGTTCTTACGAGTACACCGTCATGTCCTTCGGTTTGACCAATGCTCCAGCGACATTCTCTCGTCTGATGAACTATATATTCATGGATTACCTCGACAAGTTCGTCGTGGTCTATCTGGATGATATCCTGGTATATTCGAAGAATAAAGAAGAACATGCTGAACATCTTCGTCTTATTCTGGAAAAGCTTCGAGAGCATCAACTATATGCCAAATATTCTAAGTTTGAATTCTGGCTACCCGAAGTAACCTACCTTGGTCATGTGATCTCCAAGGATGGTATTGCTGTTAACCCAGAGCGAGTTCAGGCTATTCTTGACTGGACCCCTCCCAAGAATGTCAAGCAAGTCAGAAGCTTTCTCGGACTCGCCAGCTACTGCCGTCGTTTCGTTGAGAACTTTTCCAAGATCGCCAAGCCATTGACTAACCTGCTTCACAAGGGCGTTAAGTTTGAATGGACAGAAAAATGTCAGGAAAGTTTCCAGGCTCTCAAGGACAAGCTAACTTCTGCCCCAGTGCTTGCTCCTCCGGATTCTCAGAAGGATTTCGTCATATATTGCGATGCTTCACGTCAAGGATTAGGCTGTGTCCTAATGCAAGAGCGCAGGGTGATTGCTTATGCCTCTCGTCAAGTGCGTTCTCATGAAGAAAACTACCCGGTTCATGAACTCGAGCTTGCAGCGGTTATTTATTCTTTGAAGCTGTGGCGACATTACCTTCTCGGTAATCGTTGCGAGATCTTCACCGATCATCAGAGTCTGAAGTATCTATTTACTCAACCAGACCTGAACCTCCGTCAGCAAAGATGGATGGAGGCTATAGCAGATTATAACGTGGGTATTTCCTATACCCCAGGCAAGGCTAATGTCATGGCCGATGCCCTGAGCCGCAAGTCTTATTGCAATAACCACATGGTTCATAAAGCTCAACCCCGCCTGTACGAAGAGCTCTGCACGCTGAACCTTCAACTAGTTCCACAGGGTTCTCTGAATAACCTTGTCCTGGAACCAACTCTTTTGAAAGCAATTAAGTCTGCTCAAGCCAAAGATGCTCACGTTGATATAATGAAAAAGGATCTTGCCTTAGAGAAATCCAGAGATTTCTCACTTGCTGAAGATGGGACCTTGTACTTCAAAGATCGCATAGTGGTACCCCGCTTCGAGCTTATGACTGAGAAGGTGATGAAAGAAGCATATGACACCCCTCTCTCTATTCATCCGGGAAGTACTAAGATGTATCTAGGCATCCGTCAGAAGTACTGGTGGTCTAACATGAAGCAAGACATTGCTCGGTATATCGAAGAATGTGACGTTTGTCGTCGCGTCAAAGCTGAACATCAGAAACCAGCTGGACTTCTACAACCACTTCCGATTCCTGAATGGAAGTGGAATAAGATTCAAATGGACTTTGTAACTGGCCTTCCTAAGTCTCAGAAAGGTAATGATGCTATCTTTGTCGTCATCGACCAATTCTCGAAGGTTGCTCACTTTCTGCCAGTCAGGAGACAATCACTGCTAGTCAATTAGCAAACTTGTATATCTCCAGAATTGTGTCACTCCACGGCATTTCGAAGGAGATCAGTTCAGACCGTGGCAGTATTTTTACTTCGAAGTTCTGGGATAGTTTCCAAGAGGCAATGGGAACTCATATTACCTAGAGCACTGCTTATCATCCCCAATCCCAAGGCCAAGTCGAGCGAGTCAATCAAATTCTTGAAGACATGCTTCGGGCTTGTGTTATTTCTTTCGGCAAGAAGTGGGAAGAATCTCTCCCTTATGCGGAGTTCTCTTATAATAACAGTTATCAAGCCAGCTTGAAGATGGCACCCTTCGAAGTGCTTTATGGACGTAAGTGCCGAACCCCTCTGAATTGGTCAGAAACTGGGGAACGGACGCTCATTGGTCCGGACATTATTCAACAAGCTGAAGAGCAGGTTCGCATTGTCCGGGATAATCTCAAGGCGGCCCAGTCTCGCCAAAAGAGCAACTATGACTGGAAACACTGGGGTTCAACTTATCAACCTGGTGAACAAGCTTATCTGCGTGTCAATCCTTTGAGAGGCACCCATCGATTCGATGTCAAGGGCAAGCTAGCTCCGCGCTACATTGGTCCCTTCCGCATTCTCGCCCGTCGTGGACTGGTGGCTTATCAACTGGAGTTACCACCTCAGTTCTCTCACGTTCATGACGTCTTCCACGTGTCGCAATTTCTTCGTTGCTTCAAGGATCCGGAACGTGAAGTGGATCCGGAATTGATTGAAGTTCAAGATGATCTCACTTACAAAGAGCATCCGATCCGCATTCTTGAAGAAGCTGAACGTCGAACCCGCCAGAAAGTTACCAAGTTCCTCAAGGTGCAGTGGTCAAATCATTCTGAAGGTGAAGCCACTTGGGAACGCGAGGATAATCTTCGGGCAGAGTATCCCGACCTTTTTCCTTCTACCTCTTAATTCTCGGGACGACAATTTCTTTTAGAGGAGGAGAGTTGTAACACCCCGGTGTAATCATGCTACAGTAACCCTTGGGGTTAACCTAATCATTTTGCTAAAACAAGTGATTCTCATCTTTGTCTCTTATCTCTTTCGAATTCCTGTTGAATTCAATTTCAAATTCTGAGTGAAATTCAATTTTTCCAAACATGGAAACTAAATTGTTCATCATGTGCCAAACAATCCATAATGAATATTGATTTTGGACCAACATTATTTGGATGCTTAAAATTCCCTCAATCATTTTAAAACAGATCCAACAACATTAATTTGAGCAATTTCAAATTTAAACAAGTATCTAAACTACTCCAGATAAATTGTAACTTGGTGGTCTAGCTCAACACACTGCCTAATGTTTGTGTGCCAGTTTTCATACTCCACTAAATTCATTTAGTAAATAAAAGGATGCAAATTAGAGGAGAAATAAAAGGCAGAAGCAAAGAAAAGAATAGGTAAACAAAAGAGAGAAAGGCCCACTGCCCCTAGACCTTAGCCATTTGGGCGGCCCAACCCCGCAGCTCACCTCCACGGTCATCCTCCTCCTTCCCTGTTCACCCGACCGGGGCTCCTCCCGCGCGTCCCCGCCACACCACGTCGTCGGCATTGCCCCGAAGGGGATAAGAACAACGTGACCCTCCCTCCTCGGCCTCGTCAGCTTCCTCTCGCACAAATATCTCCCTCTCCCCTCTCGATCTGATCCAGATCGGGCCAAACCTTGTGCCCCGACGCCAACCGCCCCGTCGCCGGACCTCCTCCCCGCCGTTGCTTCCTAGACCTTCATTCGTCGTACGTCGGCCGCCAGGAGGCCTCTGCCTCACCTCGTCCACCAACGTTGCCAACCGCATCCCCGGCTCCTCCCCGAGCCGACTCTTGCACAACTACAGGGCCCCGATGAGGCCTCGTCTGCCCTCGCTCCGTTCCCCTGTGCTCCGGTCGTCGTAGGTCGCCTTCTCGCACGCTCGCCATTCTACGCCGCTGCCACCAGACCCCGACGCCTCCCCACGGCCCCGCGTCCCCTCGCCACCACCATGACCTGCCGCCGGACTCAGCGCTCAGCGCTCCTCCTCCCCGCTTCGCTCCACGCTGGCGTCTGCTCTGCCGCCGCCCGTCTTCGTCGCAGAAGCCGCCGCCCTGGCCTTGTTCCGCTCCGACCGCCGCGCCGCGCGCTGGCCGCGCTCACGCGCGCCCCTGCGCCATCCCGTGCCTTGCCGCGCGGCCACTGCAGGCATCGCGCCTCCCCTCGCCGGCGCACTCGCTCCCGCCGCGCCGGCCAGCCGGCGTCCGTCCCTGGCCGCGCCCCGCCTCCGGCCTCCTCGCCCCATCCTGCTTCCCCACAGCCGCCGCACTCCCGCCGTGCTCCTGCTTATCACCGCGCCTGCCGGCCGAGCCAGGCCGCCGCCGTCCCACTGCCGCCTCCGCCCCTGGCCGCTCTGGCCTCACCCTCGCCGGCGCCCTGCGTGGCCGCCGCCCGGGGCCCGCACGCCCTCGGGCTCGAGCTCTGCTCGCCGTGCGCCCCAGGGGCTCCGCTCCGCCCGCCCCGTCCAGTTCCCTCGCTCACGGGACGGGCTCCATCGCCCGTAGCCCCGCTAGCGCTAGCGCCCGTTAGGCCCTCCCCCATGGGCCTAGGGGTGGGCACTTTCAAACCGAAAACCGAAATTTGAAACCGAACCGAACCATTTTAACCGAAATATAGGCTAATTCGGTTTGGTTTGAAAAATATAAATTATTTGGTGTTTAATTTTAAATCGGTTTTTGATTGAGAAAAACCATATACACCGAACTAACCGAATTATGAGTCCACTAGCCTTGTTTCTCTCCGCGCAAACACAATAAGATAGCCAATTAGCCTAAGTCGCTAGCTAGTTGTGTATCGCTTTGGAAATTATACATAGATTCATGCAATCACAAGAGCATGGGTCTAGTGCATAGATTATATGATCTCATGCATACAAATACTAATTGGTAGCTATTTTTTAAGATGATTGACGGCTATGTCTGTACAAAGTATAACAAATAGTTACATGATACGCTGTTTCAACTGATGGTGGTGCACATGTATTTTGGTTTTTCGGTTAACCGAACAAACCGAACCGATATATTTTGGTTAATAAGGTTCGGTGGCAATTTTTATCGTGATTATTTCGGTTGTCATTTTCCAGAAACCGAAATTCTAGAAACCCGAATAAACCGAACCGAATTAACCATATAAACCGAATGCCCACCCCTACATGGGCCTATGACAGGTGGGCCTAGCCCCCACCCAAGGAAAAAAAGAAGTTTAAAAAATAATAATAAAAAATATAATTAATTAACTAATAATTAACTTAATTAAGCCTGATAATTAATGCTAATTAATTATGTTAAATTAAACTAATTACACATTAGTCTAATTAAACCTGATTAATTAAATTAGTCAATGACAGTGGGCCCCACTGCCCTTTGACCAGTCAAAGTTGACTGTTGACCCCGCTGACATCACCCTGACATCATGCTGACGTCATCACTTACTATTTTGGATAATGTTAATTTAAATTAATTAAATAAATTCCTAAAAATGCCAAAACTTTGGAAAATCATATAAAATAATCTGTAACTCGGATGAAAATGTTTTATATATGAAAATCGCTCAGAACGACGAGACGAATCCGAATACGCGGTCCGTTCATTCGCCACACATCCCTAGCATAGTGAACCTGCAACTTTCCCCCTCCGATACACCTGTCCGAAAACGTGAAACATCGGGGATACTTTCCCGGATGTTACCCTCCTTCGCCGGTATCGTGTACCACCGTGTTAGAGCACCCTAGCACTGCGTGCTGACGTGTCGTGCTTCTCTGTTGCAATTGTTTGCTTTATATTTACTGTTTCTTCCCCCTCTTCTCTCCGATAGACCCCGAGACCGATGATGCCCCGGTGATCGGCTACGGTTCGATGACCCCCTCCTTCTTGCCAGAGCAACCAGGCAAGCCAACCCCCTTTGATCATTCCGATATCGCCCATTCTCTTCTCTCTTATGCTTGCATTAGAACTGCTACTGCTTTTCTGTATGATCCTATTCTGATGCATAGCCTGTTGTTGTTACTGCTTTCATACCTTACATGTTTATACTAAACTGCTTAGTATAGGCTAGTTAGAGATCCACCAGTGACCCCCTACCTTGTCCCGACTGCCCCGCTGGATTATCAGAAGACCCGATCAACGGGATCGAAGACCAGGACCCGGCACCGCATATCACTTTCCCCTTAGTTGCTTGACACTACTGGGTTACTATCGAGTGCCGAGGGTGAGACCTCATCAGCACTTCTGATGTTAACCTTGTAGGTTAGTTCATCGGTTGTGGTCATCGAGGGTGATTCCTCTTTCTCCACTCCCGATAACGACACTGTCATGCAACTCCTCAAGAGTGGACCTCGAGGGTGACTCCTCTTTCATTCACCTTGACGATAAACATCAGGTGGAATTCCATCGAGGGTGATTTCCTCAGGTTTTCCTTTGGTGTCAGACACACAGTTACTATGGTTACTATGACTTACACTAAACCTGGTTACTAAAGACGGGTCGACCCTGAGGGGTACCCGCGCGAGCTTAATTGCGAGTGATGTGTAGTCGGGTTGACCTGGAAGGTGCCCGCGAGTTAAATACGAGGCGTGGCCGGGCACTCGCCCTTGCCGCAAGTTCTCGAGACGGGGCGATGGGGTCACATTATCGTGAGTCTTTGCTCGTTATCGCGCATCCCCAAGACACTAAACGGTTTGGATATTTGATCCGAGGGGCCTCTGGCCCGATAGCGCTAACCATCACGTGGGCATAGTATGGGCGTTCTGCGTCGTATGCATCAGCCGAAGCTTAACTGACGTCATTGCAACTGAGCAGCGCGCGCCGGGTTGGACTGCGTAAGCACCTACCTTTTTAAGGAGGTTGCCCAGGTCTGCTCACCGGCCGCCCACGCAACGTGCAGGAGTTCCCGGGGCGATTGGCCCATGACCCCTGGGGGCATAGGGTTTAGTCCGGCGTGCATGACCTCTCTATTAAGCCTAGGTCGGGTTGCGGCGTATTGTTTGGCCGAGGGCGGGCATGACCTGATGGTGTGTCCGGCCGGAGTTAAGCGAGCGTGTTGGGTAAGTTGGTGCACCCCTGTAGGGAAGAAAACATCTATCGATAGCCTGTCCTACGGTAACGGACACTTGGAGTTGTATCCCGATCACTACAACTAGAACTGGATGCTGAGGCATTGTTTGGATATGTTGCTTCGGGAGTCGAGAAAGGATCCCGGAGCGTTGGAACAACAACATAAATATGACTTATGTTATACTACTCTACTTCCCCCTCTTGCTGCAAGACGGTGGTTTCCAGAAGATGCTAGTCTTCGATAGGACTAGCTTCTCCCCCCTCTTATTCTGGCATTCTGCAGCTTATTCCACAGATACTACCCTTTTCATTGATACCGATGCATATGTAATGTAGATCCTTGCTTGCGAGTACTTTGGATGAGTACTCACGGTTGCTTTGCTCCCCCTTTTCCCCCTTCTTCCTTCTTGCTGGTTGATGCAACCAGATGGTGGAGTCCAGGAGCCAGACGCCACACTTGACGACGGCTACTACCCCGACAAAGGCTACAACTAAGTGAAGAGCGTCGACGACCAGGAGTAGTTAGGAGGTCCCAGGCAGGAGGCCTTACCTTTTCGATCATTGATGCTTTTGTGCTAGCCTTCTTAAGGCAAACTTGTTTAACTTATGTCTGTACTCAGATATTATTGCTTTCGCTGACTCTTGTATATTCGAGCTTATGTATTCGAGCCCTCGAGACCCATGGCTTGTAATATAAGGCTTGTATTATTTTAATTTGTGTCTAGAGTTGTGTTGTGATATCTTCCAGTGAGTCCTTGATCTTGGTCGTACACATTTGCGTGCATGATTAGTGTACGGTCAAATCGGGGGCGTCATATTTTGCCTCTGATTTTTGAAAGCCTCATAGTGCTGTCTAGCCTTATTATGAGCACTATCATGTTTACCAACATGTTCATTAAGGATTTTGGGTCCATCCTTCCAATTTTTAAACCCTTTCTTAGTGAATGCTTGAACACCATAGTTTTCAGCTCTTGGTTGCTTAAATAGAAAGCAGTAAAAGCAAAAGGCTGCATTTTTATGAACGCTATATTCCAACCAGCCACGATGATTTTTGTACCAAGAATCATGAAAGCTTCTAAGCCCTTTCCCTACCCATTTCCGTTCATATACATGATCAGTTGGTTGGCATGGACCCTTACTAATGTACTCCCTTCTAGCAAGATCCCTAATGTCTGGATCCAAATTCTCAATAGGTATTCTCTTACCAGGGTCTGGTTCGATATCACCGGGCTTAAGTTGAGCCGTAACATGAGGAATATCATCACCTGGTAGAGTTGAAGGGCCTGTTTCTGTTACTATGGAATCATGGCTTTGTGGTTGAAAAAAAGATGTCATTGTCCTGGTTCTTTTGTTCATCTTGTCTTCTTGGAAATTGGAACAAAAAGTCAAAAATTAGGAAATCGGTTTCTACTGCAGCAATTAAACAACTAATCAATCCATCAAGGTGTATTTTGATTTGAAGCATCAATTTGAATGGAGCAAAAACATCTAACAGATGCCCTGTTGTGTGCTTTGTCAAAAAAAACATCTAACAAACTGGGCAGAGCAGGACAGAAGAGCTGAAGAGGCATACCTGGCCCTGGCTGGCTGGACGGTGGCGCCGTGGTGGAAGGCCGGAGGCGGGGCGAGGTCGCCGGATGGCCGGACGGTGGCGGCTGGACGGAGGCGGGGCGTCGCTGGACCAGAGGCCGGGCAAGGTCGCACACGAGTCGCTGGACGAGAGGGCGGACGGACTGCAGCCTGCAGGGAAAGCCGTGCGAGCGGGGTCGCCGCCTGCCCGCCTCGCCGGAGTGGACGGGGTCACCGGATTTGATGAGCGGTGGCCAGTGGCTGGCTGCGAGGGTCGATGAGGACGCGTATAGCGGTATAGGTTTCCGTCTGCGTCTCCGCTCTCTCTCGCTCTTGCGTGGTCGATCGATAGGGCCTGTGCAGTCGCACGTGATGGGCTAGGCCAAGCCAACGCCCCGGGCCACTTTATAGAAAATCTAAAAAATATAGGCTAAAAAAAATTGCACGCCCCGGGCCATGGCCCTGGTGGCCTGGGGCCCAGCTACGCCTTTGGCTTCCGATACCCTCTCTTCTTTCTTCTCCTCGAGGTCATACTTGTAGATGTCAGGAGATGAATGTACTGTGGACCTCAGGTAGTAGATGTTGGAAATATGAGCAATTTACCAAGTGATTTTATTAACAGAAATACTAGATAAAGCATGAGTATTATGGCAGTGATAAAACAAGTCATGTGATTTAACAAGGAGAAAGTAAACATCATCTTCATATATAGAACTAGCTGCATATATGAAGTCGGACCTAACAGATTTAGAGCAAAGACTAGAACAAAGAGCAGTGACAGTGTTTCTAATAGAAAAAGTATGAACACATACGAGCCAGAGAATGAAACAAGATAAACTGGAGAGATCATGGAGACATATGAAGCAGCAGCCGAAGCCCCGGTCTTGGGTGAGTTGTCCTCGCCGGCCATGTCGTCGAAGAGGTTGTCAACGTCGGGGAAGTAGTCGTCGGCGACCGGATCGTCCGTGATGAAACAGCCAGTAGTCGCGCCGAGCGCTCCCCAAAAACCTTATCACCCTTCTCCCATACAGGACTCAAAAGGTGTGATTTCGGAGGCCTACTGTCCCAAACCTGCAGTGCACGCCGCAAGCCGGGATGGGGAAGATCGTAGCAGCAGCTCAGAGATTGGAACTTGGGGCAAGAGGAGGAAGAGGCTCTGGTGCGTCTCTCTGGGAGGAGCGACCTCCCTTTTATAGGCGCAAGAGGAGGAGGCGAGAGGCTGTGCCGGGAGCTGAAGAGAGCGAGGGAGATGAAACGAACAGCCAGCAACCGAAGGGTGCTGCGTTCGTATTCAATGTCCACTACAGCAAAACTTTCAGCTTCCGACTGACCTTTCGTATACCCGTCGTGCGTGGCAAAAATAAGACATCGGCTCGACTCATTCCCGCAACCCGCGGCGCGGCGGGGCGAGGCGGGAGGAGGAGCGCGTGTGGATGTCCCTCTTATTCTCGTGCTCGTACAAGTGGAGAAAGAGCCTCCCTTATAAGGAGGTCCAACTCCGTGTAAACTAGTAATACGGGACTAAACTTTAGTTGTACCCCTTGTCTTGCATGAATGAGCTAAATAGGTCTTTAGGATTTATTAGAAATTTCTGAAATTAATATTGGGCTGGGCCAAAGTAGATAAAATTCCAGCAGTAGACACAGTTGGCGAGGATGGATGGGAACTTGTCCGCAGTTATAGAAAGGCACCTGCGGTAACCGATGAAGATGGCACGGCCGCCGATGCTTCTCACAGGCTCAACCTCGCCGCCGCGGTTGATATTGTCCAGCCGAAAAGCTTTCACGTGTTTCTTCAGCTTAATGATAGCAAAAATTTCTCCAGAAGATTCCACAAGGAAAAACTGGTTCGCATGCACTACCGTCCCGGGGAGATGGGCAAATCCCGTTGCAGGCTCGTCGGAGAACATCTTTTCAGGATCAATGGCGAACCGCCTCATCAGGCAGGATATCTCGTGAACAATACCAGCCGGCAGCGGCATCTCGGTTCTCTGCCTGCCAACCATCCGCGGCGAAGATACCGCTGGCGACGGCCAGCCGCACCGAAACGAAGCAGATCCCAAACATGTCATCTTCGACATCCAAAGTGAAGCAATCACTGTCAGGAACGGCTGTATACTGCTCATAACAACTGTCCCAGAGCAGGACGAGGGTGGGTGAAGAACGGTGGGGCTGTGAAGAACCGTGCTCGGGGAAACGATAGCCCATAGATAACTTTCTCGTTTTAAGACCGCAGAGAGTGGCAACTGAAACATTAACACAGGAGGGCCTGGGCGCCTTGAGGCGGATCATGTGACCGGTGAAAGGATTGAGGACGGCCGCTGCGTGAGGGGGCTCCTTGTCGGCGAGGACGAAGAAGCCACCGTGGGTAGTAGCAACGACGAAGTAGTTGCCGAGCATGTTGGCACAGGCCCGACCTCGACGTTGCAATCCGCCGAGTACTTTCCGGCAGACACACGTACGAGCGAAGTGCGGCCGATTACTTTCCGGCCGATCGAGTCGTAGCACATTAGTACCCAACAAGCAAGTAGACACGCAGGTGGATTGATCCTCACGTACAATTAGCACATGCACGTAGGTAAAACCCAGCCGCCGGCTTGACGATCGATGTCGTTACTCGCCGAGACACGCACGCGAGAACACACGAGACTGATGGCAATAGGGACTTGTCGGTCCTATGTCTTGTATTACTTTTATCCGAGTCAACAAGTACAGGGGATACATATGTATATATAGGTGTACGAGGTAGCTAACCTAGCCAACTAGGAAACCTATACGGTGACTGACTCTAGTCCGAGCCGGACATAGACTATGTCGTGGTTAATTCCAACAATCACCCCCCTAAACACGATGTCGTCACATCACAGCTTGGACACCGATCCTTTGCCGCATCTTCATGAACTTCTGTCGTCCCAAAGATCTGGTTAGGATATCTGCAAGCTGGTCGTCGGTGCAAACATAGTTGACGTCAATCTTACTTTCTTCCACACACCCCCTTAGGTAACGATACCTTGTATCGGCGTACTTGCATCTACCATGATGCACTGGATTCTTCCACAGAGAGATTGTAGACTTGTCGTCAATGTTGAGCACCACTCGTTCCGGTTCCTTACCTCTGAGGTCACCGAGTAGCCTTCCTAGGCACACGCCTTCACACACCGTGGTTGCAGCTGCAATATACTTTGCTTCACGAGATGATAATGCGACCACTTTCTCCTTTCGTGATAGCCAACTTACTATACTTCCTCCCAAGAAATATGCCACACCCGAGGTACTTTTACGGTCATCCACATCTCCTGCCATGTCGCTATCACTATAGCCAAGTAGCTCCATCATCTCCTTCTTCTTCTCTCTCAAATAGACACAACCGAAGTACCTGAGTATATTTTCCACAGCTGCCCAATGTTCCGTCGTGGGTGCTTCCATGAAGCGACTCACTATGCCAACGGAATAGACCAAGTCCGGTCTTGTATTCGTGAGATACCTCAACTTCCGGACCACACTTCTATACTCCGTTGCATCAACCATGGGTGCTTCACTTTTCTTGCTTAGTATAAGACGAGGCTTCATCGGAACATAACTTGCATTGCAATCTTTCATGCCACAACTTTCAAGTACCTTCTTTGCATATGCCTCCTGGCATATTGTGACCCCCTCCGGCTTTTGGTGTACCTCGATCCCGAGGTAGTAACTCAAGAGCCCTAGATCAGTCATCTTGAATAGCTCCTTCATTTGTAGCTTCAAGTTTGCAATCACCTCTTCATCTGCTCCCGTTATCAATAGATCATCCACATAGATGCCCACTAAGAGACGATCATTGCCTTTACCTCACTATACATTGCATGCTCTAGTGGGGCTTTCTCAAATCTAAGAGAAATCAATGTACAATCAAGCTTGATGATCCATGCCCGAGGAGCTTGTCGTAGCCCGTACAACGCCTTGTGTAGCTTCAATACCTTATGTTCCTCTCCTTCTTCGATGTACCCTGGTGGTTGCTTCACATACAACTCTCCTTCTAACTCCCTAGTCAAAAACGCGGAGTTCACATCCATATGATGTATCCTCCAAGATTCTTGAGCCGCGAGAGCTATAAGTAATCTTACCGAGTCCATCTTTGTAACTGGAGCGAACACTTCTTCGAAGTCCACACTTTGGTCTTGCACGTTTTCTTTAGCCACGAGCCTTGCTTTATGCTTCACCAAGTTCCCTTCGGCATCCTTCTTGATTTTGTACACCCACTTGAGCTCTATGGCATTATGTCCGTTGGGAAGATCCACGAGTTTCCATGTATCGTTGTTTCGGATCGACCACAACTCTTCATCCATAGCACGACGCCAACACTCCTTCATAATTGCGTCTTCAAAATTGTCCGGTTCCTCGATGTGCAAACGTTGTTGCCCTTTACTCTTCATCTTCATCGGATTTATTTGAAGTGCTTCTTCTGAAGAGATGTCCAACACTTGTCGTTTGTACGCTATTGGAGAAGAAACACTTGCTTCTGAACTTGCCAAAGTTCCTGTTTCTAGCAATTCACTGATCCCTGGATTTTTCACTGGGCTACACCACCGTGGACTGCTTCCCGAAGAATCTGCATCCCGGACTGCTGGGCAGCTATCTTCCTCATGCACGTCTCCTTTTCCTTGGTGTTGCCCACCTTCTGGCCCACCCATCACAAGGCATGCACCTGCTGGCGAGTTCCTTTCAGGAGAACTAGCTGGTGTACACAACTTGTAGCAGCCAGTACGTGCTGATTGGCTCCCTTGTGGGAATCTGGCCGCAGCCGGCCAGCTTGATGGACTGCCAGTCGCCAGCCTGCCTGCTGAGCTGCATGCGCAAGCGAGCGCTCCTGCACCGGCCGTATACGAGAAGTGCCTCGTCTCGGCTGCGTGTTCGTGCGGGCTAGCTGCCTTGCCGCTCGATGCAATGCACATAACGCCTGTAGCGTCTGGACTCGCCACGACGGATCCACCGTGGCTCGCGATGTCCGCACTGCCAGCATATTCGCCACGCTCGTCGTCTGGTCCAAGTGCAGCTCGCCGCATGTCTCGCCTTACGTTGTGGACTTCTGGCGCCACATTTTCGCCGTCGTTTAGCGCGACCACACCATCATGCCTTGTGTCATGATCTTCTGGCGCCACGACTTCGCCTGTTTCTAGCGCAACCACACCGTCACGCCTTGTGTCATGGTCTTCTGGCGTCACGACATCGTCTGGGTTTACTGACGCAGATGCACTCACCGGACCCATGTCCAGCTTACCAAGATCATCTGGATCCTCCTCGTCCACTAGCTCGCACATCAGCATCATATCCCCGTCGTCTCCTTCCTCGGCCATGAGCGCCCGCTGCCTCGGTGCTTCCTCGTAGTTAGCCTTGAAGTGACCAAGGAGACCACACTTATGACACCTCACTTTTCTGATGTCAAACTTTCTCCTTGGTGGTGCAGGCGCATCCTCGTCGTCCGAGTCAGCGAAGTTCTTTCTCGCCGAGCGCTGCTTCCCTTTCCCCTTCTTGCCACCGCTTGTGGATCCGCCTTGCTTTTCTTTCGTCAAGGCGATCCATTGCGCCTTTGTCAGCATCAGGTGCTCACTTGCCTCTGCGTCGCCGAAACTGAGACGAATTCTCTCGTCGTGGGCCTTGAACCTTCCGAGGAGATCCTCAATCGTCAGGGTTTTCAGGTCGAGACATTGCTCGATTGATGTGACGATCTGGATGTAGCGTGTCGGCGCGGCGCGCAAAAATCGTCGCACGATCGCAACTTCTTCTAGGGTTGAACCATAGTTGCGTATGCCGTTGACGAGGGTCTTGAGACGGGAGGCAAACTGATCAACCGTCTCACTTTCATCCATCTTCAGGCATTCGTAGCTTCTCATCAGGGACTGAAGGTGTGCTTCCTTGACACGGTCATGACCCTGGTGCAGGATCTTGATGGTCTCCCATGCCTCCTTCGCCGATTTCTTTCCGACGAGGTGCTGAAGCACATCCTTCGGCATGGCGGAGTAGATCGCCGTTAACGCTCGACGATCCGTCCGGTACTTTGCCGCGCCCTTCGCGTACTCGTCGCCGCCAGGGTCGACAGCTTCCCAGAGCTCAGCCCCCTCCATCGCAACCTCCATGTTCATCGCCCATAGTGCGTAGTCCTCTCGATCCAGACGGGGGAATTGCGACACCCCCACCATCGGCATCGGTGCTGCCGCTGCCGCCATCACGATCTCCTTGCCTGTGTTCGACATGATCCTTCGATTGCTTTCCGAAAATCACGCCAATACACCAAGCTCTGATACCAATTGTTGGCACAGGCCCGACCTCGACGTTGCAATCCGCCGAGTACTTTCCGGCAGACACACGTACGAGCGAAGTGCGGCCGATTACTTTCCGGCCGATCGAGTCGTAGCACACTAGTACCCAACAAGCAAGTAGACACGCAGGTGGATTGATCCTCACGTACAATTAGCACATGCACGTAGGTAAAACCCAGCCGCCGGCTTGACGATCGATGTCGTTACTCGCCGAGACACGCACGCGAGAACACACGAGATTGATGGCAATAGGGCCTTGTCGGTCCTATGTCTTGTATTACTTTTATCCGAGTCAACAAGTACAGGGGATACATATGTATATATAGGTGTACGAGGTAGCTAACCTAGCCAACTAGGAAACCTATACGGTGATTGACTCTAGTCCGAGCCGGACATAGACTATGTCGTGGTTAATTCCAACAGAGCATAGTCAACTCCTTGCGGACGACAGGACGGCTCACGGTGTTCACCAGCAAACTAGCGTGGCTCTCGACGACCTCGTCGATGATGATCCACCGGTGTGGACGGAAGCGGAGCTCGGGGGAGTTCTTGGGGTCGTCGGTGGCGGAGCGCCACTTGGGGCACACAACGCGGAAGTCCATGTAGCAGTCGAGGTCGTTAGTGTCCAGAAGGGATTCAGCGATGCGTCTGACGACCACCGGCGGGAGCGAGAACCAGTCCGACATGGCCGCCATGGATGGGAGGTTTGGAACTGGGAGAAAATGAATTTTCGTTGTTTCTTCCTCGTTAAGTAGGGGTTGTTGGAATAAGCCACGTCGCGTGATGTGATCGGGCTCGTCGGGCGCGTCGGTGCGTGCGGGACGTGCGGGACATACTGACGCGGTCGGGCTCGTCGGGCGCTTCGTGTGCGCGCGGGACATCGGGACACAGCGGAAGGCGTGTCAAAGTGTGCGTACGTGTGTGTGCGTGCATGGGTGCGCATGTGTGCAGTAGTGTGACAGTAGCTCGGTAGTAGCTCGGGTCGAGGGAAGTTGGCGATGGGTGTGGGAGTGTTAGTTACGATCTGGTTTATCCCGGCCGCGTTGAGCGCGTCATAGCGCGTGGTGCGTGCGCGCCGGGGCAAGCGGATCACACCGCGTCGTGGGCATATGAGTGTGCCTGGTTATATACTCCATGTACTGCTGCTGGTTTGAAGTGGTGAGCCGGTGTTTTGAAATATAGAGAAAAGATTGTGGCTGTTGCGGCCGAGCCACCAAATATTGTGCCCTCTCGTTCTTCTACCTCTAGTCCTAGAGTGAGAGAGTGAGAGCAGTCTAGGGCTGCGCCAACATTTGGTATCAGAGCTTCGGTTCGGGCGATCACCGGCGACCATGACGCTCGTCCCACACGGCGGCGGCGCGGGCGAATCGGCAACGATGGCGATGCTGATGCTGACCGCGGACAACCACACGGTCTGGGCCATCAAGGCGCAGGCGATCCTCGACATCCACACCGTATGGGAGGCGGTGACGCCGGGCGACACGGCGGTGAACGCGCGGAAGGACAAGATGGCGCGCGTTGCTTCTCGGGGCGTTGCTGAAGGATGTGCTGCTGCAGGTGTTGACGAAGCTCACCGCCAGGATGGTATGGGACTCCCTGAAGGTGAGGTTCGTCGGCGCCGATAGGGTCCGCGCGGCAAGGCTGGCGACGCTGCGCGGCGAGTTCGACCGGATGAAGATGGCGGACGGCGAGGAGCTCGACGTGTACGGCAGGAGGCTCGCGGCGATGGCGGCAAGGTACGCTAACCTCAGGGAGACGCTGGATGACGCGGCGCTCGTCAAGAAGTTGCTGGACACGGTGCCGGATCGTCTCTTCCCCGTCGTCGCCGGCATCGAGCAGTTCTGCGTCGTCGAGGAGCTGGCCTTCGACGAGGCGCTCGGGCGGCTACGCGCGTTCGACGAGCGGGTTAGGCGCCGTGGACAAGACGGTGGCGAGCGCGGCGGCGATCAGCTCCTGCTGACCCAGGCGCAGTGGCGGGCACATGAGTGGCAGCAGGGCGGTGCACGAGACGACGACGACGACGTGCGAAACGTGGCGTTGGGCAACGGCGGCAACAGGCGCAGGCGCTGCTACAAGTGCGGGGAGCACGGGCACTTCCGGCGCGAGTGCCCGCAACTGCCGAAAGGACCGGCGGCGGAGCAGGCTCTCTTGGCCGGCGCCAACGTCGACGACGACGGACTCCTCTAGGCCGTGGCTTAGGGGATGTATGTTGGATAAGCCACGTCGCGTGGTGTGATCGGGCTCGTCGAGCGCGTCGGTGCGTGCGGGACGTGCCGGACATACTGGTACGGTCGGGCTCGTCGGACGCGTCGGATGCGCGTGAGACAGCGGGACGCAACGGAAGGCGTGGCAAAGCGTGCATGTGTGCGCATGTGTGCAGTAGCGTGACAATAGCTAGGTAGTAGCTCGGGTCGAGGGAAGTTGGCGATGGGTGTGGGAGTGGGCATATGAGTGTGCCTGGTTATATACTCCATGTACTGCTGCTGGTTTGATGTGGCGAGCCGGTGTTTTGGAATATAGAGAAACGGCTGTGGCTGTTACGGCGGCCGAGCCACCAAATATTGTGCCCTCTCCTTCTTCTACCTCTAGTCATAGAGTGAGAGAGTGAGAGCGGTCTAGGGCTGCGCCAACACGGGTTAAGTGTGAAGACAGATCGGCGGCATGCGATGTGATGTGACGCAGATGCATGCCCGAATTTAAGGTTGTTGCCTTGTTGGAAGTTGATTGTACGGGGCGTGCTTAAGGCGGCCATTAAGCTCAGATGATCATGGACATGACAAACAAGAAGCAGCACAACGGCGCCGCTTCGTTTCAGGATTGAATGGCCTTGCTCTCGGTTTATAATTACTACCGTTTCATTTCTTTTGACAGCCCTCCTCCCGTCTGTTCACCGGTCCCGTACATGATTTTTTGGCCATTGTTTCCGTTTTAACTTGGTTAATTAGTTGGACGATCAATAATGTGTTGCGTTAACGTTGCCGGAGCAAGAAGAGAATGCATATTTGTTTTCGTCTTCGATATGGGCTTGATTTTCTTGTTATTTGTATTCTATTTTTTATCTGATAAGACTTTGCATTTGTGGGTTGTGTTTTTTTTTTGAAAGATCCAGCATCGCAGGCATTCATTGATAATAACAGAGAGCAACGGAAAACAACAAGATGGTGAAGGTCCTAGGACCAAATGACCCGAAGATCAAAGAAAAAGAAAGAAAGAAAAACAGCCCTAATAGCTGCAGCACAACACTCCATACAATCCATACTAGACAACACAGCTCCGACTTCGACGGTGAACTACGAAGAAACTAGGCAAGGTTGGCGTCACGGAGGACCACCGGACGAACCACCAGTCGCTCGTCATCAAATACCACCCGGCCCCGCCACCGCGGCTTCGACTTCACAGCAACAGACAATCGAGGCAATGCCACGAACATGTCGGAGAAGAAGAGCCAACTACCATGACCAAAACCACGCCTCCGATATTGCTCACCGTCGTCATCGTTGCCACAGAAGCCACCGTGCACGTCCAGTCGTAGGAAGCATCAAAGGGATCAAAGTCTTCAAGACGGCGCCCTAAAGAGGGAAACGACGTTGAAGACGACGCCACCGCCTGACCCTGCAGCAGGATCTGGGCTTTCACCCGAAAGACTTGATCTGGGAGTAGAGGCCGTGAAGATTCCCGACGACGCCTCCAAGGAGGATAGTGACACCCACGGGCGCCGTCGCCGCCGGCCAGCCACCACCGGCCAGGCTTTCGCCCGGTGCAGCCACTCCCACGCAGCAGGCCGAGATCGGCCCGTACCTCCATTGGACCGTGCACCCCCACACACATAGTGAGCACGCCATCGCTGTGCAGGGCCACCAGCAAGCCTCCCCACGACGGGCCTCCAGAGACCAGATCGGGTCCTGCACCCCGCATCCAACCGCGGCCGGAGCCTCCCTGCCCGTCCGCAACCTCGCACATCGCCTCACCAACGCGAGCCTCGACACGCTCGCCGGATTTGCCGCTGCCCGCTGCATCCCAGGCCACCAGCTCGTCGGATCCGCCACATCGGCGCCAAGGGCGCCCGCTGCAGTCGCGAGCCAGCTTGGCCCCACACATCCCCGCGCCTCCCATCCGCCTCGCACTCCGGCACCCGCGCCTCCACGCGCTCGTGCTGGATCCGTGCAGCTCCGCGCCGCCTCCATGCGCCCGCGCCAGATCTGCGCGGCCCCATGTCGCCTCCACGTGCCCACGTCGGATCCGCGCATGTCTCCTCACGCTCGCGCCAGATCCGCGCACGCCTCCTCGTGCTCGCGCCTGTAGCTAGCCATGGCGCGAGAGCCTCGCGAGCTCGCCGCACACGAGCCCCGCCAAGCCGAGCACCAGCCCCCGCCGGATCGAAACGCCCGCGTGGTTGCGCGAAAGGGGCCAACGGCCCCGTCGCTGCCGACGCTGCACGGGCTTTGCCCGGCTGCACACACCGACGACGGTGAGGGGAGTGGCTGCGGTGGTGAGCTCCCGGCGGTGCGCTAGGTTTTCCTCTCCCGATCGTGACGAGTGTGCGTGCTGGTGGAACTGGGCACCGGTAACCGGTTCATGGCCGTGCCTAGTTTGTAGGTGTATGTAGTTTGAGTTACACTCCAGTTTGTTAGTTGCATGCGACATGCAAGTCTGTTAGTGCTGCTTGGTCAAGGTAGTTGTTGAGTCCCCTTGATCTGGAGAGATTCCAGGAAGAGTTGGACGTGCCGTAGTGCATGAATTAGGACTAGTGGGTTAGTGGCCGTGAGAGCCGGCTAGTTAGCGCATAGGGCAAACCTCTCCTGCGTATATAAGCATTGCATTGAGTTAATGAAAAGGGAGGGCAGAGAGGGCTGGAAAAACAATGTAGCCACCGTGTGATCACCAAGGGAGCCTCTTGGCAAAGCTTGTGTGTTCTTCCTTGATGCATGTGTGCGTGTGTGTGTGTGTGGAGTTTCTCCTTGTGTGAGGCAAGAGGTAGAAGAAGAGCGGCGCTTCGAGGAGGCGGCGCCAACAATTGATTTACTCGAGTATCTTTTTTTTGCATGGTAATACGTGTCTAATTTATATAGAATAAAGATCAAGTTACAAGGCACGTAAGCACCGATCGTACATGACTGAAAAGATAGGAAAATCCTATGCAAAATACCAGCGCATGTTCCTTTCCTTCGATAACACCGAAGCGGCCACCAAAGGCTAAAAAGACAGATCACCTCTTCGTCCAAGCTCGACGCGGCTCCATCGCTGATCAGCAGCTTTACGAACCTCCAAAGTAGTTTGCCAGAAGCAAAACCATAGCCGTTGAAAGAATGATACCGGGGAACATGTTGCCGGACACGCCATCGAGTATCTCACATTAACACTTCTATTATATATAAAGTTCAAAACATCAAATACATCTCAATTAGCTTAGCGGACCAGAGCTGGAAAACTATATAATCTGGACTCGTGGAGACAAAAACTACGTCCCACTGTATGACATGCTCGCGACTCATTTAATTATCATACCCCCGGCTCATGTAGATTTGACTCATTGATTATTATCAATGGCGGATCTAGGCCCGGGGGGCAGGGGAAGAAAATCTTATACGACCAGGTCGTACAAAGCCGATTGTGAGACCCTCTCCTGGATGTGACATCTGGCGATACGAATCCTAAAGCAGCAGCCCGTTCCATTCCCCACCTCTCCGTTTCCAAATCCCGATTTCTTACCCAGTTCAATCTCTCCACTTCGCTGCCGCCCGCCGGTGTGCTTGTCCCCGGCGGCCACGGCGATGCTCCTGGGTGCCTCTACTTGCGGCACTGCCTGCGTACTGAGAGCGCACACTGTACGCATCCCGACGGTATTGCTAAACTTGCTCCGTCTCGTCGCCTGGGTTCACTAGATGATTCAATCAACATTTTTACTGTATATTGTTCGTCCTGACTTTGATCTGTAAAAAAACGAATGATGTAGCTATTTTTCTTCTGACTTTGTTCTCATACGAGATGTGGTCTAAACGAATTTGATGTGCCTCCATGGCCGAGCTGATAAGTGTGGTCATGGGACGGGGAAGAGCAGTGGGGACGGGGCTCTGGTGCTTACGAGTTAGAGCGAGAAGAAGAGTTGCAGCGGCGGCGGCGACCACGACGGCGGCGGGCGAGCGTGGGCGGCAGCGAATGAAAAGGGATCGGGATTTGGTGAACTTGGCGGCTGCGCGTCGGGAACAGAAACAGATTGCTTTAAGATTCGTTCCTCCAGGTGTCAGGCGTTGGAGAGGGTCTCACGTTCCTGAGCGTACGACCAGGGTCGTATAAGATTTTCTTCCCATCTCACTCGCTTCGAAAAAGGGCGGCGGCAACACTCTTGTCTAATCATACTCTATACAGATGATTGATCAGGGGCTGGAAGCTGGCCCCATTTATATGTCCCAAGCATACAACTTACTTGGATATCACACCTAGCTCATGCACATTTGGACAACCGGTCATGCAGGAGGCAACATTGGGAGGAGACGAGGGGTACCAATTCTTACGATGCATACATCCATGAACTCTCAGTACATACATGGTTGGCACGCGTACATACAGTATGATAGCAAAGGCCGGTAGGCTTCCCCCGCGCCGGCCCCTTTCACCATAGCCCCTAGGGCCGCCGGCCCACGCTACCGGTGGTACCTCAGCGTCGACGTGTGCCGACGCTACTGGGAGACGAGGACGCCGGTTCCGTGGAGCGACGTCCACCTCCCCAACAACTGGCAACTCTCTGCCGACCGGGTCCCGATCCCGCCGGTGCCGATGAGCGGCCGTGCGCGGTGCGATGAGATCGAGCGCCGCCGCCGCCGCCTTCTCCCCGACGACATCTACTACGACGAGAGGTACGCCCCTGACTCCGTGCTCTGGGACACATGGCTCCAGGATGAGCACGACACGCGGCGCGCCTCCTACATCGCCGGCACGGTGTCGGGGCCGCGGCGGCCACGGGAGGTGCGCGGGCGTACATGGGTGCACGGCCTCACGCCCACGTCGTCGCCTTCCCCGTCTCCGTCGCCACTTCCACCACCTCGCATGACAGCAGAGGAGGAGGCCCGGCTCATGCACCGTGTCATGGAGGACTCCATGCTCACGCACGACGAGCGCCAGTGGGAGGGCCTCGAGGAGATGACGGCCCTCTCCGCGGCCAGCGACCGGGTCATCCCTGAGCTGGAGATGATGGCGAGGGAGGAGGTGATGGAGGAGCCGCCGGTGGCCGCGTTCCACCCGAGCATGGTCGGCCAGCACTGGAGCTGGTCGTGCATGGCTCCGGAGATGGCGGACGCCGTGGGGGGGGGGGCGTGAACTGGTGCCCCACGCCGCCGCGGTCCCCGGAGCGGGAGGCCTCGCCATGGGAGGAGGTGGTGCAGGGGTATATTTTATCAGTGAAGTATGTTGATTTTCGTATATTTTATCCTTCGCCGTTCCGCCCGATTGTATTTTTTTGGGTGGTTTTCGTATATTTCATCTGTGAAGTATGTTGATTTTAGAGCACAAATCCATTTACCAGTATGCTAGTTATCTACAGCATCTTGATTGTTTTTTTTTTGTGCGACCCGAAGCTGTTTTCAAGCATATTTGACTCTTGTTTCAGATATTAGCCCCCCTTAATTGTGTGTCACGCTCCGGCACTGCATGCCAGCACCGATCCTAGCTCCTCCATAGCTTGCCCATCTTTGACAGCACCAGCTTGGCGACGGTGTCGCTGCTCTTTCTGGTGAGAGCATGTATATGCTCGGGCTCGACAAAATCTGCACTTGGCTTACTCCAGTATCTCACTTCACAAGGACCGGTAGTAAGGTACACACCCAAAAGGGTTAAGACACATCTTGCTTGCTTCGAAAAAGGCCTCCCGGCAAAACTCTTGTCTAATCGTACAGTGATACAGATGATTGAGCGCTCTTATAAAAGTGTGTAGTGAAGGGGTTGGTTTACTCGAGTATCTCACATTAACACCTCTATTATATATAACGTTCAAAACTTCAAATACATCTCAATTAGCTCAGCTGACCAGAGCTGGAAAACTATATAACCTGGACTCGTGGAGGCAAAAACTACGTCCCACTCGTATGACATGCTTGCGACTCATTTGATTATCACACCCCGGCTCATATGTAGTTGGACTCAATGAACATTATCACACCCCATCTCATGCAGATTAGTACGGATAAACTGCACACATCACATCATCTTCGCGATGGAGCATACACCTATTGGTCAAATCGGGGATGGGCATGTTGCCCTTCTCCACCGGCATACATGCCTTTTCCAACTCCCATGGCAGCGCCGACCCCTCCACCAGCTTCCTGATCTTGGACAGCACCAGCTCAGCAAAGGCCGCTGCTCAAGTGAGAGTGTGTTCGAGAAGAACGTTGCGCAGCTTCTGCATCATGGGGTAGATGACGTTGAGAAGGTCACGTTGTAAGTGAAGGTGACCACACGGTCCTAGCACCGAACTTCGAAATACAATCGGGCGGAATGGTGAAGAACGAGCTTCTTAAAGTAGGTTTATGAATTTGGATATGTTGGGTGGGCGCTTGACAAAATTTGCACTTGGTTTACTCCAGTATCTCACATCACGAAGACCAGTAGTAAGGTACACACCCAAAAAGCTTAAGATACATCTCACTCGCTTCGAAAAAGGGCGGCGGTGTGAGATGTATCTTACTACTGGTCTTTTTCGAAGACCAGTATCTCACCTCACGAAGACCAGTAGTAAGGTACACACCCAAAAAGCTTAAGATACATCTCACTCGCTACAGACCCTAAGCGCACACCGCTTGCACAGAAGTCGCCGCCACGAGCCGTTAACCCATCTTCAGTGTACAGATTCACATGATCCTTATTAGCCAGTCGGTGATACCGCCTCAGTGGCACACCACCACCCTGCGCTCGTCATTCATCAAGCGTCCGCCGCCAAAACCATGCCGTGCCATGCCACCGAGACCCGTCGTTGTCGACGCAGTAGATGCCACACCACTCCACCTCCTTGAACACCACCATCTACTAGTGGTACCAAAAGCTAGGTCCAACTCACACACGTTGCCCCCAAGGGGGAAATGACACTAGGCGCCGCCAGCGTCCGAACCAGAACAAAATAAAAGTTCCCCGGATCGTGAACTGTGTCGGCCATGCCATCAGCAAGGTTACGGCGCCCGCGTCCGAACCAGAACAAAATAAAAGGTCCCCTTGGAGCGATTTGGGTGGGATCGTGAACTGTGTCGCCCATGCCATCAGCAAGGTTACGACGCCCGCGGGCGCCGTGGTCGATGCCTCGATCGCCGCCAGAGCATTTCGAAATTCCCACTCACCCACCTTCCGGGCCGACTTGTCCACCTAGCACTCCACATGAGAACCACTCCGCTGCAGGGAGCCAGGCCTCAGCAAAAGGTTTGTTTTATGTTATGTAGAACTTGGTTATCTTAATATGATATGTGCATGCGACTCATATGGTTATTACACGCTGGCTCACACAGATTTGACTTATTTGGTTACCACACCACATCCCATGCACATTTGATTGTCTGATACATCATTTATGCATAAGGAAACATGGGGCAATATAGGAACATATCATACTACATACATACATAAACTTCACACATCACGTCATCGTCGTAAGGGAGTCGCTTACATGCTTGTTGTGCTGCCTGTGAAGCCCTCTCAACCTGCGTTTCAGTCTAACTGGAGTATCAAGGTCGACGAGGTTGCCCTGGCAGACGCCCATGAATACTTTGTCACACTCCTCACCTGGCTCCAGGAGCACAACCCATGGAGCTCCTGGCAAATGAACATGAGCAGCATCAGATCAGGGGTCGGCACGGTGCCCTTCTCCTCGGCCATGCTTTCTGCTTTAATCTCCCTGGGCAGCACCAACACTAGCTCCTACTTTGCTAATCTTCTACAGCACCAACTCAGCAACGGGGTCACTGCTCTTTTTGCCGAGAGTGTGCTCATTTAGAACGCTGCATTGCTTGTAGTCGCCGCTGGACGGGTCATCGGCGTAACTGATGATGGCCATGCGGTCGTTGCATTCATCTTGTTTCATACATGCAAATGCTAAAAAAGTAATAGGGGGCCACGGGTGAGGACTAGCTTCTTCAAGGAGATTTATCTTGGTGAGGGGCTCGACAAAATTTATGCTTGGTTTACTCAAATATCTCAGTTCTCAAAGGCCAAGGTACACACACAAATAGGTTAAAATACATCCCACTTTGCTTCAAAACAAGGCTCGGCAACGCTGTTATCACAAATGATTGATCAAGGCTGGAAATCAGCCCATTTATATACCCTGAGCATGCAACTTATTTGATATCACAGCCTAGCTCATGCAGATTTGGATGGCCAGTCATGCATGATGCAACATGGGGACAATGGACACCAATTCATACAACACATACTGCACCTCACGCGTATGTTGGTATGATGATAGCAAAGACCGGTAGGTTTTTATTTAGTTTATTATTAGGGATATTTAAATTAGTGCCCCTGGTTCCTTTGTTGTGCTCACTTTGCCCCACGCTCCAAACGTTTGCTCACTTTTCCCCTCTTCCTTAGCTGAAACTCTCACAAATGCTCATAGCGGCCGTTTGCCGTCTTGACCGTCCATTGACCGTTAATTGCTGATGAGTGGGGCTGAGTCTTCATCTGACTGTTGCTTACTGACGGGTGGGACCGCAAGGAGACACATTTGTCTGAATCTGAAACATGCCCTATCTAGACAGGCCGCACTGCACCGCGCCGCCCCGCCCCCTCCGCCGGCATCGTGCCGCGTCCACCGCAGTTGTTTCTTCCACCCTATGCCCCTATTCCGTTTGTCAGCGACGCCGCGTCTCCGCCAGATATAGCCCACCTCCCCATTTAGGATTACATAGCGATGTTGATTGAGGACACCCGGAATGCAGTGGACCGTGGAGAGGATTGGGTCGAATCCGCGGCAGATAATTCATGGATTAAACCTGGGTAAGCATTGTTTCCTCTCGAATTAACGTTCTAAGTCATATTGTAGGCCGTATTTGACTTCTGTTTGCTTGAATCGTTCGAATTTGTGCTCGATTTTACCTGGCTAACTGAAGCCTTTATTTCCCTCAACAAAATAGGATTGATCCCGCGCTGGCTTTCCGGCTGGCGATTAGAATGGAAACTAGTGTGATTCGTGGTACTAAACCGCATTTGATTTCATCATTTTTCTATCCCAAAGTGGTAGAAACCAGCATATCTTTCAAAGATTTGCAAGCTGAGCTCAGAAACACCTATCCCTGGAGTGATGCCGATGCTGTTGAACTGAATTACTTTAGCAGTGACGAGCAAAAATTTCTCCCACTAACTTGCGACGATCATATGCCGTTGCTTTTTGCTGGGATTGCTGGCTGCCGATTCGGTAAACTCCAAATCGATGTGCTTCAGCCACGCGCAGAACGGGTGAAGGGGAAGGGAGTTCAGACATCATCTGTCTGTGCTAACAGCCAGTACCCCGGCACTCCTTGTAGGTCGACACCAAGTAAAGCAAGTGGTTCATGGAGCCACAACATGCCTGCTGCCAATTGTGGTTCCGATTCAGCTGCTGTTTCTCGTGTACCTTCTGCAATTGGTGTAGAAGAGGATGCAGAACCTGACGAGGCAGTGCCTACAAATGATGATGAAGACAAGATGATGTTTCCTGAACTGGTCGATGTAGCCAGTCAGCAAGCAGTGGATGACGAATATATGGAGGAGCCCATCAGCCAAGCTAGGTTTGATGACACTGACGATGAAGAGAAGGTGGAGAACATGGACAGCTTAATCGAGGATGAATACGATGGTGATGACATGCCAACAATTGAGTGGAACAGGAAAAAACCTGAGCTTAGTGCAGGTACCATTTTCCAATCAATGGTGGACTGTCGGAATGCAGTGACAACATGGTGCATTATATCTGAAAACACCTATAAGATTAAAAGGAGTGAGCCAGCAAGGTTCACAGTTTTTTGTCCATATCCTAGGTGTAGGTGGAAGTTGCATGCATCTCGTATGAGAAAGAGCAAATATATTCAGGTAATCCAAGTTCAGTTAGTAATTTAGTTTCAGATTGTTGAGTAAGGTTTCTTAACTGTTTTTTACCCTTTTATTTTGTTTCAGATAAAGAAAAACCCACACAAGCACAGCTGTCCACCTAGAGGGGGAGGGGGGAAGGCCAAAACCAAGCTAGCAAAAACTAGGTGGGTGGCAGATGCTATATTGGATTGGCTGAGAGAAGAACCTGGACTTGGTCCAACAGCACTCCATGGGAAGCTTTTTGAGAAGTACAAGATATAAATTCCTTACATGAGAATTTTTAATGCTAGGGAAAAGGCTCTTGACAGAATTAATGGTCAATGGAATGACAATTTTCAGCTGCTTTACACTTTCAAAGCTGAAGTGGAGATGGCAAGTCCAGGGAGTGTTTTAGAGATTGCCAAGCATACAGTTCAATTCAAAATAAAAGGGAAGTCATTTCAGAAGGAGTGCTTCAGAAGGGCTTTTGTTTGTTTCAAGGCTTGCTGGCAGGGGTTTCTAGATGGTTGCAGGCCCTATTTGGCTGTAGATGCTACACATTTGACTGGAAGATGGAGAGGACAGCTAGTAGCAGCTTCTGCAGTTGATGGACACAACTGGCTATTCCCAGTTGCATTTGGTGTGGTGGAGGCAGAGTCTGAGGAAAGTTGGGTCTGGTTTCTGCAGCAGTTGCGCAACATTATAGGCACACCCCCAGGTTTAGCTATACACACAGATGCTTGTAAGGGTTTAGAGAGTGCAGTGGAAATTGTATTCCCTGGAGTGGAGCATAGGGAATGTATGCGACACCTAGCGCATAATTTCAAAAAGAAGTTCAAAGGTAAAGTTTATGATGAGAACTTATGGCCAGCATCATACACATGCAGCAAAAGGAAGCATGAACACCATTTGAGAGTGTTGTATGATCAAAATCCTCTTGTGAAGGAGTACATGGATGCACATCATGGTAAGGTGTGGTCAAGAAGCAATTTCAACGAAATCTGCAAAGTAGATTATGTGACCAGTAACCTTCCAGAATGCTTCAATTCAAAGTTCAAGTCAGTGAAAGGGCTCTTGTTGTGGCAAGCATTTGACAAGATGAGGCAAATGATCATGATAAAGATGGCTCTTCGCAAAAGAATTGCAGAAACACAATATGTTGGTCATCAAATGCTCCCATCACTGATTAAGGCATTGCACTTGAAGGCAAGAGGACTGAAGATGAAATGTATTCGATCTGGTACATATGAGGGAGAGGTTACCTATACTGACACTAAAAATAGGGTATGGAGGTATCCTGTGAACCTAAGTACTAGAGAATGTACTTGTAGGCAATGGCAGATCCGTGGGAATTCATGCATACATGCCCTACATCTGATGACCATTATCGGGGGTGCAGATGGTGAAGTTGATCAATATTGCTCTGAGTATTTCTCTATTGTCAAATTTATGGCTGCTTATGCTGACAATGTGCCTGCACTATTGGGGAAAGATCAATGGAACATAGTAGATCCAGGGTTCAAACTCCACGCTCCTGTCATTACTAGACCACCAGGAAGACCAAGGAACCAGAGGATTAGAGCAGGTGAGGAGGGTCGTCTACCAAAGAAGCGTGCTTGCAAAAAATGTGGAGTTCTGGTGCATATTGCTAGGCTTTGTACCAATCTAGTGGATGCATCATTTGGAGAGGAGGAAAGATGGATAGCAGCCAATGCTGAGGAGAATGCAACAGCAATGGAGACTGAAGATGCAGTGGAGAATACAACAGCAATGGAGACTGAAGATGCAGTGGAGAATGCAGCAGCAATAATTTGGTATGTGTTTGCACCCTTTGTAGAATGCAGCTACCCTTTTGTTTGCATTTGTTCTCTTTTTTGCCTATGGCTTATAATTTTATTTACCAGCTCTAGGGAGAAAAGGCCAAGAGATGGTGAAGCAGAAGATTTTGAAACCATGGTCTTTGATGGTTTTGAAGCTATAAGAGAGGAAGAGGAGGGGGTAATTATTCCAATTGTGCCTTTAAAGATTACTGAACCCATAGATGACCGTCAAATGGTCGTCAAGTGCTCGGCGAGTGGAACTACTCCATCAGCACCTCCACGGGGAAAACACCAAGTAAAGCCCAAGATCAAAAGAAACAAGAGTCTGAAAGAAAAGTGCATCTCAACTAGGGAAACCAGGAGCAAGACGGTGAAGCCAGCTGCAAACACAAGGAGCAAGTCAAAAAATTTGAATTAAGTTGTTGGGAAATGTTTGTGTTGTAAATTTGAGGGCGAGTCGATCACTTAAAACTTGGTAGATTTGTATTAAGATGTTGGCATCTTAAAACTTGGTAGATTTGAGCTACTGTAATAATGTTGGCATCAGTTGTAATAATGTTGGCATCATTTGTAATAATGTTGCTTCTACTTTGGTTCCTTATTTGAGTCAGAATTCAAATTTCCATCAAAATTTGAATTTAAATCAGTATTTGAATTTGGGCCAAAATTTGGATTCGAGCCAAAGTTGATGTTGAACATTGGAGGTTCATTGCTCTGTGCGGTGTATTTGATCGAGCATTTGAAGTCCAATATTCCTAGGTGAACAGTCCGATTGAGAAATGTGCTAGAAACGAGCTCGAAAGCTAGGGTAAACAGCCCTATTTGAAAACAAGTTTTTTTTACCTTCCCTAAATGAGACATATTTTTTTTATTAACACTTGTTCCATATATATAGGGTAAAAACGAAGTCTTACTATTTATTGATTAATATTCATATTACTGCATTTTTTTTTGAAAAAATATGCTTTTAATTCAAAAGCGTCAAATAACACGTTTTAGATATGAAAATGAAAAAGTAAGTTCAGATCCTTCTTATTCACTCCAAAATGAAGCTATGGAGATTTTTCTGATTTTTTTTGAATTATTTTGTTTTTTTTCAAACCCTAAACCCTCTCTCCCTATTCTACGAACTCTAAACATGCTCATTTGTGTGAAGCCTTCTTTCATGAAAATGACCTACACCAAGTTTATATTTTTTTTCTCATAACCTTGTCACATATGACGGCTATGTGCGCAAGAATTACATCATTTTGATTTTTTTTTTGAATTTTTTAAAAACATTTGAACTTGATTTCGACAAATCACTTCAAAAAAATGATTTTTCAAAAAAACGCCCCTATACCAAGTTTATTTTTTTTATGGTAACTAGGTCTCATAAACGGACGAACTACGTTTGTTTTATATTTTTGCGATTTTTTCTAATTTAGTTATGGCCATTTGAAATCTGGTCAAACCCTAATAACCCCGTTGACTCGCTCATAACCCCTCCAAACCCTAGCGTCGATCGTCCGTCGTCGGATCCTACCAAGCGCCAAACACCACCCGTCAGATGTGGGGCAGGCATGCACGATCCGCGTGATGCATCCTGATTGGCTTCCCCTTCTCCTCTTCTCCATCTAACAGACAAAGGCATCGAGCAGATCTAGCATTTCCTCTGTTTCTTTCCCCATCTTCTCGTTCTTCTTCCTCTCGACCAATTCCTCTGTTTCTTCCTCTCGGGCGATATGTCGACCTCCTCGTCAGCCCCCCGTTCCACGTGGCCGGTGTATGGTCCAGTGCCGATGACTCGATGCACTGACTGCCCACGGACTGCGCCACTGAAGCGGTTGACTTCGAAGGAGGAGAAGAATGGGAACTTTGGGCGCGAGTTCGTCAAATGCGAGAGCAAGCCGGAGGGGCAGGTTAGATCCTCGCATCCTTTATCTCTAATTTCTCAAAAAATCTGTCAGATTTGGATTTAGGTTACATGATTTCGTTTTTAGATCGTGAAGAAATGCTACCATTTCGAGTGGATGGATGATTACATCCAGAGGCTTCAAGGGTTGGGCTTGCTGGATTCGAGGGGGAATGCAATCGGCGAGTTCAATCTGCCCCATGACAGTGCGCTCCGGCAGCAGCAGCGCATCTGGAATACCCGACGGTGGTAGATGTCGAACTGAAGGCGGAATTGAAGAAGATGAACAAGAACTTCAAGCAGCTGATTGAGTGGAAGAAGCAATCCAATCTGATAGCTTTAGGAATACTTGCTCTAGGAATTTTTTACTTGATGGCCATCTCTCGTTAGAGATGTTTGTCTACTGTTGTTGCCACTGGTTAGCAATCCTCGTCTATTTATCTCAAATGCAACTCTGTTTAGTGCAACTGTCGATCTCTGAATGTATGCAGTTTACTGTTAAGTTTCGACACTTTCAGTTTCGACAGAAGACAACTACCAGTTCAGTTTCGACACTTTCAGTTTCGTCAGTTCTGCTAGAAAAAAAACCTAGTTCGCGGGCCCAAAGAGAATCAAGCTGCAATAGGCCCACAAAGGATAAATGAGGCCCAGAAACAAGCGATGTTTCTTTTTTTGTTTAGGAACGATTGCTTTGTTCTTTTTTGTTTCTGATTGCTTTTTTTATTAATTTGATTGCCCAATCTCTTCTATCTCATTGAGGAATTTTTTTGGCTTTCCTTTATGGGTCCCTTCATTTATCCTTTTGACTAAAGCCAAACATCTCAAAGTGTAGTTTTCTACATAGTGTAGTTTTCTACATAGTGTAATTTATACTTCATGATTGGAAAAAGAGGTCCAACCCTCTTTTTTATATACTTCAAACATAGTGTAGTTTTCTGACTAAAGCCAAACATCTCAAAGTATTTGATACTTCAATATTTCTGAAAACCAAAGTATTATTGGATTTTTTTTTTTGAAATGAAAGGGGTTTTCCCCCTGCCCCATTTTATTGAAGCAGAACGATCCAGGACAGTATTCTTGGAATACCTAAAAAATACAGAGCTCTCAGCAAACCAAAGTCGTGTACAAATGTACAATATGTTCTTATTTTTAGAAGACATCTATTTTTTTAGGGGTAAATGCTTTGCTTTATTGACCAATAACACGAAGTACAAGAATTACATGTAAATCGAAGGGTTGTAGGAGCCACATATGGCGTCCTTCCCCCAAATGCAAAGCATGTTTAGCTAGGAGATGAGCTTCCCTATTAGAAACTCTCCCTTCATGAACAAAAGAAATATGTTGAAAATCTGAATTTCCATCCTTAACTTCCTCCACTATTGGGCCAGTGATTCCTTGTGCACCCCTGGTCATCCCGGCAAACTGCACTAACCGTGCCAATAGGAGGGGTTTTGCAGACTGCCCCATCGATGTTGATCTTTGCAAACCCCAACGGTGGTGGTCTCCAACTTGCTGCCGTTGCCTGGGTCGCTCTAGCATGCGATAACGGCCGAATCGGTCTTGTCTCCCTCAGCTCATCAATGAATCTGGTGACGAAAGAATAGGTTGCTGCTGGACTCTGGTGCTCTCCCTCATGAATGAGCTTTCTTCGTGCGTACCAGATTGCCCACAAGGTGACTGTCATGCACGTCAATTCTTCCTGAGTGACAGAGGCAAACATACTGAATAACCAGGAGCGAGCAGACGGTTCCGCAGTAGCTAGCATGTGTTCAACCAGCTGTTGATCATGTAGCGCCCATAAGGCATCTATAAACACATCATTTTTAGTTAGTTTGGTTATTTTTCCCACGCCAATTAGCCGTGTCTAAACTTGGGCCAAACAAAATACAAACATAACAAAGCATTAAGGGAGCCCAAGCATTAATATAACACACATAACTTAACTTAGATAGGGTTGCTAGGGCAACATAAGTTCTTACATATTACATAGATAATAATAATTAGAGTAGCTAGGTCGGGTAACACACACACCAAACTCAAACTACATAGTAGATAGAGTAGCTAGGGCAACACCGCCATGTCTTCACCGTCGTCTTCACCTTAACCGCCGGCTTCACCGTCTTCTTCGCCGCCGGCTTCACTCCTCCTCAAGGCCGTTATCGCCGAGGTAGTACGGGAGGCTGTGCATGCGGTTGGGAGCGGGGAAGATGCTCTCGAAGTCGGTGAAGATGTTATAGGTGGTGAATACGATGAACTCGCACCCACACCAATACATCTTGCCGAGCAAGTAGTAGGCATCGAACCTGTTGGTGAAGTGGACGACGAGCCCTACCGCTGGAGCGTTGGCGTGGGGACGCTGCTCCACGAGGTTGAACATGGGCGGCGAGCCCGCTGGGAGGTGGTGGAAGCCCGCACGGAGGAACCCACGTGCAAGCTCAGTGCTACCCCTCCAGCGTGAGAACGCCCACACGCGGAGCGATTCCTCGACGACGACGTTGGCGGGGTACCGCCGTTTCGGCACGGTGGGAGGCTCCTGGAACGTCGGCCCGTAGAACTGCATCTTGAACGCTTTGCTGAGTGGAACTGCTTTGGCTTTTGGGGGAAGAAGAGAAGTGGGAGGCGCAAATGGATCTGTAGAAGAAGAGGCAATGAAGGACAGTTTAAATATCCGGGGGAGACGAAGTGTGTACATGCGCAAACGGCATAGATCGTGACTCAGCGCGTGCGTGAACCGATGTCTCATCAATGTGTGAACGTGAATCGAAGCGATGCCTCATCAGTGCGTGCTCTGTGTTGGCGGCTGCGTGCTCTGCGTTGGCGGCTCTTCTGCGTGCTCTGCCCCTTCTTCAACCGGCACAATTGAATCGAGCGGCAGCCGTGCACCGATGCCTCGACATATGGAGTTATAAACGTGAGCGTGCGTGCAGCCTGCCCCTTCTGCCACTGACACGTATGCCTGCGACGCGTGAAACGACTGAATACACTGGCAACCGTGCGGCACGGATCGATGCGTGCGTGTCGGCATGTCACTAGATGTGTGTCTGGCGGTGTTCGCATGCACAGCAGGCTACGTGGATGCCAAAGCCGGGCCGGGCATGCATAGCAGACTGCATCCATCGATACTAGGCTATGAACACAAACACGGCCCAACCAGCGAAGCCACAGCCACAGTCAACAGAGTCCAACATGGCCCCACAAGTCAGTTAACGGCCAAGACGGCAAACGCCTGTTATGAACATTTGTGAGAGTTTCAGCTAAGGGAGTGGGGAAAAGTGAGCAAAAGTTTGAAGCGTGGGGAAAACTGAGCACAACTAAGGAATTGGGGGCACAGATGGAATAAGCCCTTATTATGTTTTAACACAATATAGATGCAGACATTCATACATATGCATACACTCACCTCTATGGAGGAATGCATGAATACCCTACTTGTATGAGCACCTCCGAGAGAGCTGGCGCATCATCTTGAGATTGACGAAGTCGTCACAAACGTCTTCATAGTCGTCGAACGTCTCCTCCCTGTGAACGCACATGACTGGAAGCCTGAAATAAAACAGGAAAATGCGACCATCCATGTCAAGTCTAGAACTTGATCCTGATGGGTTCGTTCCACCACAAGGATCCATAGCCCAGAGAACAAGACAACACTCGGGTTAATCACACTAAACGGAATTATTAAATTTAGTGTGGTAAATCATTAAAGAAATTTATGAAGTTACATATGATCTTGTCTAATACATGAATTTAGTGTTGCAAATTATAAATGTAACCCAAAATACGGAACCGGTCCTAAATTAGATGTGAATCCTGCTATTTTGTCATTGGTATGTATGGTAGGAAAGTTACTAAATACTAACCAATTACAGTTTATTAGATAAATATGAAAAAATGGATTGCAGTTTTTTTCTCTCTCGGCCCCATCCCACATTTTTAATTAGTGCTATAAAATGACTTTCCTTTTTGGTTGTATTGAATGTGGTTGGTGTGTGTATTGTGTTTGCAGAGGTCGGACATTTACTTAGTGCGGTTGAATCACCTTCACGATTTCTAGGGTTCTAGGAACACTTCGTTGATATCAATTTTTGCCTAAGCATGGCCTCTGGGTTAATTCAAAGTGTAATACAACAAATTATCCATACACCCAAAACGAGTCATGGATACATAAATGGAGACATCGTGGATTACCCAAACTGGGACGATGATAGGACATTTCACTTTCTTTCGCAATATTTCTAATCATGACTCAACATATGTCGATTGAATTGTCGAAAAAAGGTTTGGCGAGGGATTGTCAGTGGTACTGGTACCACAGCAGAAATTTACATCCAAAGGAAAAAAAATACACGCTCTAGCTCGTGCTGTCTAACTTGGTGGCAGATTCAAAAGTATTTCTCCCAGAAACAGAACAACATGCATTAGTACAAAATAATACATTATCACTAAGTCTCACCGCTCATGCGTCCGGGAGTTACCGTGAATGCTGACAGACTAAGTAGTCCATCTAGAATCCAATAAGAAAACACAGGCAACATACCCACACCCACACCACCCACGGTCTCGTCGATGCATCTAGCTCTCAGGCGACCTCACAGCTCAGCATCCACCCTTTGCTCCCTGGTGGAAGAGAAAGACCAACTATTTTCATCTATGACATGTATATAAAATTTGGTACAATAAACTTTGTATGCATCACTGGATGATCGATCCAACAATTAGGTTTTGCTAAGGCTCTAAACGTATTGTGATGTGTCCGCTATTGAGCAGGCAAGGTTAGAGTTCAAGGTTATCTAAGAAAAAATGTTACTATTAGTGATTTAGATGCTCCATCATCCCCAGTACCACCCCACCCCAATTTTTTTTTCATGATCATAAATACTTTGACCCAACCCCCC
>LR738711.1:871846621-871945735 GCA_902687465.1 Secale cereale | reverse complement strand
CCCCATTTTTTCGTGTTCACAAATATTTTGATGCAACCCCACCCACACATACCCCCAAATGGATGGGAGATGCTTCCCACCAGAATAGAGGTAGATGCAAATTCCCTAATATCACCAATATTTTGGTCAACGCACAACCACACCTCACAACGGACTATAACAACCCACCTCACCGCCCTACAAGCGATCCTCGCTGCCCCGTCGCCCCTCCATGCCGCCCCACTCATGCAGTCGACGCCCTCCCGCCACACCACTTGTCCTCTTTCGACCGCTGTGGCCCACACTTTGGCGCATGCGAACAACTATTATCGCGTGACGATGATGCCAGTCACTAGGGCCTCAGCCTCGCCACGACACTAGACCGCTCCCAACTTTCACCCGCGAGAAGGACAATGCCAAGGGGGAGGCCGCCATTGGGTCGAAGGAACCATCGCAGAAGTGTTGGCATGTGTCCTGGATGTCGGAAGGGAGAGTAGACACGACATCACACCCACCTCCACACTTGTTAATGTTCCGATGCTTACACCAATGTCGACATGCACGGCAACCATTAAATGTTGGCAAAATGTCCACGTGGTAATTTTTTTGTTGTCCCCTATTTTTGTTGCGCTATGAAATGGAATTGAATGCAACGTTTTGCAATTATTTTTCAAGCCAGGAAGGGGCGCGCGGTCTCACATGAGGAGCGGAAGGTGGCAGTTAATGAGAAGAAGTTCAAAGCTCTTGGAGAGGAGGTGTTTGCTGACTACCCATAGTGGGAGTAACATAGGTAGTAACATCACACATATCTAGATAAAAAATATGATGTGGCAAGCAATAAATGAAGAAAGAGAGGCATGTGGTAACATAGCTAGTTAGACTACCCATAGTGGGAGTAACATAGGTAGTAACATCACACATATCTAGATAAAAAAGATGATGTGGCAAGCAATAAATGAAGAAAGAGAGGCATGTGGTAACATAGCTAGTTACTACTAGTATGAGTAACATCACACATATCAAGGTAAGATGAGTCTATGGCCTAATAAATGAAGTCTTCCATGTTACCACACATATGTTACTCCCCACTATAGAGGCAGTAACATAGAGTAGTAACATGGGCATGTTACTACTCTATGTTACTACCCATTATGGCTAGTCTTACTACTAGTATGAGTAACATCACACATATCAAGGTAAGATGAGTCTATGGCCTAATAAATGAAGTCTTCCATGTTACCACACATATGTTACTCCCCACTATAGAGGTAGTAACATAGAGTAGTAACATGGGCATGTTACTACTCTATGTTACTACCTATTATGATTAGTCTAAGAAGATGGAGCAAGAATAGAAGATCTTATTCATTGAAAGCATTGGGCTTGATGAAACACAAAGAGCATACGTGGAATCAATGTGTACACAAATTCATGTGCGCGCCACGTGATTTGCCCAGAAACAGCGACACTGGCCAAAAAACGTGTACGACGGAGACGCACATGAGTTTGAAATGCCTAGCAAATATTAGTACAAATTGATCGAGTATAAATAAGATATTCATGGCGCCTTGGCCCGGCTGCACCTGTGCAGGACATAGATCATTGGCACCGCCTATGCGGGATGGAGCTACCTGATATTCCTGGTCGGCTTGCCTGGTGATGGACAGAAACTGGCGTTTATTCGACAAGCTCCTTCTACCATGCGTTGTTCACCGGCTCCATGTCGACGCTCTTCTGGCGTGTTACGTGGAACTCCCTTCGTGTTAAGCTTTTCGTCTGGTTCGCGGAGCTTGATCGATGCTGGACCTCCGTCAAGCTGGCTCGCCATGGCCTGCCGACGCTGATCTCTGCGCGCTTTGCGATCAGGAGCCCGAAACTATGCGACACATTCTTATCGACTGCTCGCCTGGTGTTGTGGCACGACAGTTGCCCTGCCAGCCACGAGGACTTTCTACCTTGGTGCGCCATCATGGCTGTCTTGCCATCAGGCCTCCAAAAGTCATGCATCTGCATTTTAGTTTGATTTCATTATGCATGTAGTTTAGGCAGACATAGGGCAGTGTATGCCGGCGAAGCTTCGGTTCAATTGGCCGAGGACGCGAGCTGCCGTGTGATGTGGGAAGCAAGGCAAGATGTCGATGGCGGCGTGAAGCCGCGGTGCGGTGTGATGTAGTGAGCACAACGAGATGCCAATGGTGAAGAGAAGTGCACATCGAAAGAATCCGACTTGAAGACACACGGACAAAGACAAACAAAAACCAAATCCAAGCAGATCCATAAAAACTAACCACCGACCGAATCTCACGGAAGACTGCATCACTCAGCGGTCCAAGCCCGGAAAGAACAAGCATACTACTAAGAAGCTGGAGATTGTCGCGAACTAGAGTATGATTATGTAATGGGTACGTCCATAATATGATGTAAAATACTTGCATCCCACAATTACAAAATAGTACTAGATTCGATCAGCTAATTTTTATTCGAGGCAGCAAGGGATCCCATTGCTCAACAACGTGCATATTCGACGATCAACACCTCAATTACTTCAATCATGCATGAAGCTCCAAACTCACTAACATCAATGCCCACGCGCGAGGAAAGTACCATCAGGAAGCTACAGCCCCCTAAGCCTTTCCATCGCAAGAAGCTGAGATTCCCTGACGTTGGTGGTGTAGCTAGAGAGGAGCTGAACGATTGTAAATGGAGGGTTGGCGGAAGGCAGCGTGCTTGGGTTCAGAGAGGCAATGGCTTCAGACAGCGGCGTAGCCAGGATTGGCTGACGCCCAGGGCCAAAAATGAAGGGCTAATTTTTTTCCTAACAAACTACCCCAGTTTTAAGTCATACAAAAGTAACGCTAATTTTTAATGATAAAATCTGAACACAATATTTAGCTGTGCTTCATCTCATAATGTAACACATAACAAAAGACAATATAAATGATACATAATACAAAAGAGGGTACCAAATCAAAGGGTTGTTTGATTTTAGCTTCCCGCGATTACATCTTCAATAATAATAGATGATTCACCTTCAAGTATAAAATTGACATGCAAGTCAGTGCATAGAAAGCAAGTAAAAAAATTGCTACTAGTTGCAAAATATGAAACATTACCTCTAGGACGAGGTAACATGCCTTTGCGGTTGCGATAACCCTAAAATCGCTCAATGATCTTTGACTCTTCAATACTAACCAATACATCTCGCTCAATGTAACATACCATTCTGTGATTCAGCCAATCATCACCCATCCTGTTCCTCAAGTCAGTCTTGATAATGCTCATTGCCGAGAAGGCCCTTTCCACCGTTGCGGTTGCAACAGGTAAAATTAATGCTAACTCGACAAGGCGGTAAACTAGCGGAAAAGTTGTGTGCATCTCACTCAAAACCATCTTCATGGCAAGATGACCAAGGTCATTACAATTCATCAAATGTGGATCTACTCTTGCTTCATGAATGAACGAGTCCAATTGGTTTCTAAGGACAAAACTAACTTCATATGCAGAGAAGTCGGCACCATACATACTAGCAAGATCAACAAGCTTGTCTTCATCATAATTGGCAAAAGAGTTCTTCGGATCAAGACAAGCAATGCATCTTAACAATTGAGTAGATCTTTCAGTAAAGCGGTTGTTTAATTCCACAATAACTTAGTCATGCACAACATTGAATATTTCATTTCTGAAATGATGGTGGTAAGTTACCAATTGGCCACCCCAAGTTCCTGAACGACCATTAGCAGTTCTTATCTTCCATATTTGGCACTACAATATTGTATTTGAGACCGAAGTCAGTTACCTCTTGGAAGAGCTCATCCCAACCATTTTGCCGTATCTCTTGCATTTTGTCCAATGTGGTTTTGATCAATCCCACGGCACGCACAATATGTTGTTTTTTCTGTTGCAAGCACTGTGATAGATCGTTAGTCTTGCCCAATAATCTAATCATAAGATGCAATATGAGAACAAATTCAAATGTTTCCATGTGCTTTATCAAACCCCCAGCCGAGGTTCTTTGTGCAACATTATCAGCATCATTGTACAAATTCTCTAATACTTTCAGAACTGGTTTCCACATAGAAATAAGTCGACACAAAGTCCTATGATGTGACCCCCACCGTGTATCACCGGCTCTTGCAAGGTTAGTTAACTGGTTTTTTCCTTTCCCCCCAAGAAGTTCCCCGGCCTCCACTTGGCGCACAAATTCATCATGTTGCTCTTGGGCTAATTGATCGTGTCTTTTACATGAAGCATTAACAATGTTGACAACCATGCTAGTGTATTCAAAAAAATCCCTTACTGATGAACAACACTTTGCAACGGCAACATCAACTAATTGCAATTGATGGGCAAAGTAGTGTATATAATGAGCATAAGGATTTTCCTCCAATATCAATCTTTGCAACCCATGAAATTCTCCTCTCATATTGGAAGCCCCGTCATAACCTTGCCCTCTCAAATTCGACATAGACAAGCCCTGAATAGCAAATATAGCATCCAAAACTACCTTAAGTGAAGTTGCTCGCGTGTCCGGAACATGCTTGATTGCAATAAACCTCTCAATCACCTCCCCTCGGCTGCTGAGATGCCTACATAAGACACAATTGCATGATTAATATATAACAACTTTGAGAAAATATATGCACAACAAGACCCACATACAATACACACAAAGGTACTGACCTCAAACACATAGCCATTTGCTCCTTGATAGATGCATCTCTAGACTCATCAACAAGTAAGGAAAATTTTCTATCTCCAATTTCATCAATAATGGCTTTGGAGGTCTCTTCTACACACGCCTTGCACAAGTCCAATTGTATCTCAGGTGAAGTTAGCTTATGGTTCGCTCCTGCATCCCCAATCAATTTGCGTGCCTCTCCGTCTTTCTCTATGAGCCAGCCCAACAATTCCTTAAAGTTACCCTTATTCTTTGAGCTAGTAGACTCATCATGTCCACGAAAAGCTAGACCTTGTAGCAGCAAAAATTTGATAACACCCAATATAATCAAGAGACGAGCTTTGTATTCTTCTTCGTCCTTCTGAGTTCCTCGATCAAACACATGTGGCAGATTTTGCCTCTGATTTTTGAAAGCCTCATAGTGCTGTCTAGCCTTATTATGAGCACTATCATGTTTACCAACATGTTCATTAAGGATTTTGGGTCCATCCTTCCAATTTTTAAACCCATTCTTAGTGAATGCTTGAACACCATAGTTTTCAGCTCTTGGTTTCTTAAATAGAAAGCAGTAAAAGCAAAAGGCTGCATTTTTATGAACGCTATATTCCAACCAGCCACGATGATTTTTGTACCAAGAATCATGAAAGCTTCTAAGCCCTTTCCCTACCCATTTCCGTTCATATACATGATCAGTTGGTTGGCATGGACCCTTACTAATGTACTCCCTTCTAGCAAGATCCCTAATGTCTGGATCCAAATTCTCAATAGGTATTCTCTTACCAGGGTCTGGTTCGATATCACCGGGCTTAAGTTGAGCCGTAACATGAGGAATATCATCACCTAGTAGAGTTGAAGGGCCTGTTTCTGTTACTATGGAATCATGGCTTTGTGGTTGAAAAAAAGATGTCATTGTCCTGGTTCTTTTGTTCATCTTGTCTTCTTGGAAATTGGAACAAAAAGTCAAAAATTAGGAAATCGGTTTCTACTGCAGCAATTAAACAACTAATCAATCCATCAAGGTGTATTTTGATTTGAAGCATCAATTTGAATGGAGCAAAAACATCTAACAGATGCCCTGTTGTGTGCTTTGTCAAAAAAACATCTAACAAACTGGGCAGAGCAGGATAGAAGAGCTGAAGAGGCATACCTGGCCCTGGCTGGCTGGACGGTGGCGCCGTGGTGGAAGGCCGGAGGCGGGGCGAGGTCGCCGGATGACCGGACGGTGGCGGCTGGACGGAGGCGGGGCGTCGCTGGACCAGAGGCCGGGCAAGGTCGCACACGAGTCGCTGGACGAGAGGGCGGACGGACTGCAGCCTGCAGGGAAAGCCGTGCGAGCGGGGTCGCCGCCTGCCCGCCTCGCCGGAGTGGACGGGGTCGCCGGATTTGATGAGCGGTGGCCGGCGGCTGGCTGCGAGGGTCGATGAGGACGCGTATAGCGGTATAGGTTTCCGTCTGCGTCTTCGCTCTCTCTCGCTCTTACGTGGTCGATCGATAGGGCCTGGGCAGTCGCACGTGATGGGCTGGGCCAAGCCAACGCCCCGGGCCACTTTATAGAAAATCTAAAAAATATAGGCTAAAAAAAATTGCACGCCCCGGGCCATGGCCCTGGTGGCCTGGGGCCCAGCTACGCCTTTGGCTTCAGATACCCTCTCTTCTTTCTTCTCCTCGAGGTCATACTTGTAGATGTCAGGAGATGAATGTACTGTGGACCTCAGGTAGTAGATGTTGGAAATATGAGCAATTTACCAAGTGATTTTATTAACAAAAATACTAGATAAAGCATGAGTATTATGGCAGTGATAAAACAAGTCATGTGATTTAACAAGGAGAAAGTAAACATCATCTTCATATATAGAACTAGCTGCATATATGAAGTCGGACCTAACAGATTTAGAGCAAAGACTAGAACAAAGAGCAGTGACAGTGTTTCTAATAGAAAAAGTATGAACACATACGAGCCAGAGAATGGAACAAGATAAACTGGAGAGATCATGGAGACATATGAAGCAGTAGCCGAAGCCCCGGTCTTGGGTGAGTTGTCCTCGCCGGCCATGTCGTCGAAGAGGTTGTCGACGTCGGGGAAGTAGTCGTCGGCTACCGGATCGTCCGTGATGAAACAGCCAGTAGTCGCGCCGAGCGCTCCCCAAAAACCTTATCACCCTTCTCCCATACAGGACTCAAAAGGTGTGATTTCGGAAGCCTACTGTCCCAAACCTGCAGTGCACGCCGCAGGCCGGGATGGGGAAGATCGTAGCAGCAGCTCAGAGATTGGAACTTGGGGCGAGAGGAGGAAGAGGCTCTGGTGCGTCTCTCTGGGAGGAGCGACCTCCCTTTTATAGGCGCAAGAGGAGGAGGCGAGAGGCTGCGCCGGGAGCTGAAGAGAGCGAGGGAGATGAAACGAATAGCCAGCAACCGAAGGGTGCTGCGTTCGTATTCAATGTCCACTACAACAAAACTTTCAGCTTCCGACTGACCTTTCGTATACCCGTCGTGCGTGGCAAAAATAAGACATCGGCTCGACTCATTCCCGCAACCCGCGGCGCGCCGGGGCGAGGCGGGAGGAGGAGCGCGTGTGGATGTCCCTCTTATTCTCGTGCTTGTACAAGTGGAGAAAGAGCCTCCCTTATAAGGAGGTCCAACTCCGTGTAAACTAGTAATACGGGACTAAACTTTAGTTGTACCCCTTGTCTTGCATGAATGAGCTAAATAGGTCTTTAGAATTTATTAGAAATTTCTGAAATTAATATTGGGCTGGGCCAAAGTAGATAAAATTCCAGCAGTAGACACAGTTGGCGAGGATAGATGGGAACTTGTCCGCAGTTACAGAAAGGCACCTGCGGTAACCGATGAAGATGGCACGGCCGCCGATGCTTCTCACAGGCTCAACCTCGCCGCCGCGGTTGATGTTGTCCAGCCGAAAAACTTTCACGTGTTTCTTCAGCTTAATGATAGCAAAAATTTCTCCAGAAGATTCCACAAGGAAAAACTGGTTCGCATGCACTACCGTCCCGGGGAGATGGGCAAATCCCGTTGCAGGCTCGTCGGAGAACATCTTTTCAGGATCAATGGCGAACCGCCTCATCAGGCAGGAGATCTCGTGAACAATACCAGCCGGAAGCGGCATCTCGGTTCTCTGCCTGCCAACCATCCGCGGCGAAGATACCGCTGGCGACGGCCAGCCGCACCGAAACGAAGCAGATCCCAAACATGTCATCTTCGAAATCCAAAGTGAAGCAATCACTGTCAGGAACGGCTGTATACTGCTCATAACAACTGTCCCAGAGCAGGACGAGGGTGGGTGAAGAACGGTGGCGCTGTGAAGAACCGTGCTCGGGGAAACGATAGCCCATAGGCCATAGATAACTTTCCCGTCTTAAGACCGCAGAGAGCGGCAACAGAAAAATTAACACAGGAGGGCATGGGCGCCTTGAAGCGGATCATGTGGCCGGTGAAAGGGTTTAGGACGGCCGCTGCGTGAGGGCTCCTTGTCGGCGAGGACGAAAAAGCCACCGTGGGTAGTAGCAACGACGAAGTAGTTGCCGAGCATGTTGGCACAGGCCCGACCTCGACGTTGCAATCCGCCGAGTACTTTCCGGCAGACACACGTACGAGCGAAGTGCGGCCGATTACTTTCCGGCCGATCGAGTCGTAGCACACTAGTACCCAACAAGCAAGTAGACACGCAGATGGATTGATCCTCACGTACAATTAGCACATGCACGTAGGTAAAACCCAGCCGCCGGCTTGACGATCGATGTCGTTACTCGCCGAGACACGCATGCGAGAACACACGAGATTGATGGCAATAGGGCCTTGTCGGTCCTATGTCTTGTATTACTTTTATCCGAGTCAACAAGTACAGGGGATACGTATGTATATATAGGCGTACGTGGTAGCTAACCTAGCCAACTAGGAAACCTATACGGTGACTGACTCTAGTCCGAGCCGGACATAGACTATGTCGTGGTTAATTCCAACAATCACCCCCCTAAACACGATGTCGTCACATCACAGCTTGGACACCGATCCTTTGCCGCATCTTCATGAACTTCTATCGTCCCAAAGATCTGGTTAGGATATCTGCAAGCTGGTCGTCGGTGCAAACATAGTTGACGTCAATCTTACTTTCTTCCACACACCCCCTTAGGTAACGATACCTTGTATCGGCGTGCTTGCATCTACCATGATGCACTGGATTCTTCCACAGAGAGATTGTAGACTTGTCGTCAATGTTGAGCACCACTCGTTCCAGTTCCTTACCTCTGAGGTCACCGAGTAGCCTTCCTAGGCACACGCCTTCACACACCGTGGTTGCAGCTGCAATATACTTTGCTTCACGAGATGATAATGCGACCAATTTCTCCTTTCGTGATAGCCAAGTTACTATACTTCCTCCCAAGAAATATGCCACGCCCGAGGTACTTTTACGGTCATCCACATCTCATGCCATGTCGCTATCACTATAGCCAAGTAGCTCCATCATCTCCTTCTTCTTCTCTCTCAAATAGACACAACCGAAGTACCTCAGTATATTTTCCACAGCTGCCCAATGTTCCGTCGTGGGTGCTTCCATGAAGCGACTCACTATGCCAACGGAATAGACCAAGTCCGGTCTTGTATTCGTGAGATACCTCAACTTCCGGACCACACTTCTATACTCCGTTGCATCAACCATGGGTGCTTCACTTTTCTTGCTTAGTATAAGACGAGGCTTCATCGTAACATAACTTGCATTGCAATCTTTCATGCCACAACTTTCAAGTACCTTCTTTGCATATGTTGGAAATATGCCCTAGAGGCAATAATAAAAGAGTTATTATTATATTTCCTTGTTCATGATAATCGTTTATTATCCATGCTATAACTGTATTGATTGGAAACTCAAATACATGTGTGGATAAATAGACAAACTTTGTGTCCCTAGTAAGCCTCTTCAGGACTAGCTCGTTGATCAAAGATGACCGCGGTTTCCAGGTCATGGACATGAGTTGTCATTTGATAACGGGATCACATCATTAGGAGAATGATGTGATGGACGAGACCCAAACGTTAAACATAGCTTTTGATCGTATCAGTTATCGCTATAGTTTTCTGCATGTCAAGTATAAGTTCATATGACCATGAGATCGTGTAACTCACTGACACCGTAAGAGTGCTTTGTGTGTGCCAAACGTCGCAACGTAACTGGGTGACTATAAAGGCACTCTACAGGTATCTCCGAAGGTGTCTGTTGAGTTGACATGGATCGAGACTGGGATTTGTCACTCCGTGTGACGGAGAGGTATCTCCGGGCCCACTCGGTAATACGTCATCTCAATGAGCTCAAAGTGACTAAGTAGTTAGTCACGAGATTATGTATTACGGTAACGAGTAAAGAGACTTGCCGGTAACGAGATTGAACTAGGTATAGAGATACCGACGATCGAATCTCGGGCAAGTAACATACCGACGAGACAAAGGGAACTACATACGGGATTGCCTGAATCCTTGACATCGTGGTTCATCCGATGAGATCATCGAGGAACATGTGGGAACCAATATGGGTATCCAGATCCCGCTATTGGTTATTGACCTGGGAGTGTCTCGGTCATGTCTGCATAGTTTCCGAACCCGCAGGGTCTACACACTTAAGGTTCGGTGACGCTAGGGTTGTTAGTGAGAACAGTGCATGGTTACGAAGGTTGTTCGGAGTCCCGGATGAGATCCCGGACGTGACGAGGGTCTCCGGAATGGTACGGGGACGAAGATTGATATATAGGATGAGAGTGATCGGAGTCCGGAAGTGTTCCGGGGAGTATCGGGGAGTCGTCGGATGACCGAAAGGGGTTTCGGGGGTCCCGGCAAGTGTTGCGGGCCTCATGGGCCACAAGTGGGAGACGCAACAGCCCTTATAGGGCTGTGCGCCCCCCCTAGGGCCCTCACCACCTGCGCCAAGGGGCTGGGCCCCCCTAGGGCTGCCGCACCCCTAGTCTTGGGGGGCAAGGCGCCTGGGGGGGGGAACCCTAACCCTGGCCGCAGCCCTGGCCGCCGCCCCCCCCCCCCATCTCCCCTTGGCCGCCGCCCCTAGGGGTAAAACCTAGGGCGCCCCCTCCCCTCTACTCCCCCTATATAAAGAGAAGCAGAGGGAGGGCAGCTACACACGTTCGTGCCTCGGCGCTGCCCTCCCTCTCCCACAACCATCTTCGTTTTCCCGCAGTGCTTGGCGAAGCCCTGCTGGAATCCTCCACCACCATCTCCACCACGCCGTCGTGCTGCTGGATTCTCCATCAACCTCTCCTTCCCCCTTGCTGGATCAAGAAGGAGGAGACGTCCCCGAGCTGTACGTGTGAAGAACGCGGAGGCACCGTTGCTTCGGTGCTAGGATCTTCGGCGATCTGAATCGCGGCGAGTACGACTCCATCAACCGCGTTCTTGAACGCTTCCGCTTAGCGATCTACAAGGGTATGTGGATCCAACTCTCCCCTCGTAGATGCATCTCCTAGATTGATCTTGGTGAGCGTAGGAAATTTTTTTGTTTCCCATGCAACGTTCCCCAACAGTGGCATCATGAGCTAGGATCTTGCGTAGATGCTTTCAAGAGTAGAACACAAAAGGGTTTGTGGACGTTGATGTTTAGATTGCTTCCCTCCTTAGTCTTTCTTGATTCAGCGGTATTATGGGATGAAGCGGCCCGGACCAACTTTACATGTCCACGTACATGAGACCGGTTCCATCGACAGACATGTGACTTTTGTTGCATAAGATGGCTGGCGGGTGTCTGTCTCTCCTATCTTAGTTGAATCGGAATAGAATAAGGCGGTCCTTGTAGAAGGTTAAATAGCAACTTAAATATCACCGTTGTGGCTTTGCGTAGGTAAGAAGCGTTCTTGCTAGATACCCATAGCAGCCACGTAAAACATGCAACAACAAATTAGAGGACGTCTAACTTGTTTTTGCAGGGTATGTATGTGATATGATATGGCCAATGACATGATGAGATATATTTGATGTATGAGATGATCATGTTGTAATAGTTAATATCGACTTGCATGTCGATGTATACGGCAACCAGCAGGAGCCATAGGGTTGTCTTTAATTTTTGTATGACCTGCGTGTCAATCATTAAGCGCTTTGTAATGCTTTACTTTATCGCTAAACGGTAGCAATAGTAGTAAGAGCATGGTGGGCGCGCGACAACCCCGATGGCGACACGATGATGGAGATCATGATGATGGGGATCATGGTGTGGCGCCGGTGACGATGGAGATCATGCCGGTGCTTTGGTGATGGAGATCAAAAGCACGAGTTGATGGCCATATCATGTCACTTATGATTTGCATGTGATGTTAATCCTTTTATGCATCTTATTTTGCTTAGGACGACGGTAGCATTATAAGATGATCCCTCACTAAAATTTCAAGATAAAATTGTGTTCCCCCCGAGTGTGCGCCGTTGCGAAGGTTCGTCATTTCGAAGCACCACGTGATGATCGGGTGTGATAGACTCTACGTTCGCATACAACGGGTGCAAGCCAGTTTTGCACATGCAGAACACTCGGGTTAGACTTGACGAGCCTAGCATGTACAGACATGGCCTCGGAACACGGAAGACCGAAAGGTCGAGCATGAGTCATATAGTAGATATGATCAACATGTAGATGTTCACCATTGACACCACCTCATGTCACGTGATGATCGGACTTGGGTTGGTGGATCTGGATCATGTCACGCTCGAATGACCAGAGGGATGTCAATTTGAGTGGGAGTTAAAACTCACTTATCATGAACAATAGTCTAAGATGTCTTTGCAAATGTTTTGTTGTAGATGGCTCGCGCAGTAGCTCCCCTGAATTTTAATGCGTTCCTAGAGAAAGCTAAACTGAAAGATGATGGGAGCAACTTTGTGGACTGGCTCCGTAATCTGAGGATCATCCTCACAGCTGCCCAAAAGGTTTATGTCCTAATTGCACCGCTAGGTGAACCCCCCGCTCCGGCCTCTGTGGACGTTATGAACGCCTGGCAGACGCGCTCGGATGACTACTCAGTTGTGCAGTGTGCCATGTTGTATAGCTTGGAAGGAGGACTTCAAAGGCGTTTTGAACGTCATGGAGCATATGAGATGTTCCAGGAGTTGAAGTTCATCTTTGAAAAGAATGCTAAGATCGAGAGGTATGAGACCACCGATAAATTCTTTGCTTGCAAGATGGAGGAGAATTCGTCTGTCAGAGCACTTACTGAAGATGTCTGGGTACTATACCCGCATAGCTGATCTGGGACTTGTGTTCCCGGAGGAGGCTATCATTGACAGAATTCTCCAGTCACTCCCACCTAGCTACAAGAGCTTCGTGCAGCAGTATAACATGCAAGGGATGAACAAGTCCATCGCCGAGCTGTTTTCAATGCTGAAAGTCGCTGAGGCAGACATCCAGAAGGAGTATCAAGTGTTGATGGTCAATAAAACTACCAGTTTCAAGAAAAATGGCAAGGGCAAGAAGGGTAACTCTAAGAAGGGTGGCAAAGCAGTTGCTCATCCAATGAAGAAACCCAAGGCTGGGCCCAAGCCAGAGACTGAGTGTTTCTATTGCAAGGGGAACGGCCACTGGAAGCGGAACTGCCCCAAGTATCTGGCAGACAAGAAGGGGGCCAACAACAACAACAAGCAAGGTATATGTGATATACATGTTATTGATGTGTACCTTACCAACTCTCGTTGTAGTGCCTGGGTATTTGATACCGGTTCGGTTGCTCACATTTGCAACTCTATACAGGAACTACGGAATAAACGGAGGCTGGCGAAGGACGAAGTGACGATGCGCGTGGGGAATGGTTCCGAGGTTGATGTGATCGCCGTCGGCATGCTCGCTCTTCGATTACCATCGGGATTAGTTATGAACCTGAATAATTGTTATTTAGTGCCTGCGTTGAGCATGAACATTATATCTGGATCTTGTTTATTGCGAGACGGTTACTCATTTAAATCAGAGAATAAAGGTTGTTCTATTTATATGGGTAATATCTTTTATGGTCATGCACCCGAAGTAGGGGGTTTATTCTTATTGAATCTCGATAATGATGATACACATGTTCATAACATAGATGCCAAAAGATGTAGAATTGATAACAATAGTACCACTTTCTTGTGGCACTGCCGTCTGGGTCATATCGGCGTGAAACGCATGAGGAAGCTCCATGCTGATGGACTTTTGGAGTCTCTTGATTTTGAATCACTTGACACATGCGAGCCGTGCCTCATGGGCAAGATGACTAAGACCCCGTTTTCAGGAACAATGGAACGGGCAAGTGAATTATTGGAAATCATACATACTGATGTGTGTGGTCCGATGAGTGTCACGGCACGCGGTGGATATCGTTATTTTCTCACCTTCACTGACGACTTAAGTAGATATGGGTATATTTACTTAATGAAGCATAAGTCTGAAACGTTTGAAAAGTTCAAGCAATTTCAGAGTGAAGTTGAGAATCATCGTAACAAGAAGATCAAGTTCCTACGATCTGATCGAGGGGGAGAGTATCTGAGTTATGAGTTTGGCAATCACTTAAGAAAATGTGGAATCGTTTCACAGTTGACGCCACCTGGAACACCACAGCGTAATGGTGTGTCCGAACGTCGTAATCGAACCCTATTAGATATGGTGCGTTCTATGATGTCTCTTGCCGATTTGCCACTATCGTTTTGGGGATATGCGTTAGAGACAGCTGCATTCACTTTAAATAGGGCTCCATCTAAGTCCGTTGAGACAACACCGTATGAACTATGGTTTCGTAAGAAACCTAAGTTGTCTTTTCTCAAAGTTTGGGGTTGCGATGCTTATGTCAAAAGGCTTCAGCCAGAAAAGCTCGAACCCAAAGCGGACAAATGTGTCTTCATAGGATACCCGAAAGAAACTGTTGGGTACACCTTCTATCTCAGATCCGAGGGCAAAGTGTTTGTCGCTAAGAACGGGTCCTTTCTCGAGAAAGAGTTTCTCTCGAAAGAATTGAGTGGGAGGAAGGTAGAACTTGATGAGGTTATTGAACCTCTGCTTCAACCAGAGAGTAGCGCAGCACAGAAAGATGTTTTTGTGGAGCCTGCAGAGGTTGAAGAGGAAGCCAATGATGATGATCAAGAAGCTTCTGATCAAGTTACTACCGAACCTCGTAGGTTGACAAGGGTACGCACTGCACCTGAGTGGTATGGTAACCCTGTCTTGGAGGTCATGTTGTTGGACAACAGTGAACCTACGAGCTATGGAGAAGCGATGGTGGGCCCGGATTCCGACAAATGGTTAGAGGCCATCAAATCCGAGATGGGATCCATGTATGAAAACAAAGTATGGACTTTGGAAGTATTACCTGAAGGGCGGAAGGCCATTCAGAATAAATGGATTTTTAAGAGGAAGACGGACGCTGACGGCAATGTCACCGTGTATAAAGCTCGACTTGTGGCAAAGGGTTTTTCACAAGTTCAAGGAATTGACTACGATGAGACTTTCTCACCCGTAGCGATGCTTAAATCCGTCCGAATCATGTTGGCAATAGCTGCATATTTCGATTATGAAATTTGGCAGATGGATGTCAAAACAGCGTTCCTTAACGGTTTTCTTAAGGAAGAGTTGTATATGATACAACCGGAAGGTTTTGTCGATCCAGAGAATGCTGACAAAGTTTGCAAACTCCAGCGTTCCATTTATGGACTGGTGCAAGCGTCTCGAAGTTGGAATCTTCGCTTTGATGAGGTGATCAAAGCGTTTGGGTTTGTACAAGTTTACGGAGAAGCTTGTATTTACAAGAAAGTGAGTGGGAGCTCTATAGCGTTTCTGATATTATATGTGGATGACATATTGCTAATTGGAAACAATATAGAACTTTTGGATAGCGTGAAGGGGTATTTGAACAAGAGTTTTTCGATGAAGGACCTCGGTGAAGCTGCTTTCATATTGGGCATCAAGATCTATAGAGATAGATCGAGACGCTTGATAGGACTTTCACAAAGTACATACCTTGATAAAGTTTTGAAGAAGTTCAAAATGGATCAATCCAAGAAGGGGTTCTTGCCGGTATTGCAAGGTACAAAGTTGAGTAAGACTCAATGCCCAGTGACTGCAGAAGATAGAGAAAAGATGAGTGTCGTCCCCTATGCTTCAGCCATAGGCTCTATCATGTATGCAATGCTGTGCACAAGACCAGATGTCAGCCTTGCCATAAGTATGGCCGGAAGGTTTCAAAGTAATCCTGGTATGGATCACTGGACAGCGGTCAAGAATATCCTAAAGTACCTGAAAAGGACTAAGGAGATGTTTCTCGTTTATGGAGGTGATCAAGAGCTCGTCGTAAAGGGTTACGTCGATGCAAGCTTTGACACTGATCCGGATGACTCTAAGTCTCAAACCGGATACGTATATATTCTCAACGGGGGAGCGGTAAGCTGGTGCAGTTCCAAACAGAGCGTGGTAGCCGATTCTACATGCGAAGCGGAGTACATAGCTGCCTCGGAGGCAGCAAAGGAAGGTGTCTGGATGAAGGAGTTCATGACAGATCTTGGAGTTGTGCCTAGTGCATTGAACCCAATGACTCTGTTCTGTGACAACACTGGTGCCATTGCTCTAGCCAAGGAACCAAGGTTTCACAAGAGGACCAGACACATAAAGCGACGCTTCAATTCCATCCGCGATTCAGTCAAGGAGGAGGACATAAGCATTTGCAAAGTACACACGGATTTGAATGTTGCAGATCCGTTGACTAAGCCTCTTCCACGGGCTAAGCATGATCAACACCAAGACTCTATGGGTGTTAGATTCATTACCATGTAATGCTAGATTATTGACTCTAGTGCAAGTGGGAGACTGTTGGAAATATGCCCTAGAGGCAATAATAAAAGAGTTATTATTATATTTCCTTGTTCATGATAATCGTTTATTATCCATGCTATAACTGTATTGATTGGAAACTCAAATACATGTGTGGATAAATAGACAAACTTTGTGTCCCTAGTAAGCCTCTTCAGGACTAGCTCGTTGATCAAAGATGACCGCGGTTTCCAGGTCATGGACATGAGTTGTCATTTGATAACGGGATCACATCATTAGGAGAATGATGTGATGGACGAGACCCAAACGTTAAACATAGCTTTTGATCGTATCAGTTATCGCTATAGTTTTCTGCATGTCAAGTATAAGTTCCTATGACCATGAGATCGTGTAACTCACTGACACCGTAAGAGTGCTTTGTGTGTGCCAAACGTCGCAACGTAACTGGGTGACTATAAAGGCACTCTACAGGTATCTCCGAAGGTGTCTGTTGGGTTGACATGGATCGAGACTGGGATTTGTCACTCCGTGTGACGGAGAGGTATCTCCGGGCCCACTCGGTAATACGTCATCTCAATGAGCTCAAAGTGACTAAGTAGTTAGTCACGAGATTATGTATTACGGTAACGAGTAAAGAGACTTGCCGGTAACGAGATTGAACTAGGTATAGAGATACCGACGATCGAATCTCGGGCAAGTAACATACCGACGAGACAAAGGGAACTGCATACGGGATTGCCTGAATCCTTGACATCGTGGTTCATCCGATGAGATCATCGAGGAACATGTGGGAACCAATATGGGTATCCAGATCCCGCTATTGGTTATTGACCTGGGAGTGTCTCGGTCATGTCTGCATAGTTTCCGAACCCGCAGGGTCTACACACTTAAGGTTCGGTGACGCTAGGGTTGTTAGTGAGAACAGTGCATGGTTACCGAAGGTTGTTCGGAGTCCCGGATGAGATCCCGGACGTGACGAGGGTCTCCGGAATGGTCCGGGGACGAAGATTGATATATAGGATGAGAGTGATCGGAGTCCGGAAGTGTTCCGGGGAGTATCGTGGAGTCGTCGGATGACCGAAAGGGGTTTCGGGGGTCCCGGCAAGTGTTGCGGGCCTCATGGGCCACAAGTGGGAGACGCAACAGCCCTTATAGGGCTGTGCGCCCCCCTAGGGCCCTCACCACCTGCGCCAAGGGGCTGGGCCCCCCTAGGGCTGCCGCACCCCTAGTCTTGGGGGGCAAGGCGCCTGGGGGGGGGGGACCCTAACCCTGGCCGCAGCCCTGGCCGCCGCCCCCCATCTCCCCTTGGCCGCCGCCCCTAGGGGTAAACCCTAGGGCGCCCCCTCCCCTCTACTCCCCCTATATAAAGAGAGGCAGAGGGAGGGCAGCTACACACGTTCGTGCCTCGGCGCTGCCCTCCCTCTCCCACAACCATCTTCGTTTTCCCGCAGTGCTTGGCGAAGCCCTGCTGGAATCCTCCACCACCATCTCCACCACGCCGTCGTGCTGCTGGATTCTCCATCAACCTCTCCTTCCCCCTTGCTGGATCAAGAAGGAGGAGACGTCCCCGAGCTGTACGTGTGAAGAACGCGGAGGCACCGTTGCTTCGGTGATAGGATCTTCGGCGATCTGAATCGCGGCGAGTACGACTCCATCAACCGCGTTCTTGAACGCTTCCGCTTAGCGATCTACAAGGGTATGTGGATCCAACTCTCCCCTCGTAGATGCATCTCCTAGATTGATCTTGGTGAGCGTAGGAAAAATTTTTGTTTCCCATGCAACGTTCCCCAACAGCATATGCCTCCTGGCATATTGTGACCCCCTCCGGCTTTTGGTGTACCTCGATCCCGAGGTAGTAACTCAAGAGCCCTAGATCAGTCATCGTGAATAGCTCCTTCATTTGTAGCTTCAAGTTTGCAATCACCTCTTCGTCTGCTCCCGTTATCAATAGATCATCCACATAGATGCCCACTAAGAGACGATCATTGCCTTTACCTCACTATACATTGCATGCTCTAGTGGGGCTTTCTCAAATCCAAGAGAAATCAATGTACGATCAAGCTTGATGATCCATGCCTGAGGAGCTTGTCGTGGCCCGTACAACGCCTTGTGTAGCTTCAATACCTTATGTTCCTCTCCTTCTTCGATGTACCCTGGTGGTTGCTTCACATACAACTCTCCTTCTAACTCCCCAGTCAAAAACGCGGAGTTCACATCCATATGATGTATCCTCCAAGATTCTTGAGCCGCGAGAGCTATAAGTAATCTTACCGAGTCCATCTTGGTAACTGGAGCGAACACTTCTTCGAAGTCCACACTTTGGTCTTGCACGTTTTCTTTAGCCACGAGCCTTGCTTTATGCTTCACGAAGTTCCCTTCGGCATCCTTCTTGATTTTGTACACCCACTTGAGCTCTATGGCATTATGTCCGTTGGGAAGATCCACGAGTTTCCATGTATCGTTGTTTCGGATCGACCACAACTCTTCATCCATAGCACGACGCCAACACTCCTTCATAATTGCGTCTTCAAAATTGTCCGGTTCCTCGATGTGCAAACGTTGTTGCCCTTTACTCTTCATCTTCATCGGATTTATTTGAAGTGCTTCTTCTGAAGAGATGTCCAATACTTGTCGTTTGTACGCTATTGGAGAAGAAACACTTGCTTCTGAACTTGCCAAAGTTCCTGTTTCTAGCAATTCACTGATCCCTGGATTTTTCACTGGGCTACACCACCGTGGACTGCTTCCCAAAGAATCTGCATCCCGGCCTGCTGGGCAGCTATCTTCCTCATGCACGTCTCCTTTTCCTTGGTGTTGCCCACCTTCTGGCCCACCCATCACAAGGCATGCACCTGCTGGCGAGTTCCTTTCAGGAGAACTAGCTGGTGTACACAACTTGTAGCAGCCAGTACGTGATGATTGGCTCCCTTGTGGGAATCTGGCCGCAGCCGGCCAGCTTGATGGACTGCCAGTCGCCAGCCTGCCTGCTGAGCTGCATGCGCAAGCGAGCGCTCCTGCACCGGCCATATACGAGAAGTGCCTCGTCTCGGCTGCGTGTTCGTGCGGGCTAGCTGCCTTGCCGCTCGATGCAATGCACATAACGCCTGTAGCGTCTGGACTCGCCACGACGGATCCACCGTGGCTCGCGATGTCCGCACTGCCAGCATATTCGCCACGCTCGTCGTCTGGTCCAAGTGCAGCTCGCCGCATGTCTCGCCTTACGTTGTGGACTTCTGGCGCCACATTTTCGCCGTCGTTTAGCGCGACCACACCATCATGCCTTGTGTCATGATCTTCTGGCGCCACGACTTCGCCTGTTTCTAGCGCAACCACACCGTCACGCCTTGTGTCATGGTCTTCTGGCGCCACGACATCGTCTGGGTTTACTGACGCAGATGCACTCACCGGACCCATGTCCAGCTTACCAAGATCATCTGGATCCTCCTCGTCCACTAGCTCGCACATCAGCATCATATCCCCGTCGTCTCCTTCCTCGGCCATGAGCGCCCGTTGCCTCGGTGCTTCCTCGCAGTTAGCCTTGAAGTGACCAAGGAGACCACACTTATGACACCTCACTTTTCTGATGTCAAACTTTCTCCTTGGTGGTGCAGGCGCATCCTCGTCGTCCGAGTCAGCGAAGTTCTTTCTCGCCGAGCGCTGCTTCCCTTTCCCCTTCTTGCCACCGCTTGTGGATCTGCCTTGCTTTTCTTTCGTCAAGGCGATCCATTGCGCCTTTGTCAGCATCAGGTGCTCACTTGCCTCTGCGTCGCCGAAACTGAGATGAATTCTCTCGTCGTGGGCCTTGAACCTTCCGAGGAGATCCTCAATCGTCAGGGTTTTCAGGTCGAGACATTGCTCGATCGATGTGACGATCTGGATGTAGCGTGTCGGCGCGGCGCGCAAAAATCGTCGCACGATCGCAACTTCTTCTAGGGTTGAACCATAGTTGCGTATGCCGTTGACGAGGGTCTTGAGACGGGAGGCAAACTGATCAACCGTCTCACTTTCATCCATCTTCAGGCATTCGTAGCTTCTCATCAGGGACTGAAGGTGTGCTTCCTTGACACGGTCATGACCCTGGTGCAGGATCTTGATGGTCTCCCATGCCTCCTTCGCCGATTTCTTTCCGACGAGGTGCTGAAGCACATCCTTCGGCATGGCGGAGTAGATCGCCGTTAACGCTCGACGATCCGTCCGGTACTTTGCCGCGCCCTTCGCGTACTCGTCGCCGCCGGGGTCGACAGCTTCCCAGAGCTCAGCCCCCTCCATCGCAACCTCCATGTTCATCGCCCATAGTGCGTAGTCCTCTCGATCCAGACGGGGGAATTGCGACACCCCCACCATCGGCATCGGTGCTGCCGCTGCCGCCGTCACGATCTCCTTGCCTGTGTTCGACATGATCCTTCGATTGCTTTCCGAAAATCACGCCAATACACCAAGCTCTGATACCAATTGTTGGCACAGGCCCGACCTCGACGTTGCAATCCGCCGAGTACTTTCCGGCAGACACACGTACGAGCGAAGTGCGGCCGATTACTTTCCGGCCGATCGAGTCGTAGCACACTAGTACCCAACAAGCAAGTAGACACGCAGGTGGATTGATCCTCACGTACAATTAGCACATGCACGTAGGTAAAACCCAGCCGCCGGCTTGACGATCGATGTCGTTACTCGCCGAGACACGCACGCGAGAACACACGAGATTGATGGCAATAGGGCCTTGTCGGTCCTATGTCTTGTATTACTTTTATCCGAGTCAACAAGTACAGGGGATACATATGTATATATAGGTGTACGAGGTAGCTAACCTAGCCAACTAGGAAACCTATACGATGACTGACTCTAGTCCGAGCCGGACATAGACTATGTCGTGGTTAATTCCAACAGAGCATAGTCAACTCCTTGCGGACGACAGGACGGCTCACGGTGTTCACCAGCAAACGAGCGTGGCTCTCGACGACCTCGTCGATGATGATCCACCGGTGTGGACGGAAGCGGAGCTCGGGGGAGTTCTTGGGGTCGTCGGTGGCGGAGCGCCACTTGGGGCACACAGCGCGGAAGTCCATGTAGCAGTCGAGGTCGTTAGTGTCCAGAAGGGATTCAGCGATGCGTCTGACGACCACCGGCGGGAGCGAGAACCAGTCCGACATGGCCGCCATGGATGGGAGGTTTGGAACTGGGAGAAGATGAATTTTCGTTGTTTCTTCCTCGTTAAGTAGGGGTTGTTGGAATAAGCCACGTCGCGTGATGTGATCGGGCTCGTCGGGCGCGTCGGTGCGTGCGGGACATACTGGCGCGGTCGGGCTTGTCGGGCGCTTCGTGTGCGCGCGGGACATCGGGACACAGCGGAAGGCGTGTCAAAGTGTGCGTATGTGTGCGTGCGTGCATGGGTGCGCATGTGTGCAGTAGCGTGACAGTAGCTCGGTAGTAGCTCGGGTCGAGGGAAGTTGGCGATGGGTGTGGGAGTGTTAGTTACGATCTGGTTTATCCCGGCCGCGTTGAGCGCGTCATAGCGCGTGGTGCGTGCGCGCCGGGCAAGCGGATCACACCGCGTCGTGGGCATATGAGTGTGCCTGGTTATATACTCCATGTACTGCTGCTGGTTTGAAGTGGTGAGCCGGTGTTTTGAAATATAGAGAAAAGGTTGTGGCTGTTGCGGCCGAGCCACCAAATATTGTGCCCTCTCGTTCTTCTACCTCTAGTCCTAGAGTGAGAGAGTGAGAGCAGTCTAGGGCTGCGCCAACATTTGGTATCAGAGCTTCGGTTCGGGCGATCACCGGCGACCATGACGCTCGTCCCACACGGCGGCGGCGCGGGCGAATCGGCGACGATGGCGATGCCGATGCTGACCGCGGACAACCACACGGTCTGGGCCATCAAGGCGCAGGCGATCCTCGACATCCACACCGTATGGGAGGCGGTGACGCCGGGCGACACGGCGGTGAACGCGCGGAAGGACAAGATGGCGCGCGTTGCTTCTCGGGGCGTTGCTGAAGGATGTGCTGCTGCAGGTGTTGACGAAGCTCACCGCAAGGATGGTATGGGACTCCCTGAAGGTGAGGTTCGTCGGCGCCGATAGGGTCCGCGCGGCAAGGCTGGCGACGCTGCGCGGCGAGTTCGACCGGATGAAGATGGCGGACGGCGAGGAGCTCGACGTGTACGGCAGGAGGCTTGCGGCGATGGCGGCAAGGTACGCTAACCTCAGGGAGACGCTGGATGACGCGGGGCTCGTCAAGAAGTTGCTGGACACGGTGCCGGATCGTCTCTTCCCCGTCGTCGCCGGCATCGAGCAGTTCTGCGTCGTCGAGGAGCTGGCCTTCGACGAGGCGCTCGGGCGGCTACGCGCGTTCGACGAGCGGGTTAGGCGCCGTGGACAAGACGGCGGCGAGCGCGGCGGCGATCAGCTCCTGCTGACCCAGGCGCAGTGGCGGGCACATGAGTGGCAGCAGGGCGGTGCACGAGACGACGACGACGTGCGAAACGTGGCGTTGGGCAACGGCGGCAACAGGCGCAGGCGCTGCTACAAGTGCGGGGAGCACGGGCACTTCCGGCGCGAGTGCCCGCAACTGCGGAAAGGACCGGCGGCGGAGCAGGCTCTCTTGGCCGGCGCCAACGTCGACGATGACGGACTCCTCTAGGCCGTGGCTTAGGGGATGTATGTTGGATAAGCCACGTCGCGTGGTGTGATCGGGCTCGTCGAGCGCGTCGGTGCGTGCGGGACGTGCCGGACATACTGGTACGGTCGGGCTCGTCGGACGCGTCGGATGCGCGTGAGACAGCGGGACGCAACGGAAGGCGTGACAAAGCGTACATGTGTGCGCATGTGTGCAGTAGCGTGACAATAGCTAGGTAGTAGCTCGGGTCGAGGGAAGTTGGCGATGGGTGTGGGAGTGGGCATATGAGTGTGCCTGGTTATATACTCCATGTACTGCTGCTGGTTTGATGTGGCGAGCCGGTGTTTTGGAATATAGAGAAACGGCTGTGACTGTTACGGCGGCCGAGCCACCAAATATTGTGCCCTCTCCTTCTTCTACCTCTAGTCATAGAGTGAGAGAGTGAGAGCGGTCTAGGGCTGCGCCAACACGGGTTAAGTGTGAAGACAGATCGGCGGCATGCGATGTGATGTGACGCAGACGCATGCCCGAATTTAAGGTTGTTGCCTTGTTGGAAGTTGATTGTACGGGGCGTGCTTAAGGCAGCCATTAAGCTCTGATGATCATGGACATGACAAACAAGAAGCAGCACAACGGCGCCGCTTCGTTTCAGGATTGAATGTCCTTGCTCTCGGTTTATAATTACTCTCCCGTTTCATTTCTTTTGACAGCTCTCCTCCCGTCTGTTCACCGGTGCCGTACATGATTTTTTGGCCATTGTTTCCGTTTTAACTTGGTGGTTAATTAGTTGGACGATCAATAATATGTTGCGTTAACGTTGCCGGAGCAAGAAGAGAATGCCTATTTGTTTTCGTCTTCGATATGGGCTTGATTTTCTTGTTATTTTTCTTCTATTTTCGATCTGATAAGACTTTGCATTTGTGGGTTGTGGTTTTTTAGTAGAGGTTGTCCACTGAAAATAGGAGTATGCTAGAAATCGCTTTGCACCAGTTTGTCTACAGAACCGCTTTGAATCTCGTTGGTTCCACTTAATGTTACTCCCACTGTAAAGATCTAAACGCTCTTATACAAGTAGTGATCTAAACGCACTTATATTTCTTATTTATGAAGGATGTACATGATTATTACGTTCTGATAGCTGAAACACAAGCTAGTAGTATAAAAAAATCAACTATTTCTGGTACTACGAGGTGAAGATGCACGCATGCTCTGAACACACAACAGAGTTCATGAACAATTTAAAAAAAATACATGATGAGTGTTTTATAAATACATGGTGATCATTTTATAAATACGCGATGAACATTTTCTTAAAAACGGAGAACATTTTTGAAAATACACAACGCCGCACGGTGGAGGAAAAAATTCAAAAAAGAAAGGGAAAAGTATATTTTTCGTCCCTAAACTCTCTCGAGAGTATAGAAATGGTCCTTCAACTCTAAAACCGGCAAACACTAGTCCCTCAACTTTTAAAACCGATTAATTTGGTCCCTTGAGTCAACAAAAGTAGTTTTTGTGCTGAGCTGGCATGGTTTTGACCGGTCGTTGCCAACTTGGCAAAATCTTCTTCCTCCCATTTTTAACTTAGCTGAGAATTTCGTCCAGCAATTCGCGAGCGCCAAGCAACAGGAGAAGGAGATCGATGTGGAGCTTGCAGCCGCGCTCGTACAGAGTTCAGGCGGCCGGGGAGCTGCGGCACGGCGAGGATCGCCGGGGAAGCACGCACGCACAAACTCGTACATCACACCCACCAACACGCACACACTTGCACACACGCAAAACACAGACGCGCGCTGGCAGATAAAGAGAGCACCGGCGGGTGCTCCGGCGCTCGTCCCCGCGGCCATGGCGTGAGTTCGGAGCTGGTTCTAGCACTACGACCATCTTGGTCGTGGCGGCGATTCTCCGTTGGGAACGAGCAAGACGAGGAGCTCCAGGCGTGGCGCGGGGTGGCTCTGGCCTGCAAATTGAAACGCTTTTGAAAATGCCGGAGGACGAGGGCGAGCTCTAGGTGCTCTCTGTTAGAAGGAAGAGAAAGGTTTGGGTGGAATAGTTGTTGTATTGCTTGAGCCTCGTGGGCATATATATAGGAGTACAATGATCTACTTGGAGTACAAGACAAGCCAGAACAAATCCTAGTCTATCTTTTCTTTCCTAATAAATATTATACTCAACATCCCCCCGCAGTCACAACGGTAGCGACGCAGACGGTGAGACTGGAAAAGAATCCGAAGGCAAGCCGACGGACACCCCCCACAGTCGAAACGGTCGACGCATCGCGGAGTCGTGGCTGGAGTGGAAACCAACGAGGTTGCTCAAGCAGGCGGTAGCCCTTTGTGCCGTTTGTCGATGTAGCCGAGAGCGTACGTGGTGTAGCCGTAGTCGAGGTAGCCGTGCGAAGAATGCCGTGGTTGATGTCGAGTCGGGGTAGCCCGTGTCGAGGAAGTCGCCGTGGGGCCGCGGGCGCAAGGGGGCGCCGAGTTAGCATGGGCGCTGTGGTGTTGAAGTAGTGGTGCGCCGGGAAGAAGATGTTGTTGACGACGCGTCGCGGCGGGTTTGCCAAGCCCGGGGACACATCGTAGACGAAGGTACGCACCGGTGTTGCCAGCACCGGGCATGCGTAGACGGACGAAGACGAAGTTGACGAAGCGCCGACCAGGCTTGCCAGGCCCGGGGACACGTCGTGGATGAAAGCACGCATCGGTGTTGCCAGCACCGGGCATGCGTAGACAAGGGACCTGCACGAGCTGTACGCCATGTCGGAGAAGTCGGAGGGGCCAGCAGAGAAGAACTCGACGACGGTTGCGGCGTCCATCGGCGCGGGGCCGACGTCACCAACGGTGGTCGGAGTAGACGAAGTGGTCGGGGTAGATGACGGCGACGCTGGCGACGGGCTGGTGCTTGGACGAAGACGAAGGGGGTGGACGGGCGACGGCGGCGCTACGAAGGTAGCGGCGGCGGCGGCCAAAGAAGAGCAGCGGCGGCGGCCTGACGGCGCCGGCGGCGGCTAGGTTAGTAGTGCGGCGGTGGTGCTTGAAGTAGGCGAAGAACCCTGACAGCGTGACGAAGACCGGCGCGGACGGTGACGTTCCCGCGCCAAGGGAGATGGCGCGGCGCATACCACAAGAAGTCGACGCGCGGTGACGGCAGAGTGGACCGCGGGCCGCGGCGCTACGGGCCGAAGGGGCGACGCAGCGGCGGCAAGCGGGTCGGGGCGACGGCGGGAAGACCTCGGGGCGGCGGCGGGGACCGCGGGCCGCGACGCTGCGGCCCGAAGGGGCGACGCAACGGCGGTTCGCGAGTCGGTGCAACCGCGGGGACGGCCTCGGGACGGCGGCGGGGACCGCGTATCGCAGCACTACGGCCCGAAGGGGCGACGTAGCGGCGCAGTACGAGTCGATGCAGCCGCGAGGAGAACCACGGGGGCGGCGGCGCTGCGGCCCGATGGGGCGACGCAGCGGCAGCCCGATGCTCGATCGGTGAAGAGGCGCGCTGAACTCGGGGACGATCTTCACGGGACCTGCGGAGACGCGCGTGACCGACGGGCCAGGTCGATCGCGCGGCGTAGATGAGGTGGATCGCGGCGGCGAGCGGGTGATCAAGCCGATCGCGCGCGAGGTCGGGGACGCCGCTCGATGGAGGAGTGATGGCGGAGTCCCGGATGAGGCCAGCGACGGCGGACGGAACGGGACGTCAGCGCCGGCACCCGGGCTGCCAAAGCAGCGCCGGCGCCTGGGCAACGAGGCCCGAGCGACCAACGGAGCAGCGGCGCCCGAGTTGAGGCAGCCGACGAGCCTGATGCAGCCGAGGACGAGGCCGGCGAGGTAGACCGCCGGGCCGCCGTGCAGACGCGGCGGAGACGGGTGACGTGGATCGATGGGCGGGCCGGCGCGCGAGCGACGGCTATGATTGGCCGTCGCATGGCGCGAGGCCGCCGGGTCGGGGCGATGCAGGTGTCCCGGTCGGAGCAGGGCGGTGACGGCCGGCGCAGGACGACGGGCGGACCGACGCGCGGACGGCGGCTGGCCCGGACGGGCCGCCTCGGCGCGCGTGGTCGCCGGGTCGGAGGAGAGGCCGGCTGGTCGCGCCAGGGTCGGAGTAGAGGCGCACTGGGTCGACGGCGGCGGTGGGCGACGCAAACCGATCAAGATTAGATCGGAAAACCAAAAAGAAAAACGCCGATCAAAACGACCGGCGAGAGAGCGAAATAACCTGGAGCAAGGGCTCAGGAAAAAGACTCTCTAGGGCAGCCGGCCAACACGGCCGGCGGACGAACCCTAGGTACGGGCGGCGCGGCCCCCGGCGGCGGTCATGGAGGCCGACCGCCCCGGGGGCAGCGCGCGGGTGCGGAAGCGGTGGCGGCTAGGGTTTAGGATCGACTTGCGATAGATACCATGTTAGAAGGGAGAGAGAGGTTTGATGGAATAGTTGTTGTATTGCTTGAGCCTCGTGGGCATATATATAGGAGTACAATGATCTACTTGGAGTACAAGACAAGCCAGAACAAATCCTAGTCTATCTTTTCTTTCCTAATAAATATTATACTCAACACTCTCACTTAGGCGGGCTAATGTGCGCCATGGACCGAGGACGTCCGCAACGGGTAGAGGACGACCTCGGCGCGGCCTTGGGTCTCCTTCGAGGCATGCGTCCTCCAAGAAGGAACGCGAGCTGCGCTCGAGACGCCCGCGAGCTTGAGGTGCTTGTCCCAGGTCCATGCCTGCAGCGGCCAGTCGAGTGCTTTTCGACAGAACACGAAGTGCAAACTAGCTGCTGCCTGCTGGATTGATTCTAGCCACCGGCAAGACACGGACATATACGTGCACGTACATATTGATTCCGCCCACCAGAGATGCAAGTGAAACACATCGAACATGAATGATCCGATCTGGCCGAGAATACACACGCACGCGACGCGTTGCTCCTGGGCTGCACCTTACACGCCGCTGCATACGATTCGGTGAGTGCCCAGCAGCATGGCCATCAGTGGAGGTGCGTGCGGAGGGCTTGTCTGAGCTCGCCGCCTCATGTTCCTCCTCGGTGACATGGCGGTCAAACCTAGGTGATGTGTCAAGTTTTGGTCAAAACCGTGTCCACATCAGATCGAAACCACCTGTAGTGGTATGAGGGACTAAACTAATCCGGTATGAGAAGTTGAGGGACTAAGTTTTGTTGGTTTTTGAATTCGGGGATTATTTCTATACTTCCAAAAGAGTTCAGGGACAAAATATATACTTTTCCCCACAAAAAAAAGAATGAAATTAGCATGTCGAGGATTGACAAATGGACATATAGCTGGGTCAGGGCGAGTTGCGTGTTGAGCATGGACGTGCAACTGAGTCGGCTGAGTTTCAGGTTAAGGCTAGAGATACAACTGCGTCGGGGCGAGTTGCGTATTGAGCATGGACATGCAACTGAGTCGGCTGAGTTTCAGGTTAAGGCTAGACATACAATTGCGTCGGGGCGAGTTATGTGTCGAGAGTGGACATGCAACTAGGTCGGGGCAGTTGTGTGTCGAGGATCTTCGATCTTCACCCATAATTGCATACATACTATGTGGGGAACCACCACGTTAAGTTGAATCAAACCAATGCCCTCTATCACAGTATGCACCATTTGTTAGTTTCGGCTGTGAGGCAACGAACATTGCACATCCTGGTTTCACTTGTAAAAAAGGTGTGCCCGCTTCATCCAACTTGAGGAAAGCTGCTTTATGTAGAGATGATGTTGGTTGGTGTTTGACAATCTTAAAACTGTACCACGTTAATAGGAAGTTATGTTGAACAGCTAGCTTCTTCAATTAGGTTTATGAACTTGGCTATGTTGGGTGGGGGCTCGACAAAATTCGTGCTTGGTTCACTCCAGTATCTCAGCTCACATGCACTCAGTTACACACTCAAAAAAAATTAAAATACATCTCACTTGCTTCAAAATGAAACTGGGCAACACTCTTGTCTAGTCATTCATTGATGCAAATGACGATTGATCAAGGCTGGAGATTGGCCCCATTTATATGTCTTGAGCATGCAACTTATTTTGGTATCATACCATAGCTCATGCAGAGTTGGATAGTCAGTCATGGAGGAGGCAACATTACGACGATAGGCACCAAACATCCGTGAACTTTCAGTACATGATTGGTGCGTGTATGTATGTATAGTATGATAGCGAATACCGGTAGGCTTGCCCTTCTGTATGTATATTATCTCAATAACCACCGAATTGGGAAGGTTAACTCACATGCAGTCCTCCTCCTGCATAGTATTTCGGAAAATAACTCATCACTTATTTGCTTCACGTTTGGAGGCCGTGGCATCTCAGTAATGACACGGTACGGGATAAGCAATGGTTTCAGTTCAGACTATTTCTTGTTGTTCTTGCTAAGCGATTATCTTTGGTCCGACAATCTGTTTAACTGGTTTGACAAGGGTACACGCTCTGACTTGACTTGTGATGTTAACTTGGTGGTATGTTCAAGAGTATTTCTCTCATAAAATTTGAATGTAAGTGTTCATACAATTAGGCGCCTCATTTATTTTGCGAACCGAATTCATGAGGTATTCCACTCAAAAAAGAAAAGAAATCAAGAGAATTTTTTTTACCAAAAAAATCACAATGTGTTTTCTACAAAAAGAATTCCCGAGCTAGCACACCACATGGTCTTCTACAAAAAGAATTGCTGAGCTGGCATGCCACATCGCTACAACTTTAGGTGTTGGTCGCAAAATGCACAGAATGCATCATTAATCATTGACAAAAAACACTAAATGCTGATTAACAATCGTTAAAATGGATGTGGCAACTCAAAAAAGTAAAAAGTGGTGGCGATTGGTTAGAGAGAGAGATAGAGATAGAGAGAGAGAGAGAGGACAGTTGACGGGCAGGCCCTATATCCTTTTTTTAGTTGCAACATTCATTTTACCGTCTTTTAGGCAACGTTGTCTACCATTTTGCCATGTTAACCCTTCACCACGTAAAAAACATGATAAACATGCGTTTAGTGATTAACATTGCATTTGGTGTGTTTCGCCACCAACACCTAAAGTGGTGTTTTTTTGCTAATGTCGACACAATTGCGGCGGTTTTATGGATTTCACTCCATATACACATAAACATAAACATGCAATTTTCATGATTGTCCACACTTAGTCCTTATAAAACTATCCCCAGAAATCTGGAGCACTAGGAGGGTTGCTTCTAAAATCCTAAGCCACAAAAACACACTTTCCAAAGCAATTCTCTCACTTCGTGCATTTGTATGAATATGTCTTTCATAATTAACATATGAACACATTTTTTCCCATGCATATGAACACAGTTCACAAGTATACTTCATAGTTAAGAATCACTTCCCGTTTCATAATTCGAGCTACATAATTGAACATAACTCAAATAAAAGTTGAACCTACCATAAACTTAAATAAACACAATTAAACATCACAAAAGTCAATCTTTCCTAACATTAAACATAACTAAATCTAGGCTTTGTCGGGAGAGGAGGAAATAGCGATGGCGTCTTCGGCCGCCGGCCTTGCGATTGTTGCCTCCTACTCGTCTGCCTCTTCCGCGTTGATGTCCTCCTTCAGCTTGTCCCATGCCTCGTTCTAGGCTCTAGCCATACCCCATAGGCAGCACGTTGGTCAAGGTACAGGAGCTTGACACAATACGAGGCCTTGATTGCGTGGCACTCCTCGGGAACTCATTGCTCGCGGGGGGTCGAGTTCCTCGTGCTCGACACAATGCGAGGCCTCGGAGGTCTTCATAGTGTGGCGCCCCTGGGAGATACGTTGCTCACGAGCGGAGACTTCCATGTGTTACGACTCAGGCACAGGCAAATATGGTATGCTTCTCCTCCAGACCTTGTCATCCTCTGCTCATAGTAAGTGAGCTGGGGCTTGGACTCCGGATATCGTACTTTTAGTTTTGTAGAACATGGTTGCACTTAAGCAAATAGTGTTAGGCAGTTGGTGGGGACTCTCCAAAAATTAACTTGAGCAATGCTATACACATGATACTTTCCAGCCGACCTGTGCACGACAAATCATCCTCATCATTGGATTTGGCCCGTTCCTTAATCACTATGGGTTGGAGCTGCATCATGCGGGGATCGTTCAGCGCTGTGTCGTCTGCATAGCTCTTTCGAATTAACTTAGAGGGCATTGGTTTACTTCACTCGCTCAGCCCACAGCATGACGCCGCCGTATACAAAGCTGAAATACATCTCACTTAGTCACTTTCCTTCTAAAGAAGGCTGCTAGGACTTGAACTTTTGAGAAAGCAATCACGTACTGTACTATTTATAAGACTTGATGGATCAGTCATGCAAGAGCCAACATGGTGTGATCGGCACTAGACCGTACAACTTATAATGTACTCCCTTCGTCCGGAAATACTTGTCATCAAAATGAATAAAAGGGGATGTATCTAGATGTATTTTAGTTGTAGATACATCTCTTTTTTCATCCATTTTGATGACAAGTATTTTCGGACGGAGGGAGTATGTATGTACCCTTGAAGTTGCACAGTGCAAACATCTTCGTGGTGTGGTTACTGGGCTACATGATTTCTGTGCCAGAATCCTAATTCCTGCTAACATGAACACATTGGAACGCATCGCCTGACCCACACTGAAATTCCCGTTTCACGAAAAATCATGTACTACAATATAATCAGTAGGTAAGTGACTTGAGTCAGTTCAGTGCTATGACAAGTGGAAGTCACCGGTGGCATTGTATGCCCACCAATAGTAATTTTACTTACACCACCACAGGCTGACATGAGGTTATCCATCTGTTCTGCAGTGAGCCCCAGCTTATTCACCTTCTGATCAGCCTCGGCCCTAGGATGTGGGTGGGTCATCGGGAACTTGAGCCAGAGTTCAATCCACGAGGAACGTGAATCCCTATGGTGCCGCCCCATAGGTAGAGCCGACAACCCAGCGGCCACCTGCCAACGCAACACTCTACTCTGACGTAGACCTGCTCGCAGCCAACCGATGAGGCAGTCACCACACCACTCACCGGACTCCACCTCGGCCTTGGATACTAGTCTTTGATACGGCAAGAAGTGCATTTATTCATTTTTGTCGCACACAAATAGACCCAAATGAAATAGGCAGAAACAAAACGAACATATAGAGAGAGGTGAATACACACTCTGTTAGGCCACAAAATACTCACAACAAACAAGACAAATACGTGAACATGACAACCCATTCCAATATTCGATTTTCACGAGCTTGATGCGATACGAGGTCTCAGAGGTCTCATCGGGGTCGATTTTCCCGAGCTCAGTATTGTAATGTGAAGTCGAGAGAAACAATAGACAGAGATGTAAAGTGAATGGTTATCTTTATTGATGATTGAGTACAAGTATATATAGCCCCGAGGGGATACATCCAACAGACGCGATGGTCTGGAGAGACATGAGCGAACAGTCGTGTCCCTCGTACATGGCGGTTAGAGATAGTGGAGATTCTCCATAATTAACACATGAGTTAATTAATCTCAACACTCCCCCTAATCTACGCTATCCTCGTAGACATCATCATCTTAAATAAAAGCTCCTCAAAAACCCTGTGGGAAAAATGTGAGGAGTATAGTGTTTAATATGTTGCTAAAACTCCTTCAAACCCAATGGGAAAAATAAGGAGAAAATGGTACAACATATAATGGTCATTGTCTCTTTTAACTCAATACGAGAAAATTCATAGAGTTTAGAGCACAATAAATATGTCATATATACTTTCCCAAAAAACACGGTGGGGAAAACAGAAAGTATGACATATGATCTCATGTTGATATTACCTCATTAAAAACCTTTATGAGAACCTGTAAAGTAAACTCATGAAGGGAAAAAGAGTATAATATGATGCATTGAACAGGAACAATTCAGGAAGATACTCCCCCTGATTCTTGCAAAATTCGAAGTCGTCACATACCAAAACATAGAAGTTGGTAGAGACCCGCTAAACAAATCAGTCGCATGATTTGACTTGCAAGATATGCAATATAGTGATATTGCTTATTATGTAACCTGTTTGTATCCGGGCAACACAAGAAACATTATCGTTGAGATAATGGTTGGTGAATGTAGCCATGAGATCTTATTTGAAGACTCTTTATGAGAGGGCTACCACACCTAGTAGGAACACTAAACTTGTCTACGATCTGATAGTGGGGATCTGATCGATGTATCCAATGATATTGGTGTTCAGATTTCTCCGAAACTGAAAACCAGGACAAAATGTTTCATGCCTTGGAGATATCAAAAGATATTCTTGAGTACCAACCAATTGTGTTTGGTGGATGCAATGGCATTATGGAACGTTGAGTCCCAATATCTAATTTCCATCATCTCTTGGTCTAATAGATCTTTCTCTACGTCTAGAGAATGAACTACCATGAGAGTTATGGATAGATAAGATTTGTCCACAATGAATTTCTCCAATATATTTTGGATATAGACAACATAGTATACCATAATGTATGAATGAAGGTGCTCAATTTGTAGTAACGAGCGGTATTTTGGTTTACCAAAATCCTTCATTTTAAACTCCGTCATTTAGATGATTACATGTGTCGTTATTGCAGACACACAAACATGGATAATCATCATTGTAGGAGTAATCCTTGTGAATAAGGAACTCACTACGTCGGTAGTACCAAATGTACCGACAATAATAATAAGTCATATGGCGACTTATTGATTTTACACAATGTATGTTGCATATTGCATTTCGATTCAGAAGTAAGATTCCATCGGGAATCAACCATATATGTCTGAATCTAGTGGTCCACATGGATATGTGATCACTACATCTATCAACTGCAGAAATAGATGATTTTGTACTGCCAATGATATAAGTAATCGGAAAGAGATTCCACCTCTGGAGAATTGTTGGGTATCTGCGTGAACCCTTGTGCTACAATACTTGCTCTTTGTTTCACCACCTCATTATTCTCAATTCTGTTTCCAGAAGAAAACTGGTGTAGGTATTGCTTATGAGTACCTTCCCATTATTGAGCAAGATCATTTCTACCTAGATTATACCCTTTGCTTGGGTTCAGTCCAAGCGTTGATCACACTTTGCCATGGCCATGGTCTTTGGATCTGAATCATTTGTAAGGTTTTGCGATCTAGTTGAGAAATGTATGTCGACAATTGTAGACTTCCGGTTATATGATTCTCCAGAATCTATATATCAATATATAGTTGATGAAAATATCGTTACCCATAGTGACTTCTCACGATTTCCCAATGTGATTGAGTCGGGTATTCCGATGTCCCGGTCATTGTGTGCACTATGACCTGGGTTGGTGGAGGTTTCCCGTCCACTGGGTGTATACCACCCATTAGGTGTCTGTCAACGTGAAGTTGACTTGCATTTACTGATTCACAGGCCTTGATATCCTTGCTTGCGAGAAGCTGAATCCTGATGTAATTATGCCATACATCTCCCCATGTTGCTTTGAACGGGGAGTGGAGTGGATTTTGCTGGTACCTCTACTCTTTCAGGCATACTTTTGCAGGATTGTAGGATTGTGTGACACCTTTATAGTCAGTAAATGAATCTGGCAGGTTATTTGCAATGTGTTGCAAATCTTCTGAACGCATGGTTTAGATCTTTGAGTACGTGGATTTGAGGCAGAAATGTGTTGAACATTCCACTAATTTCCTGGCATTCTTTATGGTACTTGAAATCTCCCCCTAATGCCTGGAAATGTTCCTCATTGAATCAGCATACTGGCCTTGAATAACTCCCCATGTGAGGGGCTTGAGGTATTGACGGTAATACAGTTATTCCTCACATAGATCCCAACTATATGTTGAGGGGCCAATGATGTATGCCGGGTGGTGATATCGGTATGCAACCAAATTACCGCAGATAGGAAATACTTGGTAGATATCCACATATCAAAGATAGAGGGGAATAATATTATGCAGTTTGGTCATGAGCGTGTAAAACTACATGACTCCAACGTAAAGTTGGTAAGTTGCAATTCACAGTAAAGATCATGCAATGAGCTTAATTCTTTGGATGAGATTCTACCAAACCATTTTGAGTATAGACATTAGGACAAATTGCTAAACTTCAATCCGAGAGCCATAGACAAGGCACTCAAGGAGAATTCTGCAATGTTATCCATTCGATTTGCTTGAAATCGATGTTAGGATAATGAGACAATGGTTTCGTGTGAATAAAGCACACACTTAAGACCATCATGTAGATATGTCTTTTAGAACCATGGAGTACGTGAATAGTCTAGTCAATGGATGGGAAGAGCCACTTACCTTAACTTGATGCATTCAAGGAGTCTGAGTGGTTCAGCGTAGACTTTAAGGTGTGCGAGCCTTAAAATTAGCTTCCATGTGTCACTTGTAGTGCACATAAAATCCAAATGGTGTTAGAATTTAGCATCACAATAATCATAAACTATTGGAATTGCTCATAGTTTCGGTTTCAACCCAATGTCTCGATGACCAAGGCGAGTATGCCAAGTTTTTCATGTACAAGACATTTTGGAAAACTATCTTGGGCGCAACATGTGCTACGGATTTTGTAGTATGTGTAGTACAATCCAGATGATACATAGAGAATGTGCTTGCCATATCCGTTGCATATGGTAAAGAGAATGTATTTCTCTTTCTTGTCGGCATAAGTTTTGGTATGGAAACCATTTTGACGAATATCTCTATAGCTTAGTAGGGTACGAGTTAAACTTGGTAAGCAATGAAGCATCCCGACGTTACTCGAGTACCCACAGGGATAGTAAATATGACTCGAGTTGAGCCAACAAATACCTCATCGCGTCTAGCGATTTCAAAATATCTCCTTTCTCTCAATGAGAGTGGAAACATTGGACTTCCCTGAGTATAGAGTTTGTGGTGCATATGTCCACAAGGCACATCATTTTTCATCGGATTGACTCCCGTAGAAATCTATATATTGACATGAAGATTCTCAAGAAAATCACTGTCGGATATATAGAATACATACAAATGGATTTGTATGAAAGTGCTGATACAATATATTGTGATATACAATATATGATGACAACAATAATCATGTTCTTATTAGAACATCATAAATGGACATAAATAAATATATCACTAAGGAGACTTTGAGGGACTAAATGTATAGTCTCCAAACATGTCGGTTGATGCATATTCAACCATCATGCTCTCCATGCTCATAGGGTCTCGTGACAGCTTGATGGTGTCAGGTTGAGGGTTTGAAGTGAGTTTCAAACCATTACCCTTGAGGTCCTTTGCGTCCTGGTGGCGTGGCTTGGATTACACGCGTTATCCCATGGGATGCAAGACTGATCTTGATGTCCATGACCCGCTTAAGTAAGTTGTGGCCATTGAGGGCAAGTGCCTCAAATTGTTAGCCATCGATTACTTATAGGGGCAAGCCAGAGATAATTAATTTACGAGAAGTAAATTAAAAACCATCATGGTTTTGTAATAAGAATGCAAAAATTTGACTCAAGTGTATAACTTGAAAATGCTCAACCTCAATTATGGGAACATAACACATTGAAGATCATACAGATCTCACAGTAATAGAGATAGTCTGCACATGGGCAGTAGATCCAACTCATTACCTTGTGTTTTCCTAATATAATGAAAAAGATGTTATTGTCAAAAATTTACAAGTTTGTTGTGCGGGAGAAATCAATCTCGACCGCTGTGACATGTTCATGACGAATGTCAATGTGGTAAACACATATAACACTGGTGAAAACCGGTAATGTATTTATATTACAGATTGCGTAATATAAATACATCTTAATGTTGCAAAATTAATAGATTTCAAGAAGGTGGCTCGAAATCATTAGTGTGAATCCCAAATTGCTAAGGATTACACCTTGAATTTTGCACATGTATTTGCAAGAAATTGTAAATCTCAATTGCAAATAGATGTATTATTCTCGACATGTGTTTAACATGGAAATAGATACATCATAGAAATATTCCAAAATACTGCGTAATCAACAGAGAAACAGTATAAAGGTACTGAATATACTTTGCAAGAGATTTAAAATCTCAATTGCAAATAGACGTAATTAATCTCGACACGTGCAAACGTGGAAATATATTACATCAATTTAGGATCTGGAATACGTCGGTACTCAACAGAAAACAGTACTAAAATATATGTACCAAATTTAACGGTCTAAAACAGGAATAAAATCCCTGCTAGAATTAACCGCAAAATCACAATTAATACAGGTTTTGGCCTATTCAAAAATAGGTAAAGCCGCAAGGGCTAGAGTGCAAAACTTGCGAAGAGATAAGATTCTATCTCTTTCGCAGGAGTAGTTCCCGTGATTGGGATTTTCTCCCGTGAAGAGCGCCATAGCCACACAGCTTGTGCACCACCGGCTTGGCTCGCCGGCTGGGCTGCGCGAGGGACGCCGGGATGAGCGTGCTGGTGGAGTGCGCGGGGCAGGCGCCACGGGCGGGGCGCGGCGCATGGCCTGGCCCAGCCGCGGAGGCGGGACGCGGCGCAGAGGCCGGTGAGCGGCCCAGAGGCCGGGCGGCAGGACGAGGCGGGGCAGGCACGGCCGGGCGCGGGGCGCAGTGTGGTGCGAGCGCAAGTCCGGCGCGGCGCGGGCGCAAGTCCGGCGCGGCCGTGGAGGCCGGGGAGCCAGATGCCAGGCACAGCGCCATTGGAGAGGCTGCTTGCGAGCCCGAGCGCTGCTGGGCTCCAGGTTCTCCCGCGGGCAGTGCTGCCGGTCGATGGCGGGCCGTGGCTGCTCGACGCTGCGAAAGCGGAGGCCACGGGGCGCCTGCCGGAGCCGAAGGAATCGCTCGGGCTCGGGCGGGCGTGGGCGGGCACGGCCGGCCACAGCTTGGCGCGGCCACGGCCGGCCGGGGGCCAGGCGAGGCCTAGCGCAGGGCGGGCACGCGCGAGGGCGGCCACGGCGTGGCGCTTCTAGCCATGGCGACCGCGCGGACGGGCGCGGTGCCGTCTCGAGAGGAGCAGCCCGTCGGGGCCGATTTCTCCTGCACTCCTAGCGCGGGACGCCTAGAAAGGCCCCGCGCCAGGAGAGCAACGTGGCTGATAACGTATTGTAATGTGAAGTCGAGAGAAACGTGGCTGATAACGTATTGTAATGTGAAGTCGAGAGAAACAATAGACAGAGATGTAAAGTGAATGGTTATCTTTATTGATAATTGAGTACAAGTATATATAGTCCCGAGGGGATACATCCAACAGACGCGATAGTCTGGAGAGACATGAGCGAACAGTCGTATCCCTCGTACATGGCGGTTAGAGATAGTGGAGATTCTCCATAATTAACACATGAGTTAATTAATCTCAACACTCAGCACACTACGCGATCTCACTTGCATTGGCCTCCTGAGTGGCATTTTGTTCACGGTTGTGGCTTAATTCTGCGCGATACGGCTTGATGGAGGCAGCGATGGCTTGCACGGCTGTATCACCTCGTCACGCTGCTGTTCGCGCTCGAGCTGATCATAGTAGTTGAGCTGGGGTTGGACTCTAGGGATTGCACTTGAGTTTTGTAGAACGCTAGATGACCAGTTGCGCCAATGACGCAAAGGCCAAGAGTAAGTCATGTATTGCAAGAGTGTACATTAATATTATTCGGGCACATATTGAAACATATGAGAAAAATTTCCACTTACTACAAGTACAAGCAATGCAATACCCATATAGCGTACAAGGACATATCAGTATTAACAGAACCATTAATTAGTCAGACACAAATCCACACCCGAGAAGCACATTGCACAGGGTTGAAACTTTTAAGCCTCACATTCCCAAGCAATCTTAAGGAGGGCCAACATAATTGAAATCACTGATGCAAAGTATCAGCAGTTAGTAATATTTATACACACAGCTTCTTCATTGTAGTCATATGATGATGAAATCAGTACATAAATCAGTACCAAGGAAATCCGATCAGACGAACAAAAATTCTGCATCCCACTGAACAACACTATTATGCAGGACTCATTTTAAAAGGCCCTCAGTTCTAATTTCTATAAGAGCTTGAAGCTTTGGAGCCAAGGCTACGAACCTTCAAATCCAACCAAACATCTTACCATGCAAACAAGGTAAAATGGGAAAGAAAGACTCTAAATGTGACGCACCAAAAGCGGAAGTAAATATTGAACGACCTGGGCGTGAGGAGTTGTGCCGGTGACCTGGTGACGCCGAGCAGCGCGTGGATGTGGACCAGCCTGATGACGGTGGTGGCGGCGCCCTCCTCGTCGACCTTCAGCAGCTCGCCAGAGTCTGCAATGCTCATACTTTGCATCGAGTAAACCCATCTCACTAAGAACGGGAATGAGCATCGCCTTTGGCACGCTCTGCCTTTGGCATGATCTTGATAGCACCCGCTTCCTACAATAGAACATGCAAAGAGAACATAATTAGCATAATATTATGCATGCACAACTCTGCACAAAAAACTCTCCAAGGAAGCAGCTTTTATTACTCTATTCAACGCCCTCAGCTCAAATAACTTTTTCTAAGATGATTACATGCCAATCAAGAACATGAAAGTGAGTTAACAACACAAATGTCTGTAGAACAGAGGAAAAATCATCAAGATGAGCATCAAAGAGTGTTGACGTACAAAGATTCTAGTATCGCATTTCAGGAACATTCATAACTTGGTCCATTCCAATGACCCTGTACATCCGATAAAAAACTCCCATCATGATTGGTGAGAAAGGTTATCCTTCATAACGAAGATCTGTTCCAAAAAACGTAGAAGACACTAACCTTCACAATAGATATGAAGTCATCATCTAAGATTATAATGACAGAGCTTTCTTTAGCAACTTCTGTCCCTGACATGCACATTGCAAGACCTATATCAGCCTATACAATAGATCAAGCATTAGATATAAGAATTAAACAAAATCTTCTTCAATATCAAGATAAATATATTAGATATGTAGTAGACAAGGCATAGTCTGACCTTCTCTGAAACTCAGTTATATTAGTTATACAATGGAGTACCAAGCCAAATATAGGGATACAATTACGCTTATATCAAATATCCACAAAATGAACAATATGAAAACACATTCCTAGCATGTATTATGGGAGTGTCTAATCAACAGACATCTGTTTTTTATTTCGGTTCAGGCCGGATTTTTGTCCATTGTCTCGTTGACTCATGTACATACTTGTTTTCGCTTCATACAATAGTTTTGGAAAAAAAATCATCTAATTTCATTTGGAGCTCACGTCGGATTAACTTTTTGCTCATAGTATCCAGTATCCCGCCCGGCCCAGATTGCAACCCGGCCCTCCCCAAACAAAAAAGAAGCATCCCGACCCAGATTGCAACCCGCTCCTCCCCAAACAAAAAAGAAGCAGCCCGGCCCAGATTGCAACCCGCCCCTCCCCAAACAAAAAAGAAGCAGCCCGACCCAGATTGCAACCCGCCCCTCCCCAAACAAAAAAAGAAGTGTGAATGAGCAAGGCAGGCATAGGGGTGCCCTGTCGCTTACATTGCCAATGCCCCTGGGCAATCTACCAAGCTACCTCCCTCTTCCCTGACTCTTCTATGACCCTACATCCACGTGTGACCATTTTTTGAATGATATCTAGTCTAGAACATCATTGAACTGAACTCCATTAAAACTGAATTTTAGTACAACACCTATGAAGTCCTACAAACCACCGTGCACATTACATATATATGGTTTTCGCTTTAACAAAAGATCCCGACTGAAAAGTTACAAACATCAACAACAAGCTAGCTATCTAGTCCAGAACATTCTTCGGCAAAAGGGAACTACACAATTTAGTCAACAAACTAAGTTTAGAGGTGCAAATGCATGATGGCAGCGCATGTAATCCTTTTTGGCAGTCTAACCGTGCTTTACCTAGCCTGACAACTAAATTTCGAATCATGGCATGATGGCAGGCAAGGAAAAGGTGGCAATTCATCACCAGTGGCAAAATTCTCCATAGACAACTAGCTTTTATAGCTTCATGCCAATATTGGCCAGCTCCTTTAACATGCAGTAGAAACGAACGATTTAATTTACATCATACAGTAAAATCTGCATTCGAGTTGAAAGTAGCACAGACCCTCATGTAAGGAGCAGAATAAATTTACAGAGGACAATCAGGCGCTTTCTATCTAAAACCAGGACCAGCCTCTAAAAGCTCTATATGGTGTTGTCCTCAAGAAATAGAAAAGTGAGTTATATACAGGGAACATGTACCAAAAGCAAGCCAGTTACTTGTTTCAGATGTGTGACCCTTGCTGAACATCTAGCCAAAAGAAGTAGAATAACTGCCCTTAACTAAAGTTTAAGTAGACTATCTGATTTTTTTGGCTATGCACACATGTAAATATTTAGCAGACATGTAGACTAAAGTGTCAACTATAAACCACTGTCCGCAATTGGAGGCAACATAATCAGTATAGAATAAGCATGCGTAGCTAGATAAATTACTTGTTTCAAGATGATTGCTATTTCTTTTAGGAAGATAATCATAGTAGGAATTCCACTATAAATTGGAAAGAAGATGATTGTCAAGCAGTTTTTTCTGTGGTTGATTTGGGGCAAAAAGGGAGTGACCATACCAGCTGCACTTCCTCATCTGTAATTTCCCGATGCTTGTTCTTGTTTCGATTCATTTAGGCTGGCTATCTTCGCTGCTTGAAGCACAAATTCTTGTCTCTTTCTTGAGCCCTCTACATAGATAGAGGAAAACTAATATGTGTATTCTATTAGAAATCAAAATATCTACCTTCACTATCACAATCAGCCATAGACAGTTAAATTGGAGAGCAGAATATTTCATTGAATGAACCAGAGATGCAATGTCAACTTTCTTAAATTCTAGTTAAGTTTTTTTATGTATAAAAGAAGTGCTGAAAGAATATTAGTTCCAAAAGTGATTGATAAAAAAAATAGTGTCCATTCGACTTAAAGATGATGAAATGGGATACCAAACACGGCACACCAGGACAAACACCAAACCATATAATAGGAGAGAATTGCATAAACATGTAGAAAGTGATCTGCATGTAAAGAACTTTTAATAACTAAACTGAATCTTTTTTCACTGTGGTTCATACTCTAAATGGGATTTTGCATATTATCAGATTTTTTCTGCTTTTTCATTTTCTTCCTTGTACTTTTCTTCTTAGACTGTACTTCAGTGTTGAGGGCTTTTACATTGTTCGTTGTTTGTGCCTTTTGCTTTCAGCCTAAAAGATAATACAACGTAAGCTTGGTACTGAATAGGTAGCTTATAGACTAACTGTTATGTAAGAACACACAGACTGCTGCTAGTATTACTTATGTACAAATGAGAACTAAAAAGATAAGAAATAACCAAGAAGATATAAAAGAGGGGCACGGATGTATATTCAAAAACCAAAAGGGAATGAAACTGGTGAGCTATTAACAAAACACGAGAAGTACCCACATAAATTTGAGAACCAACATCACAATAATATGATCGCTACAAAATACGGCTGTAATTTGTTTTTTCTGCAATTACATAACCAAAAGCATATCAAAATTATAGCCCAAGATCTGAACTCTAGGCATATCAAAATTGAACTAAGTTAACCTGGCACAGCTGTGAGTCGACTTTTATCATGATAAATGACAGTAACATGGATAACAGCCAGAATAATTAGTAAAGTGCCAGTACAAAATGGCAGAGCATATCTTGGGAATAGCAGAGGTGAAATCGTCCAATAAGTACCTGAATGTTCTCCTGTAGTGAGGCAAACAGAGTAAACTGAAGCCTCACGACCTTAAAATGTGCAGGCTTGGTAAGGATGTTCTTTTCTAAAAAATAGTTAAACTGAACTGATAAAAAGAAGTTTATCGCACAAGAAGTTTGCAACCGAACTGATAAATAATACATACTAATGCGTATTAGACAATAGCTATATGAAGTCTGCCAGAGGAATAGTATAGCTCAAGGTATTCATTACAGGGTACCAATTGGGTAAACACACGAAATAGGCACCAATTGGTGAGCCTCTTAGCCTCCATGTTCTGAACTGAAGTGCAATGCAAATAACTACCACACAGAACATCAAACAAAGCATCATCAAGAGATCTTAATATCTTACAAGAAGAATCATGGAACAATGTGCCGTTACGAAGATGTTAGCTACTAATTCCCCTTTAAATCTGTACAAATCCTTGCCGCACAACAAATTCTTATGCCAGTGTATGTAAACATGGACCGCTGATCTGTATCCTATTCTTCTTAAAATCTAAATCCTATTGAACAACCCCAGCTAAAAAATAATTTAGTACCGTGCAGCAGTCTGTGTGTTCTTTTTGAATCATGCAAAGGATGACTTGACAACGATAAATTATAAACGTTGTCGAACTGCTCAGTCATGTGCTAATATAAACAACCACCACTACCCGGGGAGCTTGTTACATACTAAAAGCAAATAACGATAGAGAACATTTTATCATTGCTAAATAACTCATGAACTGCAATACATTTTAGATATTCGCTGCATCTATGAAAGCAAACCTGAGCGTCCATGGGGCATCGAAGAAGCTTTAGTCAAAAATGTTTCTCAAAGAAAGGAATACCCTCTCAACCTATATGCAAAGGGCCAAAAACTATTGGTCTTTGTTATCAAATTTAATATCGAACATATGCGCATTCAGACTATTAAATTGAGAACCTCACTGAACATAATCATCATGTTTCATGGGAAATGGTAATAGGAAACTAATAAAATGTTCTTTTAATCAATCAAAAATGTTTCTCAAAGAAAGGGAAACCCTCTCAACCTATATGCAAAGGGCCAAAAACTATTGGTCTTTGTTATCAAATTTAATATCGAACATATGCGCATTCAGACTATTAAATTGAGGACCTCACTGAACATAATCATCATATTCCATGGGAAATGGTAATAGGAAACTAATAAAATGTTCTTTTAATCAATCTCGACATAATCAATGCACGGTAGTAGCTTCATGAGGTGTGACCTATGAGTGCATAAATATCTCGATATACCAGCTGAAAAGAAGCCACTCTCTGTAGCTTGTTCAGCTCAGCCGACAAAGACATCGGAGCATGGACCGGGCGCAATCACCCCACATCGCTGGAGCCGCCAGAAGCACACTTGTTAACCTGCACATGAAAAATCCAACACAAATTAGGATTGGTTCTGCCTCGTAGAACATATCAGACCAACTATGGGGAATGATGGGGAAGAAGGTGGCAGCTCACCTGGAGAGGAACACCATGGCACCACCGAAATACAGAAGGTCTTCGTACAGCAACGCAGCTCGGTGGACGATATTGCGGAATTCGAAGGAGGTGCAGCTGCTGGTTGATGTAGCCATCGCTATAGGAGTCAACCCAACCCAAACCCTAGGTGCATAAGAAAATTAAATTTAGGTGGACACGAATTAGATGGAGGATCTCAAGTCATGTCTCCATCCTGCCAGGATGTGAGAGATTGGAGGAGCAGCATTGAGGAAGAGAAGAGGACCGGGGGAAGAGAAAAAGGAGAGGATGGGAGCTCACCTATTCACGCCCTCTGCAGGGCCGCGATGCCGACTGCAGCAACCGGAAGACGAGTAGGCTGCAGTAGGAGGGGCGGATTCCTGGCGACAACGGTGGAGTTGACTTGCGGCGGCGATGGAGGCGCAATTCCAGTCGGCGATGGCGACGTAGCACCCTCGATCCAATCTGCCGAGGCGGGAGGAGAGCACGGGAGGCCAACGGCGAGGGCCCAGCGACGAGTGCCTCCATGGCTCGAGGACCCGACCGCGCCGGTGCAGGCGGACGCCGGCGGTGACCCTCTGCCATCCGACGCCACGCCTCCCTCTCCTCTTTCCACTCTCTTTCTCCCTCCTCTCTTTCCTTCTTCTCCCTCTCATCCTCTCTCTGTCGGTCTCTCTCTCTTGCAGATTGAATGGAGCGCCGCCGCCGGGGAAGGTCGACTCTGCGCTCGGATCCCAGGGTGTACGAGATATGGGAGGGGAAGAGGGGGTGCGACGCTTGGGAGGAGTGAGGGAGACGTGGGAGGCCGCGGAAAGAGGAGAGTGGCGGGCGGCTAGGTTTTATACATCTGTACGCGAAATTACTAAGATGCCCTTGGCGGGGCAAGAAAATTACAAGCGGTGGCAGCAGCACTGTTCATAGTGTTTATAGAGCGACGTGGAGGCAACGGTTCTGCCTCCAAGTTCTTCAAGGTTTATATGTTCAATTTGTTGCGCTGAAGCAAATAATGCAAGGCAGTGGACAGAAACTCTCCACAAATTAACTAGAGGGCCCTGGTTTACTCCATTATCTCAGTCCACAAGTGTCGTATACAAAGCTGAAATACAACCCATTTTCCCTCAAAAGAAGGCTGGGCAGATCAGGGACAGAAAGCTAGTATAGGCTAAGATCTGAACTTCTGGAGAAAGCAATTACACGCTATTTATATGATGTGAGCATGCGATTCATTTGATTGTCACACACCAGATCATGCAGGTTTTGATAGATCAGTCATGCAGGAGGCAACATGAAGCGATGGGAACTAACCCAACAAACTCCACACTGCACACATCCTCCTGGTGGAGTTATTGGGTACATGATTTTTGTGCCGTGCACCGAGGTGCAGCCGGCGTGATTCCTAGAACAATCACAGTAGCATGGAACAAAGGGATGTATAAGTTGATTATCATGAACAAAGTCCAATGAGCTCTTCACACATGCAGTAGCAGTAAGTTTTTTTATTTGGGTAACAGTCAGTTTTTCCGTCCAGTCAACAGCCGACACGATTACTTGCTCAGCATGTAGATCTTTTTCAAGTGTTATTGATAGGCACTTTTTTTCAGTACCTATACTCCCCATCTGTAGCCGGACAGAAACCAAACCCGCTAAGATTTGCTTCACACAGGTCAATGCTTCGGAACACGTTCATATTGCGGTTTGAATAAGCTTGGCACGTATTAAACCCATTAACGGTGGCGCTAAGGGCGCCTCCTCACCTATGCCACGTAGATTTTACTATACTGAAGCGAAAAGTAAAAAACGCGGCTCGTCTCGTCGATCCCTGCTCTCACACGCGAACGCAAGTCTCCTCTCTTCTCTCCCACCGCGGCTCGCCGCCGCCGCCACCACTCACGACGACCGATTCCGGCGAGTGGCAGATCAACGACCTCCCCACGCCCCGCTCCTTCCTCCCATCCCTCCAGATCCAATGGCGCCGAAGCCGAGGCCGAGGGCGGAGGCGGCGCCTCGTCCGGCTCCTCCTCCCCGTCCTCATCCTCCTCGTCCTCCGCCGCCTCCTTGTAAGACCCAGACCACTCAAATTGCTCAGATCAAGCTCAATATCTCTGGATCGATAACTTGCGGAGAGAGTTCTTGATACAGAGAGGAAAGTGCGAGGGTAGAGGCCCTGTCTTCCGTACGATAGCTAGGGTTCTACATACTGTTATGAGCTAGCGAATATTCCATCTTGCCCGACCAAGCCTCGGTGCCTAGCTTATAAGAGCGATCAGTTTACTGTAGTAAATACTGTTTTAACGGCTACATAACAGTAACAGGAAATAAGAACAGGTGAAACAGTTTCTTCTGCATCTTGGTCGTTGATCTGTGCTGAAGCGTTATCTGCTCATCCTAGCCCTTGCTTGTCTGAACTCACTTGTCTCCTCTTCCTCTCCTTCAGTAACTGCGTGGTTCAGGTCCAGACAATGCCGCCGCCATGACGACCGCCTTGTCCTCGAGGCGAAACAGTTTATGTCCCGGGAATGTTTTGTTGAGAAAGGCCGCATCTTCCCATGTTGCATCATCCGGAGCAAGACTCTCCCATTGTACTAAGCATTGTCCAACCGGAGTCTTGTTTCTCTCAATGATTCTGCGATCAAGGACTGCCACTGGTATTGTTTTGACATAGCCATCTGGTGTGACTAGTGGAACATGAGGTAGTGGCACTGCTCGATGCCCTATATGCTTCTTCAATTGGCTTATATGGAAAACCGTATGAATGTTGGTGCCCTCTGGCAGTTGTAACTTGTATGAAACTTCCCCAATTTTCTCTAGAATCTTGTAAGGCCCATAAAACTTAGACCTCAACTTTAGAGATCCTCTTAAACCGAATGCATTTTGTCTGTATGGTTGAACTTTCAGATAGGCCATGTCTCCTACTTCAAACTGACGTTCTGTTCTCTTTTGGTCTGCAAAATGTTTGATTCTGCCTTGAGCATGTTCCAGGTTAGCTTTTAGCCTCTGTATCATGTGTTCTCGGTCAGTGATTGTTCTTGCTGCTTCAGGTGAAAATGTTGGATCTGTAGCAAATTCTGCAACCTGAGGAGGTTTGTACCCATACAAGGCTTGGAATGGAGTACATTTCAATGAAGAATGATAGCTCGTATTGTACCATAACTCTGCCAGTGGTAACCACTTCATCCATTTCTTTGGTTCCTGAAACACCATCCCTCTCGAGTAGGCTTCCAAACACTGGTTCACTCTTTCAGACTGTCCATCTGTTTGAGGATGATAAGCAGTGCTAAATCTTAGTTGAACTCCAAATGCTTTGAACAATTCTTGATACAAGGCACTTGTGAAAATAGGGTCCCTATCAGAAATAATGCAAATAGGCAAGCCATGCAGTTTGATGACATTATCCATTAGTGTATCAAACACTGTCTGAACTGAGTATGGGTGAGCTAATGGTAGAAAATGAGCATATTTAGTGAGCCTGTCAACCACTACCAATATAACCTCTTTTTCTTGAGAATTGGGAGGGCTGTTATGAAGTCCATGGTGATGTGTGTCCATGCCATGTCAGGGACAGGTAACGGTTGCAACAGTCCAGGGGGATGTATATGTTCCACCTTGTTTAACTGGCAGACAGGACACTGGCTGACAAAATTCTGAATGTCTTTCTTCAGATTTGGCCAGTAAAACACCTTTTTAATCCTGAAGTAAGTTGCTTTCATTCCAGAATGACCTCCTATAGCCGAAGAGTAAAAAGTTTGTAGTAATTGCTGTCTGAAATCAGTGTTAGCTCCAACATATATTCTGTTCTTGTATTTCAACAGACCTTGATGAGTAGAAAACTTTGGCGGGTCTTCATTATCTGTAGCTACTTTTTTGAGGATCTTGTCAGTATCTTAATCTCCTTGGTAGCTTTTTCTTACATCCTCAGTCCAAGCTGGTATGACCATAGTAACATTGTTGCATTGCATGTGTTGTACATTATCCCTTCTGGACAGGGCATCTGCCACTGTATTTTCTCTCCCTTTTTTGTACTCAATACTATAATCATACTCCAACAGCTTAAGCAACAGTTTATGTTGTACTCCTTCAGTTAGCCTCTGAGTTGTCATGTATTTGAGGGACTGTTGGTCTGTTTTAATGATCAACTTGTTTCCCCAAACATAATGTCTCCATTTTTTAAGTGCCTCTAAGATAGCCATAGCTTCTTTTTCATATATGGATTGAGCAGCAGATTTGGGCCCCAGACTTTTGCTAAGGAAGGCAAGTGGTTTACCTTTTTGCATAAGAACTGCCCCAATCCCTTTTGCACAAGCATCAACTTCAATGGTGAAAGGAAGAGTGAAATCTGGCAGACATAGAACAGGACAACTTGTCATTGAAGTTTTTAAGTGTTGAAATGCTTTGCTTTGTTCAGGTCTCCATTGAAAAGCATCCTTTTTTAACATGTCATGTAGTGGTCTGCAAATTTGTCCATGGTTTTTGACAAATCTTCTGTAATAGCCAGTCAGTCCCAGAAATCCTCTTAATTGTTTCACATTTGCTGGTTCTGGCCAATCCACTACTGCTTGAATCTTTTCAAGATCTGTAGCTACTCCCTTCTCTGAAATGATGTGTCCCAAGTATGATACATGGTTTGTTGCAAAAGTGCACTTGGATAGTTTAACATATAACTCATGTTTCTGCAACACAGCAAATGTTCTTTCTAGATGTGTGTAATGTTCTTCCATGGATTTACTGAATACTAGCATGTCATCAAAGAATACCAGTATTATCTTTTCCTGTTCTGGCTCATTTATCTCCTCACACACAGTATTCATCAGTCCTTGAAATGTACCAGGTCCACATGACAATCCAAAAGGAACTACTTTATATTCATAGTGACCCATGTGTGTTCTGAAAGCTGTTTTTGGAATGTCCTCTATAGCCATTCTGATCTGATGATACCCAGATCTAAGGTTTTGCTCCATGTAATTCATCTAGAAGGTCTTCAAATATGGGCATAGGAAACTTATTCTTGATGGTTATTGCATTTAACTCTCTGTAGTCCACACATAACCTCCATCCTCCATCCTTTTTTCTGACCATAATTGCAGGAGAAGAGAAAGGACTAAAGCCCTCTTGAATTTCTCCTTTTTTAATCAGTTGCTTAATGATCTCTTCCATTGCAGCTTTTTGATAATGAGGTACTCTATAAGGCCTCAAATTAGGAGGTTGAGCCCCTTCTTTTAGAACAATTTTATGATCACAGTTCCTGGGTGGGGGTAACTTGTCTAACTCTTTGAAAATTTCTGCATATTGCTGCAACAATGGTTTGAGTGCTTCTGGTGTTGGTGTTTGGTCTTTGTTGCTATCTGTTCCCATTTCCTAAATTTGCAGAATATAGCCCATCACACCTTTTGTTAATAGTTTCTCTAATCTGGCTGCAGAGATGATGCATTTCTTCTTTGGGATTGTATAATCAAACAAGGTAATAGGTTGTCCTTGTTTTGTAACAATCAAGATTCTTTCAATGAGATCCAAGCAAATAGGACTGTATTGACATATCCAATCAGCTCCCAAAATTATATCATATGCTTGTAGGTTCAATACTTTGAAACTGCTGCAGAATGTATGTCCCTGAATTTTGAAATTCACTTCTGGTACTTTGGATTTTGCAATCAACTTCCCTCCCCCAGCTACTGTCACTTTCCTTGGTTGCATTGGTTGTTGATGACAATTACTCTTAATAGCAAATTCAGTGCTCATAAAAGTATCTGAAGATCCACTATCAAAAAGTGTTGTAGCCTTTTGTCCTGCAATTTCTATGATAAGAGATAAAGTGTTTGCACCTGGAGTTCGTTCCACTGCATTTAGTGAAATGTGCATTGCTTGAGTAGGTCTTTCTGCAGTGATCTCACTGTTCTTTTTCTTTGTCAGGGGTGTTTGGGGCTGTATGATAAACTTGTTCTTGACCAGTGATATCTTCTGTATTGTCACTTTCTTCTTCTTCTTCATCTACTTCTTGTAAGATGTGTATTGTTTTCCCAATCTTACATTTATGTTGTCTGGACCATGGTTCCCTATAGTACCAACAGAGGAGTGGTACTTGTATTTAGGAAAAGGTACATTGTATTTCTCTTGATTTGGCACTTGTACTTGCAGAGGAGTGGTACTATTTTTATAATGATTCTGATATTGTCTGTGTTTATACACTGGGGTGTTTTGCAATTTCCTAGCTGCTGCAGCTTTTTCATAAACCTTGGCATACCAGTATGCTTCAATAATACCAGTTGGTTTTTGTCCACAAACTTCATGTTTTATGTCACTTCTTAGTCCTCCAATGAAACAACTTAGCAGAAAATTTTCTTGCAGACAAGGATGATCCCTTTTTACCAATGCCACACACTGTTCAAAGTTGTCAATATATTGGGCCACTGTATTGGTTTGCTGTATGTTCTTAAGTAACTCCACAGCTTCATGCACACTTGCTTCTGAAAATCTATCAGCTATCATCTGGCAAAACTGTTGCCAAGTTACCATTTGCCATGGAACACAAATATTTTTCAACCAGTTTGAAGCTCTTCCTTGCAAATGTCCAGTTGCCAAATTCACCCATTGTTCATAAGGTGTGCCAGACATGTCAAAGAATTTCTCACATGCTATTAACCATCCAATGGGATCTTCTCCACTAAAAAGGGGAATTTCCAATCTTGGTCCTTCTAATACTGCTTCTGCAAAATAAGAGGGACCCCCTAATTGAGTGGAGTATTGGTTTCTCTGCATATCATACAAATTGCCTGCAGCCTGGTACACTGGAGAAATGCCTTGAGCAGTAGTTGTCATGTTGATATACTGACCAGTGACAGGATTGTAAGTGTGGGGTGGGGAAAACAGGGGGGCACTTATAGGAGCAAAATAACCACTGTTGCGTGAGAACCCCAATGTGTGAGGTTGTACTGTAGCACTTTTGGTAGCTGTCACATTTTGGAACTGTCCCATTACTACTGGTTCTTGTTGTCTATCACTGCAAACTCTTGTACTGTCGGTCATCATCTGAGTCTGTGATAGTCTAGCAGTGAGATTTGTTCCAGTGGTTGTTGGAACCTTCCCTGAAATTCTGAATTCTTGCTCGAGGTTTCTAGAAATTGGGGCTGCTTGTTCGGTTGTACTGATTGGCCTAGTGACTGCTATCGTATCTTGTTCCTTTGGCAGATGAGAATTCTCTTTAGGTTTGGAACTTGGAGTCACAACCTCTGCTTTCTGACTATTAATGTTCAGCTGTTGCAATATCAACTGCAGAGTTTGCTGAATCCCTTCATTCATTTCAGACAATTTTGCCTCTACTCTAGGCATCGTCACCATCTCTGACCTGAGCTTGCCTACTTCCTGTTTAAGTTCTTGGAGGCCTTCCACTTCCGCCCTCAGGTCTGCGACCTCTTTTTCCACTCGATCTACTGTAATTTGTACCTTTGCTCTTGTGTCTGCCATCCTGTCCATGCCAAATTGCGATGAAAATTGGTCCCGTTAAACGGATCCCAATCCCTGGCACACGAATCCCGTCAGATCCTGGGATTTTACCACCAAGAGAAGATCTCTTAGCAACCGGATCGGACTCGGTGATTTGCGCCCGAATTTCACCGCCGCCGCGTCGCCGCCACCAACACCGCCGTCGCGAACTGGGAGGGACGGGAGGGATTTTACGAGAGAACCCAACCTCATGTGCTCCTCAGCCCGATTCGCTGCCGTCCAGTAGCCGCCGAGGAAATCAGCTGGCGCTCTGATACCCTTGTAAGACCCAGACCACTCAAATTGCTCAGATCAAGCTCAATATCTCTGGATCGATAACTTGCGGAGAGAGTTCTTGATATAGAGAGGAAAGTGCGAGGGTAGAGACCCTGTCTTCCGTACGATAGCTAGGGTTCTACCTACTGTTATGAGCTAGCGACTATTCCATCTTGCCCGACCAAGCCTCGGTGCCCAGCTTATAAGAGCGATCAGTTTACTGTAGTAAATACTGTTTTAACGGCTACATAACAGTAACAGGAAATAAGAACAGGTGAAACAGTTTCTTCTGCATCTTGGTCGTTGATCTGTGCTGAAGCGTTATCTGCTCATCCTAGCCGTTGCTTGTCTGAACTCACTTGTCTCCTCTTCCTCTCCTTTAGTAACTGTGTGGTTCAGGTCCTGACACTCCTCCTCCTCCAGCGCCCTCCAGCGGCCGCAACAGCAGCCCCGCCGGTGGTGGCGAGGACGAGGACGAGGACGGCGCCGACGACGGGGACGGCGGGGAGTACAACTCGTTCGGCGTCGTGCCCGTCAGGCCCGCCGCCGGGTACAGATATGAGGAGGAAGAGGAGGCAAGTGATTTGTTCGGCTCCGACAACGAGGCGTAGCAACTACCTAATTCCAGGTCTGCCTCTCGTTACTGAATTAGCCTCAGTATTTAGTGAGCAGAATTTCTTAGGAGATTGCTACATAACCCTACCCAGTTTCTGTATGATTGGCTGGTTTTGTTGATCGTGTCCCGCGGGTCCCGTCCCCGGAGGCGGCCGAGCCCACCACGCCGGACCCGTATGCGAAAACTCGGCCGCGGCGCCTCTTCCTCGGTGTTCTCGCTCTTCAACATGAAGCCCCAGAGCAAGTTCTGGACGGAATCGGTCATGCGGACAGGTTTGGTTCCCCTGGTGTTCCTGCTTGTCTGTGGCATTATGATGTGGTCGGGGGTGCTTATGCGTTTCTTGATTTTGCAGAGTTCGATGACTTGGAGGGCTCGAAGTCAAGGGACTCACTCCAGCAACACGGGGCTTCTGAACTTCACGAGAGCTGGTGGGTTCTTGTGTTGGCTCATCAATTTTCTTCAATGTCATGTCTCAGTCAAACCACATCGAAGCTTCGTCAGAAGCTTATTTTTTAGTAGCTTCAGCATAGCCCCTCTGTGATAGATACTTCTTTTAAACCAATGTTTGGATGTTATCGCCACTGCGTTATATTCTGAATTGGAACTGTAGGATCAAAGCTTATGATAAACTTCGGCCCATGGGCCTATTGCCATTCTTTCAGCAGGAGTGCTATAACTGTTTATACCACTGTAATCATTAGCCAGCAATCAGTATCTTGTAGAACTTGCTGGCTAAGATCTGCAATAAAGAACTAATAGATTTGAAGGGAATTTAGGGTTTGTATATAGTTGAGAATTAATGATCAGAGCAACCGGCAAATGCAACTTCAATATGAACAAACCCGTCATGCGTACTTTTTACAGATAGTGTTATTGCCATGTGGCCATTGTCTTGGCAACCTTTTTTTGAAGGGTAAGTATCACATATTGAAGGTTTGGCTTCATATCTACGTGGAGAGGTGATTACAGTGATGTCAGGACTAATATATGCACATCTGAAGCAATCGATTGCACACGAGATATGGACAGTATAGGACTTAAGATTGTGTGCTCAATTTCTTATCAGAAAATTATTTCTCTTTACTACCGTGCTTATATCTTTCTTATTCTTCTGTCGTATGCAGGTAATGCTGCAAACTATATGAGCCTATCGGAAGTTGAATCAATATATCTTTCCGTCCATGTCAACTTGATCTTTGTAGGGTTTGATGGCAAAGGGGGCCATGGTAAATTATACTCCCTCCGTCCCTAAATAAGTGTCTCAGCTTTGTACTAACTTTAGTACAAAGTTGTACTAAGGTTAAGACACTTATTTTGGGACGGAGGGAGTATATATACCTATGCAATAAAACTATTCCCATTAGCTGTTTGTTCATACCGAGCATTGAAAGTCCCTCTATTTGTTTTAGAGTTTAAGTTGGGACCTTAAGAACTGGAGCGCTGGTTTACAAAAATTGATCACATATTTGAGCATACGAGAATCCCTCCGGTTGGAGAAGTTCTTAGCCCGTTCTATAAGACTACCGTTAAGAGACTAAAGAAATATGATCTTCCTTTAGTCAGCCACGTGAATCACAAGTAATGAACCTCTACACTTAAGGCAGTTGTTCCAATTGATCACCCAATTTTTTTGCTGACTAAGGAAAAGTGTGGTAGCTTGCCACACTTTTCCTGCTGACTAACATCAGTCTGATTAGACTATGCTTCAGCATAACAATGGTCTATTTTCGAATGAAAATGCTTTATTAGTATAAGTAATGTTTGATTGTTAATTGAAGATAGTGAGATTTTTTTTTGCGTTAGAAGAGAGTTTAGTGCAAAACTGACATATGATTCCCAGTATTTTGGTGAGAATTCCAAATATCTACCAGATAATAATTGTCTGAAAAATTCTCACCATGTGGATCTAAACTTATTTCTTTTCCTAAGCCACACAAACCAGGTCCAAAGAGTTGCAAGAAGGGAGAACCACCTGAAATAATGTACTAACTACAAACCCCTAGCAACAATCAGGTGGGTTCAGAACCAATTGCAGAAAAGAACCATGCAACGTTTTAACGAGATAGCGTCTAGATCAATGTAAAATAACAGATATAGCTCATGCTTCTAGCACCATCTCCTCCCTGGTGAGATTGGGGAAGTGGTTGAGGTCCAGTCAGTACGTGTAGACAATGGTGCTGTGTCAATCGACCTGGCGGAAATGGGATTCACTCGAAAGAAAAAGGCAATAGAGAGATTTAGTGTGCGAGTAAAACTAGGATATAGATAGATAACGTGTACTACCTCTGATTGGCTTTTGCTGAATGGATTGTGACTTTTGTTTTGCACTGAACTGAACAAGTGCTCATGCAGTTTCAGAATCCGAACTTGCAATTCATTGAATAAGAAAAACGAGGTTGGTCATCCATGATGCATTTATAGATCCATTTGATGATGAATCCCATCCCATCTTGAATACCCCTCTCTGCATTTCAAAAGTACTAGCTACCATTACCGTGTTTGTGTTTGCCAATTCAGTTTTAGGACCAATAACTATTATTTTTATTCTGAATGTTTTATATATGACAACTTCTGTACATACTGATGTCCAGATAAATCAGTTATGTAGTTTTGATATTTCATATATACCATTTTTTGCCTCAAGCAATGAGATTAAAATCAGTTTTGTGTTCTGCAGCAAATATCATGAGGGTGACCACTCCAAGATTTTAATGTTGGTAATTTTGTATGGTCCTAGCCATATTTGATAGCATATTGTAGTCAAGGTATAGTCTGAACTTGTCGTTTTTATTTTTGCGGTTAAAAGATATGATGGTTGAGTTGTCCAAGAAGAATTTTAAATGTTACTAAAGTACTTTGGTCATTAGTTTCGAGAAGACATTTAGGCCTTCCCTACTGCTATTCATGATGATGTCCCTTCTTTTATATTCTTGTGTTAATTAAGAAAAGGCTATACAATGATATTTAGAACTCTATCTTAGCTTTTTTGTTTGCAAATTGATTTGTTAAAATTTTGGTGTAAGGAGATCAACTACATCTTGCTTGCATTGCATGTTAGAACGCTTTGGTGAAGAAATATGTAATATCAAAGATATTTTCCTCTTAGGTTCAACTTCTTGACAAATCAAATAAAAGTGAATTCTTATTGGAAATACACCTGATCCTTTCTATATGGCAATGACAGTTCTAGAATTAGTTCTTAACTGCTTATGACTTGTTACCGAGTACTTCTACTTCAAATTTCTTACTATATGTTGTCAAATACACCTAAAGGCACCATCATATTTATTTTTTTTAATAATCATTGATGTTAAATCTTTGTCGTCTCAGTTTTTATTTTTTCAAATGGATGTGCTTATCAAATGGTTGTCTCTTGGGTAATGTGCACACTTAATTCAAGCCAAGATATCAACTCAATGCATTTGCAGGCAGGGGAGCACGTCCGGCTGTCGTATCTCATATGAGAAGAAGTGTGCGCAGCTGAGGACCCGGAACACAAACTGTGCGGAGTCGTTCACCATCCAGAGGACCAGGGATGCCATCAGGGACCTCTGGACCAAGCTCAGCATCTCTGCCGCCTTCGTTGACGACATGTCCCGAAGGGTCGTTGTCGTCCGCGACGACTCATCCGAATGTATGTGTATTTATTATAATGTTGTTGACACCCCCCCCCGACCCCACAACACACACACACAAGAACCCTGGTGTGTTTGATCGATGTTTCTTGTTGTGTTGTATGTATAGGCTGACAAGGATGTGGCGAGTCATTGGCGACGCGCACCGGGCAATGAAGGGCACACTAGATGAGGTCAGCGGGCTTCTCTCGTAGTCATTGCAAGGTCGGAGGGAGGCACCAGAGGCACGCCGCCGCCGCCACCGGGCCCGACATGTGTGGCAATTTCTATTATTGTATCTTATGTTGCCACACAGCGAGATGATTCTGTCCATGGTATTATATTTTTGTGTGTTGCCTGTGATGGCATTTTAGCTTCTTTCTCACGTGGTGCATCCATATAATAAATTTATCAAGAATTTCATGTACTCAAACTGAAAGGGTCGTTGCCCTATCTGACACTGCCCATTCCATTTTACTCATTATTTCAATCAGCAACTGCACGTACAGCTACTTCTATATTCTTGTGTTTAGTTTTGACCCAATAACAATACTTAGTACATGTATAAGAAAGTGAAAAGGGCGCACCCCACATGACATCGCCCAAACTTCCTCTCAGGAGGCGCACCATGGGTGCGCCCCAACCACTAGTTGTAAGATAAGAGAGAGCGTCAGTTAAAGTGGGCAGGGCACTACGCAAGCACTACATTATTTCATCTCTTACTGAATAGTATATCCAAAAGGAAGACAACTTGAGTCAGCTGCAGGAATTCTTCAAGTATTTGCAGCAAGATAATTCCAACATCATCCCCAAACACGTTGTCATTCTTTCTTTTAGAAAAGGGGAATACCCCGGCCTCTGCTGCTCTGCATCAGGTGAGAGTATCTCCAACAAACACGCTAAAAAACTTTTACAGCACCGAAGTAGTGTTTTCGCGCACGGGGGAGCTTGATTGCTTTTCCAGGCACTGCAAATTTTAGCGCGCCGCTGTACCGCTTCAGCGGGCGCTGCAAAATCCAGCGCGCGGTCGTCCGGCGCTTGGCAAATATGAAACAACACATACCAATTTGACAATGCGATGATATATCAAACACAAACAAATATGCAAATAATGAGTTGGAGCAACATAGCATAGTTCAAATGCATGCCATAGTTCAAAATCACCTAAACCACAACCAAGTTCATGACAAATAAGTTCACACGAACGAATGAATCATCGACAATCATGCAACATCTTCTTCCTCTTTCGAAGACGTCCACTTTCTTCTTCTTTTGGGACGCCCACGCCGTCGTCGTGCCCATTGTCGCCGCCGCATTCGGTCGCTTGGAGACGGAGCCCCATGGCTTCACTGCAGGCGGCGATGCGAGGCCACCCTGCGAGGTCGTCCGGGGCGCCATGAAAAGGCCTCGTGCGAGACCGGTGCTTGGAGGAGGGGCACCGGTGGTGAAGTCGAAGGTCAACCCCGCGCTAGGGTTTGCGGCTGCGGCGGCGGAGGAGGGGTCGCGGGTGTTGGGAGAGGTTGAGGGGATGTCGGTGCGGCCTTCCATAGGTGGAATTTCGCCGGTTGCGGCGCAAGGTGGGGCGAAGACGGGGCAGCCGGAGAGGTCAAAGCGGCAATTGGTCGCTCGTGCGCAAATATTCGTTGTCCAACGCACGGGAGCTGGTGCACCAAATACACAGTGTGCGATGCCATTTTCCTCAGCGCGCTGAACCAACTTTACGGCGCGCGATATTTTAGCGCGACTGCTAGAGCGTCAGTTTCGGTGCCGCACGCGGCTAATCTAGTGCATCTATTGGAGATGCTTGATACGTCCAAAACGTATCTATAATTTCTGCTTGCTCCATGCCACTTTTGGGTGATATTGCTATGATATTCATACACTTCCATACACTTTTGATCATATTTGGACTAACTTACTAATCCAGTGCACCCCCAGTGTCAGTTTCTGTTTTCGGCTGTTTTTGTATTTCAGGTTTTCACGTTTCGAGAACTGCCCAGAAAAATCCAGAAAAATTATATAAAAAATCAGCGAACCGGAAACAACACTGCGTCCGAAGGGCAACCTGGGGGGCCACAGGGGCTCCAGGCGCCCTGTGGGCGCGCCCCCCCCCTGGGCCACGCCGGGGGGCGCCTCGGCCCCCCGAGGGTCCCCCGGTGCCCTACTTTGGCATATATTTAAAGGGTCCTCCATAACCCTCAGAACAGGACTTCTTTTCGCGATCCCATCTCTGTTCCGCCACCGCCGCCGCTTCCAAGATCGGGAGCACCAGGAGAACTCTTCCCGGCACCCTGCCGGAGGGGAGGATCACCACCGGGAGCTTCTCCACCACCATGGACGCCTCCCGGATGACTCGTGAGTAGTCTCCCTTGGACCATGAGTCCATGACCAGTAGCTATGTGATGTTCTCCTCCCGTTCTTGTGCTTCACTAATTAGTCCTCGTGCGCTGCCCTACATGATCGAGGCACCTATGTAATCCTTATGATGTTGCTATGTTGAGTTTGCTGGGATCCGATGGATTATGAGATTATGTTCAGATTGATCTTGAGTAATATATTTGATTCACCTCTTTTATATTTTAGTTCATAAGTAACTCTTGCATGTTCTCCGTTGTTATTTATTGCTTTGGCCGAGTAATAGGTAGTGACTCCAAGAGGGAACGTTATGCTTGATTGTGGGTTCATGCCCCTCGATGACTAGCTTGAGTGACAGAAACATGAGTCTAGGGGATGTGCTGTTGCCACAAGGGGGAAAACAACGGTGCTTGTGCCCGCGGGTGCAAGGATTGTTTACTTTACGCAAAGTTCTTGTAATGCAGTTGTCTGTTGCATTGAGTTTACACTATGGGTGGGACTCGCAACTTAATACCAGCGAGATGTTCTGGATAGATATCTCAAGGTGGATGATTAGTAGTAGATATTGATGGATTTTGGTCTACTTACTTTGGCGTACCGCCCATGCTTTGAACCTCAACCTTTCTTGCAATGTAGTCAGCATTGGTTTGCGTTCGTGGTCCTGTCAATTGCCCAGCTGTAATTTGTTTACCTCACATAGCTGTTTTATCGTCTTTTGGGAGAGAGACATCACTAGTGAACATCATGAGACTCCGGTCCATATTACCTTCATTGATCACATCCACTATTTACTTTTTGCTATTTACTTACTATCGCAAAAACTATCTATCACTACTATCATTGCTGTTAACCCTTTGTGAACTACAAGGCCGGAGAGATTGACAACCTCTCTGTACTCGTTGGGAGCAAAGTTATTTGTATCTGTGTGCAGGTCCACGTTGATTGCTAATTGCGCCGTTAGCAGTTGACACCTACTTGTTGAACCTAGGAGTCTCTGGGGATTCGATCCTTGGCATCTTTGCTAGGGGAAAACACTTCTACTTACTGCATCTTACACCTTCCACTTGGGGTAACCAACGAGGGGTTCGAGGCCCATCTAGGAGTATTTTCTGGCGCCGTTGCCGGGGAATCCACTCTTCAGGATAGGGGAGTTGCATGCTATCTTTTACCTTTGCTTTTTAGTCTTGTTAGTTTACCTTTCAGTTTTCCTTATGTCTTTCACTAGTTATTCTTATGGACAACCTTGCTATTGGATCGTTGCTTGTGGGAAGACGCCCCACACCTATGGTGGTTGCTCCTCCCCCTACTGAAATTGTGCCCTATAAAATACCAGCTAGTATTATCGATTATGTTTTGGCTAATCGTTATGCAGGAGACAGACATCCCGGTGAACACTTGCTATATCTGTCACAACTATGTTCATTATTTAAGCTTGCAGGTGTATCAAGGGAGTTTGTCATGAGGAAATTGTTCGCCGTATCACTTATAGATAAAGCTTCAGATTGGTATAAGCTTCTCGATAACTCGCACTTGCTTGATTGGCAAGAGCTTATGTCTCTCTTTTATACTAAGTTTTATCCTCTTCATGATGCTTATGTGGGGAGTAAGAGTACCTTTTTGCATGTGGATCATGGTAACAATGCTTTATGTGATGCTTATATTGTTGAGTTTATTCGTGATGCCACTGAAAATTATTATGAGAAGGGAACATATGCTTATAGATATTTCAATAATATCAAGTTCCCTCTCTTTATGTTGAAGGTTTTGAAGCTGCACTTGTTTTGTCTTCCTATGCTTATTGCTTTGTGCTTCAATGAATTATTCTATTGCAATATTCCTATGCATAGGAAGCATGTTAGGCTTAAATGTGTTTGCTATTTGCTTCTTGATGCTCTCTTTTGTTCTTCAACTCTTATTCCTACGAGAGCATCATTAAAGTCTTATGCCTAGCTTAAAGGCATAAAAGAAAGCGCTTTTGGCAGGCAGCCCACATGAATAAATTTTTTGCTTTTGTTGTGTCTTGATGTTGTTTACTGCTGTAGCATCATCATTGTATATTTGCTTTTCATATTTGTGCCAAGTATAGCCTCTGATTGCTAGAAAGTTCAAAAGTTGTGAGGTGCTGTCCAGGAAACAGATTCTGTCCATGGATAGAAAAATTCGTATAAAATCACCAGATCATCTTTTTGGTCTGAATTTTTTCGACAGCGTTCTCTATATAATTTTCTTTCGTGCGTCAGTTCTGAGTTTTTTGATTTCAGTTGCAGAAGTATCCCGAACAGGTCAATTACTGCCTGCTGTTCTGTTTTTCACAGATTCTGTCCTGTTTTGCCTTACCTTCACTTTGCAAATTAAGAAATTGTTTTTTCTTTGCAAAAACCTTTTGGAAATCTTGAGAAACAGTAGAACTTCAAGAATATCCTTATTTCCAGCAAGGTATAATTATTTTATTAAGGGTACTAACCTTGCTAATCAGATTATGATGAGTTATGTATGAAGGGAGTTTTCAAGTGTGCGAGGGAAGATGATAAAAAGATTCAGGAGTGTCAAGCGCTCAAGCTTGGGGATGCCCCCGTGCACCCCCAAGAAATATTCAAGGAGACTCAAGCGTCTAAGCTTGGGGATGCCCCCGTGCATCCCCTTCTCCATCAACATTATCAGTTCGTCTTTCGTTTCGCTATATTTTTATCACTTCATGTGTTATGTGCTATGCTTGGAGCGTCTTGCTTTTAGTTTTCTTTTTTAGTTTTTCATAACGAGTCGGAACCCAGCATTCCTTTATGTGGGAGAGAAACACGCTCCACCTCTACCTAGAACATTACATAGAATTTTCACGTCTATCTATGCTGTGTATGTTCTTTGTCTTTTAATAGCTACTATCATACTCTGCTCTTATTATTCATGCTTATCTTTTCAAGAGCTTTTATTTAGTTGGTTGCTTGAACTCTCTTTAATTACCATGCTCACCTTATTAAGAGAGTTTGCTTCCGTTGCATGGGTTAATGTGTCTATGATAAAGATGCTACTTGCATGATGGTGCTTAGTAGTTCAGGTTTTCTTTTGGTTAATCTCAAATAGCTGGGGGGTTCCCAATGTGTTATTGGAGTACCAACTTGGTTTGTTTGCCTATGATGTGGTATGGTTTAGTAATATCTTCCTTCGAGAATTTATTTTGATTGACTTGGCGTATGCTCACGCATATTCAAGACTGTAAAGGAAGTCTGTCAAGCCTTGATGATCTTTTATTTCTAAGTAGCGATATAACTACCATGCCTGATTCAATATTGCTTTGTCGCTCTGCATGATTATGACCGTCATTGCTCTCTTAGTTGGTCGCTCCCAGTCTTTTTGCTAACCTCCACCTGCACTAAGCAAATTAACCATGCAATACATAGCTCATGGGAAAGTAGCCTAAAAACTATTGTGGTAAAGAATATGTTGCTTATGTATCTTATTTCTTATGAGTTGCTTGCTGAGCGGTAACCATGTTTCTGGGGACGCCATCAACTGTCACACTTTTGTTGAATATCATGTGAGTTGCTATGCATGTTCGTCTTGTCTGAAGTAAGGGTGATTTACCGTGGGTTGAATAACTATGCATATTGTTAGAGAAGAACATTGGGCCGCCAACCAAAGCCATGCATCATGGTGGAAGTTTTAGCTTGGACCTTAATCCTCAATCTCTCACGAGAATATGCTTATGCATTAAAGAGGAGTCCATCATCTATTTTCTATGTTGTCCCGGTATGGATGTCCTCAAGTTGAGATCTATCAAAAACGAGAAATCAAATGCGATCTATCTCCTTGGACCTTTGTACAGGTGGCATAGAGGTACCCCTTTGTGACACTTGGTTAAAACATATGCAATGCAACGATAACCCATGGGAATCCGAGCTAATTAGGACAAGGAGCGAGCACTATTGGTATTCGATGCATGAGGCTTGCAACTTATAAGATGTTTTATGCATGACACATATGAAGTACTACTACCGTTGACACAATTGCTTCCATGTTTTCAAAACAAAAAGCTCTAGCACTTAACTTTTATTTTACCTTTGTGATTGAAGCACCAACTACTGAGAGCATGATTGCCATTCTGAGTGTAATGTGCATTGTCCCAAAGTAGCATTGTCTTTTGCATGATTGTGATATCGTTTATTCTGAAAAAATTGTATCTAGTCATCACTTAAACCTTGAAGGTGCCCTTGCATTTATGTTTTGCATCACTAAAAGGGGCAAGCTAGATATCACTTTATCATATTTGCACATCATGTTCATTGCAAATCTTTTTGATGTTTCAGTTTCATGTTGTAAAAGTTTCAGTCATTTGTGATTTTCTCTTGAGGCAACTTAATTACTTTAGAATCATTGTCTCAATAAGCTTTTGTCATATGACTATGAGAAAGTCCTATATGGTTAATAGCATGTCACCACAGAAATTATTCTTGTTATCATTTACCTACTCGAGGACGAGCAGGAATTAAGCTTGGGGATGTTGATACGTCCAAAACGTATCTATAATTTATGCTTGCTCCATGCCACTTTTGGGTGATATTGCTATGATATTCATACATTTCCATACACTTTTGATCATATTTGGACTAACTTACTAATCCAGTGCACCCCAGTGCCAGTTTCTGTTTTCGGCTGTTTTTGTATTTCAGGTTTTCACGTTTCGAGAACTGCCCAGAAAAATCCAGAAAAATTATATAAAAAATCAGCGAACCGGAAACAACACTGCATCCGAAGGGCAACCTGGGGGGAGGGGGGCACAGGGGCTCCAGGCGCCCTGTGGGCGCCCCCCCCCCCCGGGCCGCGCCGGGGGGGCGCCTCGGCCCCCCGAGGGTCCCCCGGTGCCCTAGTTTGGCATATATTTAAAGGGTCCTCCGTAACCCTCGGAACAGGACTTCTTTTCGCGATCCCATCTCTGTTCCGCCGCCGCCGCCGCTTCCAAGATCGGGAGCACCAGGAGAACTCTTCCCGGCACCCTGCCGGAGGGGAGGATCACCACCGGGAGCTTCTCCACCACCATGGACGCCTCCCGGATGACTCGTGAGTAGTCTCCCTTGGACCATGAGTCGATGACCAGTAGCTATGTGATGTTCTCCTCCCGTTCTTGTGCTTCACTAATTAGTCCTCGTGAGCTGCCCTACATGATCGAGGCACCTATGTAATCCTTATGCTGTTGCTATGTTGAGTTTGCTGGGATCCGATGGATTATGAGATTATGTTCAGATTGATCTTGAGTAATATATTTGATTCACCTCTTTTATATTTTAGTTCATAAGTAATTCTTGCATGTTCTACGTTGTTATTTATTGCTTTGGCCGAGTAATAGGTAGTGACTCCAAGAGGGAACGTTATGCTCGATTGTGGGTTCATGCCCCTCGATGACTAGCTTGAGTGACAGAAACATGAGTCTAGGGGATGTGTTGTTGCCACAAGGGGGAAAACAACGGTGCTTGTGCCCGCGGGTGCAAGGATTGTTTACTTTACGCAAAGTTCTTTTAATGCAGTTGTCTGTTGCATTGAGTTTACACTATGGGTGGGACTCGCAACTTAATACCAGCGAGATGTTCTGGATAGATATCTCAAGGTGGATGATTAGTAGTAGATATTGATGGATTTCGGTCTACTTACTTTGGCATACCGCCCATGCTTTGAACCTCAACCTTTCTTGCAATGTAGTCAGCATTGGTTTGCGTTCGTGGTCCTGTCAATTGCCCAGCTGTAATTTGTTTACCTCACATAACTGTTTTATCGTCTTTTGGGAGAGAGACATCACTAGTGAACATCATGAGACTCCGGTCCATATTACCATCATTGATCACATCCACTATTTACTTTTCGCTATTTACTTACTATCGCAAAAACTATCTATCACTACTATCATTGCTTTTAACCCTTTGTGAACTACAAGGCCGGAGAGATTGACAACCTCTCTGTACTCGTTGGGAGCAAAGTCATTTGTATCTGTGTGCAGGTCCACGTTGATTGCTAATTGCGCCGTTAGCAGTTGACACCTACTTGTTGAACCTAGGAGTCTCTGGGGATTCGATCCTTGGCATCTTTGCTAGGGGAAAACACTTCTACTTACTGCATCTTACACCTTCCACTTGGGGTAATCAACGAGGGGTTCGAGGCCCATCAATGCTCTGATGCACACAGCCACTTTCATGGCTGGTTAGAGAACTCGAACTTCAAACTGAACAACTGACAGACTATCAACAGAGCTTGGTACTGAAAATATAATATAACATGGTGGTCTCAGAAATGTACTCCAGGAAAATGTAGCAGACCATGGACAGACTTCAAAGTTCTTTGGGTTAAAAGACAACCTATGTTCAAATTATATTTTCTAGAACTTCTGAAGTTGGGGACTGAAAAGACTTCTGACCTGATCTAAGAAGGCGAGCTATGAAATGTAGATAGACTGGTTTCAGTCTGAATTTAGTAGGCAGTTTTGAAAATTCATAGTGCTTCGGTTCAAACATGGGTGTTACATACAGAGGTGCCACAAGCCGTTTAGATTGGTTCATTACATAGGATGTAAGTGTTAGAGTTATATTAGTAATGTCTTTTGGCCTTTTGCATTCTAGTATCTTGGCATCCTCCTGTAGCCTTTTGACATTCTCATATGTGTATATATGTTGGCTTTGACCTCCTAATAATACAAGTTGCTTTCATAATATGGTATCAGAGCTTAGGTCAAATTTTTAAGCACGTGCAACTCGTGCTTGATCCTTCCGTCGCGTCACCGTCATCTTCTTGCTCGGCATCGCCGCTCCCTCATATTTGTTGCTACCGTTCTTTCTAACAGGTCACTGCTTTCTCCACTTCAGATCGTGACCGAAGGCTGCCACTCCACCTGCATCTTACACCGTATCGCTCCTCCATCTGGTTCACCCCACCCAGAACTGTCGTCGCCGTTGGCCCTTGCTCCTTATTAGGCCGCCGCTGAGGAGGTTCTCCGTGGCTGCCCGACGCTCCTCCGGCCGCCGCCCGCAGCCCATCTGGCGCTGCTCCTCCAACCGCTGCCCGGCTGCTTCTCCGGCCCCGTCCGGCCGCCGTCGGCCCCCGCCCGTTGCCACCGGCCGCCCATTCGGCCCCGCCTCTACATGCTGCTGCTGGCTGCCCGCAAGCGCTCGCGTGGTCGCATGTGTGCGTGAAACTGCCGCTATTTCAAGTCTAGATCAAGGTTCTGTCCGTCCGCACCTCTGGATCATTTTGGTGTTCGTGGCCTTTTCGTAGGGACCGGTACCCATCAGCACCTCCAAGAAGGGACGTGACGATGACGACGCTGCTGCCAAGGATTTCCCCCGATACGCTGCGAGGAGAGAGGAAGGGTAGCCCCGACGCCCTGCAGGAAGGTCCGGCGGCACCCACAAGCGCCACCGCGTCGGTGTCGGCCAAGCCAATAGGGATTTCTCCCGATCCCGACCTCCACCTCAAGCACTCCAGAGCTCGCCACCAAACAGACCCTCACCCTGCGCCAACCCGACACGAAGCTTCCCACGCCGTCTCACCACGGTACCATGAAGCATGGTCTGCACAAAGAAGAAGAGGAGCCGGCACTAGGGCAGCAGCACCGTTGGCACGCGGGAGGGCCCCACCTCCACCGTCGAAGACGGTAGCTGACCGGACGCAATAGCAGGAACATACCAGGCTCATGGCCGCACAAGCCCGACCGGGATCTCCGAGGCCCGTAAAGTTCCCGCCTTCGCGCTGCAGCCGGCACGCGTCGACGCCGCCGCCCCTGTCCAAGCCGCTCCACCGCCTCCCCGCACAGATAGCCGCCAAGTGGCAGCACCTGTTGGAAATATGCCCTAGAGGCAATAATAAAAGTATTATTATATTTCCTTGTTCATGATAATTGTCTTTTATTCATGCTTGAATTGTATTGTACGGAAACAGCGATACATTTGTGAATACATAGACCACAATGAGTCCCTAGTAAGCCTCTAGTTACTAGCTCGTTGATCAACAGATGGTCACGGTTTCCTGACCATGGACATAGGATGTCAGTGATAACGGGATCACATCATTAGGAGAATGATGTGATGGACAAGACCCAATTCTGATCCTAGCACGAGATCGTATAGTTCGTAATGCATAAGCTTTTCCAATGTCAAGTATTTATTCCTTAGACCATGAGGTTGTGCAACTCCCGGATGCCGTAGGAATAGTTTGGGTGTGCCAAACGTCACAACGTAACTGGGTGGCTATAAAGGTACGCAACGGGTATCTCCAAAAGTGTCTGTTGAGTTGGTACGAACCGAAACTGGGATATTGTCACTCCGTATGACAGAGAGGTACCTCTGGGCCCACTCGGTAAGACATCATCATAATGAGCTCAAAGTGACTAAGGAGTTAGTCACGGGATGATGGATTACGAAATGAGTAAAGAGACTTGCCATGACGAGATTGAACAAGGTATCGGGCATACCGACGATCGAATCTCGGGCAAGTACCGTATCGATGGACAAAGGGAATAACATACGGGATTGAGTGAATCCTTGACACAGTGGTTCATCCGATGAAGATCATCGAGGAACACGTGGGAACCAACATGGGTATCCAGATCCCGCTGTTGGTTATTGACCGGAGAGTCGTCTCGGTCATGTCTACGTGTCTCCCGAACCCGTAGGGTCTACACACTTAAGGTTCGGTGACGCTAGGGTTGTAGAGATACATGCACATGGAAACCCGAATGTTATTCGGAGTCACGGATGAGTTCCCGGACGTCACGAGGAGTTCCGGAATGGTCCGTAGGTAAAGAATGATATATAGGAAGTCCAGTTTCGGCCATCGGGTGAACTCCGGGGGTCACCGGGAGTGTCCCGGGACCACCGGAGGGGTCCCGGGGGTCCACCGGGTGGAGCCACCCATCCTGGTGGGGCCCCTAGGCCGCAAGGAGAAGGAGGCCAGCCCCTGGTGGGCTGGCGCACCCATATGGGCCCCCCTCCATGCGCCTAGGGTTGAAACCCTAGGGGAAGGGGGCGCCCCCTATGCCTTGGGGGGCAAGTCTGCCCCCCTGGCCGCCGCCCCACCCTGGAGATCAGATCTCCCAGGGCCGGCGCCCCCCTGGCCCCTATATATAGTGGGGGGGAGAGGGCAGCCGCACCCCAAGCCTCTGGCGCCTCTCCCCCCCTCCCGTCACACTTCCTACTCCTCCGCAGGGCGCCGGCGAAGCCCTGCAGGTTTTCCTGTTGCATCCACCACCACGCCGTCGTGCTGCTGGATCTCCGACGACCTCTCCTATGCCCTTGCTGGATCAAGAAGGAGGAGATGTTGCTGTACCGTACATGTGTTGAACGCGGAGGTGCCGTTTGTTCGGCGCTAGGATCATCGGTGACGAAGAACGCGAAGAGTACGACTACTTCATCTACGTTCCTTCGAACGCTTCCGCACGCGATCTACAAAAGGGTATGTAGATGCACTCCAATATGCTCGTTGCTAGATGACTCCTTAGATTGATCTTCGTGAAGCGTAGGAAAATTTTGAATTCTGCTACGTTCCCCAACAGTGGTATCAGAGCTAGGTCTTTGCGTAACATCTTGCACGAGTAGAACACAAACAAGTTGTGGGCGTTGAGTTTGCTCAATTTTCTTGCCGTCACTAGTCCAATCTTGATTCGGCGGAATTGTGGGATGAAGCGGCCCGGACCGACCTTACACGTACGCTTACGTGAGACTGGTTCCACCGACAGACATGCACTAGATGCATAAGGTGGTTGGCGGGTGTCTGTCTCTCCCACTTTAGTCGGATCGGATTCGATGAACAGGGTCCTTATGAAGGGTAAATAGAAATTGACAAATCAGGTTGTGGTTTTGGCGTAGGTAAGAAACGTTCTTGCTAGAAAACCTATAGAAACCACGTAAAACTTGCAACAACAATTAGAGGTCGTCTAACTTGTTCTTGCAGCATGTGCTATGTGATGTGGTATGGCCAAGAAGATGTGATGAATGATATATGTGATGTATGAGATTGATCATGTTCTTGTAATAGGGAATCACGCTTGCATGTCGATGAATTTGACAACCGGCAGGAGCCATAGGAGTTGTCTTAATTATTGTATGACCTGCGTGTCACTGAATAACGCCATGTAATTACTTTACTTTATTGCTAAACGTTAACCATAGTAGTAGAAGTAATAGTTGGCGTGACGACTTCATGAAGACACGATGATGGAGATCATGATGATGGAGATCATGGTGTCGAGCCGGTGACAAAGATGATCATGGTGCCCTGAAGATGGAGATCGAAGGAGCAAGATGATATTGGCCATATCATGTCACTTTAATTGATTGCATGTGATGTTTATCATGTTTATTGATGGCTTCTCGCCCCTCGTTGGTTAGCCCAAGTGGAAGGTTTGAGATGCAGTGTAGCGGTAGTTTTCCCTTGGCAAAGATACCAAGGATCGAATTCCCCTGAGACTCCGAGGGTCAACAAGAAGGTGTCAACTGCTAACGGCGCCAGATACTTAGCGATTGACAGGACCTGCACACAGATACAAATAACTTTGCTCCCAACGAGTACATAGAGGTTGTCAATCCCTCCGTCCTTGTCGTTTACAAAGGATCAAACACAAGAGATAATAGTGATAGGTATGACTGCAACTAGTAAGTAAGAGCAGAAAGTAAATAGCGGATGTGATCAGTGATGGCAATATGGATCGGGGTCCCATGATGTTCACTAGTGATGTCTCTCTCCCAAAAGATGATAAACCAGCTAAGCGAGGTAAACAAATTACAGCTGGGCAATTGACAGGATTATGTGCGCAAACCAATGCTAACTATGCTGCAAGAAAGGTAGAGGCTCAAAAGCATGGGCGGTATGCCAAGGCAAGTAGACCGAAATCCATCTGCATCTACTACTAATCATCCACCTTGAGATATCTATCCAGAACATCTCGCTGGTATTAAGTTGCGAGTCCCACCCATAGTGTAAACTCAAAGCAACAGACAACTGCATTAAAAGAACTTTGCGTAAAGTAAACAATCCTTGCACCCGCAAGTACAAGCACCGTTGTTTTCCCCCTTGTGGAAACAGCACATCCCCTAGACTCATGTTTCTGTCACTCAAGCTAGTCGTCGAGGGGCATGAACCCACAATCAAGCATAACGTTCCCTCTTGGAGTTACTACCTACTACTTGGCCAAAGCAATAAACAGCAACGGAGAACATGCAAGAATTACTCAACATAAATATAAAAGAGGTAAATCAAATATATTACTCAAACACAATCTGAACATAATCTCATAATCCATCGGATCCCAGCAAACTCATCATAGCAACAACATAAGGATTACATATGTGCCTCGATCATGTAGGGAAGCTCACGAGGTCTAATCGGTGAAGAACAAAGAGGGGAGGAGAACATCACATAGCTACTGGTCATGGACCCATGGTCCAAGGGAGACTACTCACAACTCATCCGGGAGGCGTCCATGGTGGTGGAGAGGCTCCCGGTGGTGATCCTCCCCTCCGGCAGGGTGCCGGGAAGAGTTCTCCTGGTGCTCCCGATCTTGGAAGTGCGGCGGCGGCGGAACAGAGATGAGATCGCGAACAAGGGTTCCGTTCTCGAGGGTTTCGGGACGCGGTGTAAATATATGCCAAAGGGGGGCATCAGCGGAGGTCAGGGGGGCCCAGGCGCCCCCCCGGCGCGGCAAAGGAGGGGGGCCGCGCCCCCAGGGCGCCTGGAGCCCTGGTGGCCCCCTCTGGCCCTACTTTGGCCGCACGGAAGCTTCTGGAGCGCTGATTTTTTATATATTTTTCCCGGATTTTTTCTGGCAATTTAAGTAATGGGAAAACCTGAAATACAAAAACAGCAGAAAACAGAAACTGGCACTGAGGTGCACTGAGTTAATAGGTTAGTCCAAATATGATCAAAAGTGTATGGAAGTGCATAAATATCATAGCAATATCACACAAAAGAGGCATGGAGCAAGCAGAAATTATAGATACGTTTTGGACGTATCAACATCCCCAAGCTTAATTCCTGCTCGTCCTCGAGTAGGTAAATGATAACAAGCATAATTTCTGTGGCGACGTGCTATTAACCATATAAGGACTTTTCACAGTCACATGACAAAAGCTTACTGAGACAATGAATCTGTAGTAATTAAGTTGCCTCATGAGAAAATCACAAAGAACTGAAAGTTTTACAATATGATACTGAAACATCAAATAGATTTGTAGTGAGCATGGTGTGCAAATATGATAAAGTGGTACCTCGTTTGCCCCCTTTAGTGAAGCAAAACATAAATGCAGGGGCACCTCCAAGGTTTAAGTGACGACTAGATACAAATGATTTCAGAATAAACGATATCATAATCATGCAAAAGACAATGGTACTTTGGGACAATGCACATTACACTCATAATGACAATCATGCTCTCAATAGTTGGTGCTTTAAAGAAGGTGGAGACTCTCGAACCGTGGCTTTTGATGGCAAGGTTGAAAACCCGTGGTCGGAAACAAAAACTAAACATGTACCAGAGCTCTTGGTTTTTTAAAACAGAGGTAAAAAATATTTTTGGGGTATGCATATTTCGTCAACGAATGCTAGCAGATAACTCAATTACTTCTCGAGATGGACAAGTTTCGAGGAACGGCTCCCGTACAAGGACGATCACATCCTCTTAATCTCCTTTGTTTATCACTGCCAAAGTTTTCTGATTTCTCATGAACAAAGCATGAAGAAGGGTTTGTTTGTTGTATTATTTTTTAATAAGCCGGGCGCACTCTTTGCCAGTTCCTTCTCGTAATAGGGGTTTGCACATTAGACATGCAATCCCGGGGTGAAACTTGTCCAACCTAAAAAGATCATGAATTAACTACTACTTCCTCATGAGCTAAAACAGATGCACAAAAGAGAAATGCTTTTTTGATTAATTTCGAGATGGTACAAGAAAGTCTTCGTTAGGAATGGCAGGTAAATACCATGTATAGGAAGGTATGGTGGACTCATATGGCATAACTGGTTTAAAGGATTTTGGATGCACAAGTAGTCAGTCCGCTTAGTACAGGCGAAGGTTAGCAAAAGACTGGGAGCGACCAACTAAGAGAGCAATGACGGTCATAATCATGTAGAGCGACAAAGCAACATTGAATCGGGCATGGAAGTTATATCGCTACTCAGAAATTAAAGATCATCAAGGCTTGATAGACTTTCTTTACAGTCTTAAATATGCGTGAGCATATGCCAAGTCAATCAAAATAAATTCTTGGAGGAAGATATCACTAAACCATACCACATCATAGGCAAACAAATCATGTTGGTACTCCAATAACACATTGAGAACCCCCCAGCTATTTGAGACTAACCATAAGAAAACATGAACTACTAAGCACCATTATGCACATAGCATTTTTATCATAGACATATCAACCAGTGCAACAGAAGCCAACTCTCTTAACAAGATAAGCATGATAACTCAAGAGAGTTCCAGCAACCAACTAAACAAAAGCTCTTTAAAAAGAAAAGCATGAAAACTAAGAGCTAAGCATGACAGTAGCTATTGAAAGACGAAGAACATACACAGCAAAGATAGACATGAAAATTCTATGTTGTGTTCTAGGTTGAAGTGGAGCATGTTTCTCTCCCACACAAAGAAAGCTGAGTTCCAACTCGTTATGAAAAGCAAGAAAAGCTAAAGAAAACTAAAAAGGAAACTAAAAGCAAGACGCTCCAAGCATAGCACATAACACATGAAGTGATTAAAATATAGTGGAACGAAAGACGAACTGATAATGTTGATGGAGAAGGGGATGCACGGGGGCATCCCCAAGCTTAGACGCTTGAGTCTTCTTGAATATTTCTTGGGGGTGCACGCAGGGGCGAATCCACATAGAAGGTTGTGGGGGCGAATGCCCCCACTCGTTTTTCTGGCCCATTTGTACCCAGCCTAGGATACAGAGCCTTGCCCCCGCTCAGCCCAGGATAATTGCCCCCACTCACTTTTTTATTGCTCTGTAAGGTAAAGCCTAGTAAGAAAGGTAGCAGCAAAGCAGCCCATCTAGAGATCATACAGCTACCACTAAAGAAAAAAGTTCTCAAATCGCTAGAAACGTACGTGTTTGTCACATCCCTAGTTAGCACTTGCTTTAGTACCTAGCTAGAGTGTGCATCATGTCTACTTTCAAAGAAACTGGAAATGGGATTAACAGAAACCCCAGCACCCCTCTCCTAACAACTAGGGTTTGTTAAAATATTTGCCAATGTACCCAAAATGCCCTTCAAAAATGTTCATCATTGCTGCCTTGGTCTTAAACCTCTGCCAAAAATGGTGCACATTTTTCTAGGACACTCAAGGGCTTTGGATTAAATCATATGGTATTTGTATTTGGGCATTAAAATACTTTAAAATATTTTAAATGCTCAAATAATCATGAACTATAATGTTTCCTACTGTTCATATTATATACAGTGGGCATGACAAGTTTCATGAGTTATAAAAATGTTTTGGCATTTTTATTAATTGAACAAAGCTGCAAAAGAAATGAAACATAAAAGAAAATAGAAAAAGGAAAATAGGAAGAAGCACTTACCTAGGCCCAGCACTGTTGCAGGCCAGGCCCAGCCCACCAACCCTCCTCTGTCGTCTTCCTCCTCGCGCCAGAAGGACGCGCGCGTGGCCGCCGCGCGCCGGCACGCGCCCGGCCACCTCCAGGCTGCTTGCCTGCCTCCCCGATGGCCTGGATGACTCCATGAATCGACACGCAGCTGCCCCGACCGCTCTCACTTCTCCCCCTCGTCTCCATCGCCCTCCCCTGGCTCTCTCCTCCTCCATCACCGAGCCGCCGTCGCCGCCGCTCGCCGTAGCCGCACTTAGAGCCACCCCCTCGCCCCGTGAGTGTGTCCAGAAGATCCGTCGCGTCGTCATCTTCCTCCTCGCTGAGCCACGAGCCACCGGAAGCCCTGCAACGACTCCACGCCGTCGTCCCCTTCCTCGGATCGACGGAGCACCTCGCCGTCGTTACGAAGCTACAGCGCGTCCCCGACCCCTCCGTCGAGCTCGTTAGCACCGCAGTGAGCTTCTACGTCGAACCCCTCCTTCCTCCGTTCCTTTTGCGCCGTGTAGCCGCCGCTCTGTTGATCACCGAACGCACCGCCGCCGTGCTCGCCGCCGGTGATGCTCCGGTGACCATTTGGTCACTGGCACCCGTCCATCACACTCACCGCAGTAAGTAGATGCGATAGGTGCTACGCATGCATCGCCTAGGCCCATGCAGCCGCATCTCCACACACGCCCGACGCCGGTCGCCGCCGTCGAGCTTGTTGCCGTCGTCTCCGGCCACCCCTGGTCCGGCGACCACCACCATCCGACGAGCAAGGGCAAGAGCTTTCCAACGCGCCTAGCCGCAGCTCGAGCCATGCCCCGTAGACGATTTCCGAAGCACGCCGCCGTACTTGGCCTCGCCGGCGTCACGTCGCCGGCGGGTTTGACCTGTTTGACCAGGGGGTTGACTACCCCTGGGTCACTGACGTGTGGGCCACCTTTTGCTAATTAGTTAGTTTAATTAAGTTTCTGTTAATTTAATTAGTTAATTAGTTTAGTCACTGACCCGTGGGCCCAGGCCCCACTGACAGCTAATTAGTTTTAGTTTAACTCTAATTAACTTAGTTAATTAGCTGTGACACTGACATGCAGGGCCCACATGTCATGTTTGACTTGGACTAGCTCCTGTTGACTGACTGACGTCAGCATGATGTCATGCTGACGCAGTAAAGGTTTTTCTGGGATTTTTTAGATTAAAAATAATTCAGGAAATTCCAGAAAATACCCAAAACTTCTAAAAATCATATAAAATCAACCATAGCTCAGATGGAAAAGATTTATATATGAAAAATGATCAGAAAAATCCAATCTTTCCAATGGCATTTGTTTCATGCATGTTTGAACAAGTTAACTTGTTGTATACATCAAAAACATGATAATGCACTTATTTAAATAATAGTTTGAACTTCAATTTGAATCCTTGATTCAAATAAGCTCAAACCCTTCTGGTTTTAATTGCATTAGCCAACACACATGCATCTTGCCATGTCATGAGCATGCATCATATTGCTGCATTTGTTTGTTAATGATTGTATCGTCGGTATTCTCTGTGTTAGGTCCTGCTCCCGAGGATACTGCTGCGTATCCAGTTGAAGAGCAGTACCCGACAACTACCTTGTCAGGCAAGCAATCATTGATCATTCCGATACAAACCCAATCTTCTCGCTCCTGCTCTCTTTTACTGCATTAAGGCAACAGCGTGTGAACTGCTACTTGCTGCGGTAGTTGAACCCTATCCCTCGCATGACCTGTCATTGCCACAATAAATAGTTGAAACCCACTAGCATGTGTAGGAGTTGATTGAGCCATGTGATGTGTGATCCACCATGCTATTTGTTTATGTTGCCTACTATGCTTAGAGTTGTGTCTGGTCTGGTTCATCTGGGTGATGGATCAGAGTGAAATGATCATACCGATAAAGAGAAGGAAGTGTGGAATACGCTTGGTAAAGGTATCGATGAAAGGCCATGTAGGAGTACATGGTGGGTTGTTTCATTGGAATCGTCCATAGGACCCGAGATCTGTATGTGTGGTTCAAGTTACAACTACTACCACACATTGGGATCCTTAATTGACCCTCTCGGCTTATTAATTACCCTTGATCTCTGTCCAGGAGTTGCAACTAGTTTCTGGTGTTTATAGCTTACTGGAGGTCGTGCACAACGCTGACCCTTGGGGTGGGTTGTGATGCGACAGGTATGTGGCACGGTGTACCGGTTGCCCGTTTGGTGACTCGGGAACCCTATACACATCGTTTGGGGCCGTGAGCGACACCCCGGCCGGATCTCCCCACGGATGGAACCCAAATAGGCGATAAACCTGGACGAGAGACTCGAGTAGTTAGTCAGGTCGTGGCCAACACCCCCGCTGGGCTTCCGCTTGAAGGTTGCCGAGTACACGCCGAGTAAACGGCGATAAGTGGTGGAAGCGTGTGTGAAGAGGTACACCCCTGCAGGGTTATCAAACTATTCGAATAGCCGTTGTTCGCGGTACGGACTACTTGGTTACTCTTACAGTTCATAGACAAGTTGATGGATACTACTAAAAGCCTCAAGATAAGCGTGAGTGCCGTGGATGGCCCTTCCGTAGGATGACGGAAGAGGATCCTCGGTAGTGTATTGATGTGGTGAGTAGAGGACTCGTGTTCGTAATAACATCTTGCAATCTGTCGAGAGTTGTAGTATAGGTTAGCCAAGGTCAAAGCTGGCATTCTGCTATGAACTCCACTACCCCCCTTTGATAATGTTGCATGTATGATAGGTTCTGTGGTAAGACTTGCTGAGTACCTTTGTACTCATGTTTGTTTAATAACTGTTGCAGAGGAGAACCCTGCCCCTGCTGATGGGTTCTACATAGACGTTGACGTCGACGAGTAGCTTGACACCCAGACGGAGATCTGGAGCTTGTGAAGGGCCTTGTAGATAGTCAGGCTACACCAAGCCTGTTTTATTTTCTAAGTTGTCTGTACTCAGACATGTAGCTTCCGCTTGTGCTTGTATGACTGTATGACTTGAGTGTTGGGTCATGTGACCCCTACCTGTATGGATATGTTATGTATGGCTCTTGGAGCCTTTTAAATAAAGTACTTTGAGTCATAGAGTTCTGTTGTGATGCAATGTTGTATTTGCACATATTGAGCATATTGCGTGTATGTTTGAAATGCTTGGTATGTGTGGGATCTGACACCTAGTTGTTTTCCTTTGGTAGCCTACCTTACAGGGAAATGCCTCCTAGTGATTCCAATGAGCCTTGGTAGCTTGCTACTGCTCGGAACACGTAGGCTGGCTGGCATGTGTCCTTCTTCGTTCCTGTGTCTGTCCCTTAGGGGAAATGTCACGCGTTGTTCCTTTAAGTCCATGTAGCTTGCTACGACTTGGGTTCATACGTTGATGACCGACACGTTCGTTGCTGGGTCATGGATGCCTGTCTCTGTAATTTAGTGCTACTTTTGGTTTATAACTAGCCATGTCGGCCCGGGTTCTCTATCATATGGATGCTAGCGACACTGTCATATACGTGTGCCAAAATGCGCAAACGGTCCCGGGCCAGGTAAGGTGGCACCCATGGGATTACCGTGCGTGAGGCCGCAAAGTGATATGACGTGTTACAGCTAGATCGGTGTGACCTAGGATCGGGGTCCTGACAGCGTTGGCATCAGAGCTGGACTGCCTGTAGGTTTCTCAAGCCAAACTGGTCGATGTTGAGTCTAGAAAAATTCTTAGTTATATGTAGGGGAATTGATTGTGGAAGGGAACGTAAGGCTATTTTTACTCCTTTACCTTATGCCCTTCTGATTTGAGTCAGTCTATTCTTTCTACGGGGATTTAGGACTAGGCCTCTTATCCTTACTAGGTTCACGTGTTACTAATCCGTAGACTCTTAGGATTGTTGGTTTCAAGCCTCAGTTCAGTTTCTATCCTTTTTAGTATGATGATTGTTGGACCGGAACCTTGATATGGATTGTTGAGTGGCTATGCTATCATTTGTATGATGTCTCAAATCTTTGTTTGAGCATTTACAGTTGTTATGCTGTCCGATTTCTTCGAGAAACACTAATGCCTTTGCATTATTTCGTGTTTCAGATGTCTGGCCGCATCCCTCACCAAGTGGTTCGTTTGACTCGGTGCATTAATGTGCCCGGTCACACGGCCATGCTAGTCCGTGTGCTGACCGAGACCGGTTATCGCTGGTATCCTGAATACACCGTGGAGGAGCAGTACCGGGATTTCAATCAGAGTCAGTATTTCTGCACAGTCCGGTTATACCCCTCATATCCTGGAGCTAACGACCCCATCCATTGGTCTTATGGACTAGGGATTACCATCGAGATGGCAGTGCAGGATGCCGCTTATTCGATGATGACCATTCTCCGTGCTAGGCATGCCCTGTTGCTGAACACTGAGTTCTGTTACATGCCAGCCTCACTTCCCGGAGAGGAAGGCTACTACACTGGTCTGTATACTGATGCTGCTCATGAAGAGCCACTGCTTCAGACCACTGTTTAGATGTTGGAGGATAGGGACCGTGAGGTCCGTGCCCTCCGAATGGAGCTGTATAACACTCGAGCCGCCCACTGGACTACTTTGACACGGCTTGCACCTGTTGTGCACGCCGGATATCTGGACATGCGGGATTTGTACCCCGTGCGGACTCATCTGCCTGATCGCATGGATTGGCGTGACGTTGGGGGTATTACACCTCCACGTGGGCGTCGCTTACCACCAGCATCGGGACCGAGACCACACCCGTGTCCTTATGGTCCACAGCCTTCGAGTGCTCGCGAGTTTCAAGATCCGTCTGTTCCACTTCCAGGCTACGGTGGTAATCTTTACGAGGATTACTACGCGAATGTCTGAGCTAGGCCATGGTTGTAGTAGTATTGTAGTAGTTGTATTTCCACAGTCCTGCGCGTCTTGTGGAATATGACTTAGTGTGTACTGAGTTCCGGAGGTGTAGTTAAATAATGTATAGGAGCTTGGAATGCCTCTGATGGGATGTATCGTCTTTCACCGCAGTTGTACTTTAGCCTTGGCTTGTACTAAACTTTGTATGGTGTGTATGACCACTGGTGTATATATAGCAGTTCCTATATTACCATGTCGTACGGATGAACATCTTTGCATTCCGTGTCATCCATTACATTCTGCACTTCTATGTCAAATTTTTGCCATCCTTGTCTAAACCGTTGTTTTGTTTTCCTAGGATGGTCAACACTTGCAACACTCCTGCTGCTCAGGAGCAGGGTGAGGCTAGTGGGGCTAGAGATGGGAATCTGCCCCAGCCACCCTCCTTGGCGGAAGTTATGCTTGAAGCAGAACGGAACAAGAGAGAGACCAACCGTCTGCTGGAACGCATAGAGCAGAACACTGGGTTCCGTCAGAGGAATGACGTGGTGTCAATCCACGATTTTATCAAGATGTGTCCACCGAAGTTCCATCACTCCACTGAACTTCTGGATGCTGATGACTGGCTACGTAGTATCACCCACAAGCTACACTCTGCCCGTGTGGCCGAAGCTGACAAGGTTATCTACGCCGCCTACCATCTTGAGGGCCCTTCCAGTCTTTGGTGGGAAAACTTTGAAGCTATGCGTCCTGCTGGCCAAGTCACTACCTGGGTTGAGTTCAGTGCGGCATTCCGTGAACACCACATTCCGGAAGGTCTCATGGATCGCAAGTGGGAGGAATTCTGCAATTTCACCCAGGGCCGTTTAACTGTGGATGGCTATAGTCGCGAGTTTGGTAACCTGGCACGCTATGCACCTGAAGAAGTATCCACCGATGCCAAGAAGCAGGCGAGGTTCCGCAAGGGACTCAGCCCTGAACTCCGTCGAGATCTACGTCTGCACGAGTGCACTTCCTTCCAGAAGTTGGTCAACAAGGCTATCAGTGCTGAAACAGGCCAGATCGACTTCGAGGCCACCCGCAAGCATACTCGAGACTTTGGTTCCTCATCCGGCTCTGGCTCTCACAAGCGCCGTGTGTGGGTTCCTAACACTGCTCTACCACCCAAGTACACACCGAGGCCATCCTATGAGGCGCCTCGCCCAACTCAACAGTTTGCACCTGCCAAGACCTATGGAGGACCACCTTCCAACTTTGCTCCACGCACTACCACTGTGACATGCTTTAAGTGTGGAGAACCGGGACACTACATGCGTGATTGTCCCCAGAACCAGCCAGGAAAAACCATTGGCCGTGGCAAGCCAACCGGCAAGGTGAATTATGTCAAGCCAATCCCCACTGCACGTGGTCATGTCAACTATGTCTCTGCTGAGGAAGCTTATGAGGATCCTAACGTCGTCCTTGGTACGCTTCTCGTCAACTGCCATCCGGCATCTGTTCTTTTCGATACTGGAGCATCCCATTCGTTCATATCTGAGAGCTATGCTCGATTGCACAACATGACTTTTTGTGACATGCCTACTTCCATAGTTATTCAAACTCCTGGTTCAAAGTGGCAAACCTCTAGGGTAAGCCATGGAAATGAAATCCTTGTCGATAGACTTGTTTTCCTAGCATCTCTAATCGCTCTCAAGTCCTCGGACATAAACATCATTTTGGGTATGGATTGGATGACAACCCATTACGCCAAAATTGATTGCTATACTAGGACCGTTCAACTTACACATCCATCCGGCAAGATAGTCAATGTCTTGACCCGAATGGCTGAGCGTCAGCTCTACTCTCTTAATGCCAGCCCTCTACCAGAACTCGAAGATATCCCGGTAGTCCGTGACTTTCCGGATGTTTTTCCAGAAGAACTGGCAGGAGTTCCACCTGACAGAGATGTCAAGTTCGTGATAGATCTTATCCCTGGAACTGTCCCAATCTCTAGGAGACCTTATAAGATGGCACCACTAGAATTAGCTGAGCTAAAGAAACAACTTGATGAGTCCTTGCAAAAAGGTTTCATCCGTCCTAGTTCTTCCCCTTGGGCTTGCCCCGTCCTCTTCGTCAAGAAGAAGGATGGAACGGAGCGGATGGTTGTAGATTACCGACCTGTCAATCTGGTCACCATAAAGAATAAGTATCCGCTCCCCAGGATCAATGACCTGTATGATCAGCTCGCTGGATCCTCAGTCTTCTCTAAGATGGATTTGAGGTTGGGCTACCATCAAATCAAAATCAAGAACGGGGACATTCCTAAAACGGCTTTTGTTACTCGTTATGGCCAATATGAGTACACCGTTATGTCCTTTGGATTAACCAATGCCCCAGCTACCTTTTCTCGGTTAATGAATTCTATATTCATGGAGTATTTGGATAAATTTGTCGTGGTATACCTCGATGATATACTCATCTATTCCAAGAACAAGGAAGATCATGCCGAGCATTTAAGGCTGGTATTGACGAAACTTCAAGAGCACCGCCTTTATGCCAAATTCTCTAAATGTGAATTTTGGTTGCCAGAAGTAACCTATCTAGGTCATGTGATCTCTGGCAAGGGTATTGCTGTCAATCCCGAGCGAGTTCAAGCCGTCCTTGATTGGACTCCCCCTGAATCGGTCAAGCAAGTTAGGAGTTTTCTTGGCTTAGCAAGCTATTGCCGACGCTTCGTCGAGAATTTCTCCAAGGTTGCCAAACCTCTAACTGAACTCCTCAAGAAAGATAAAAAGTTTGAGTGGACCCCATAGTGCGAGTCCAGTTTTCAGGAACTGAAAAGACGCCTGACATCTGCACCCGTACTGGTACCACCAGACTTTTCCAAGGATTTTATAATCTATTGCGACGCCTCGCGACAAGGACTAGGTTGCATTCTCATGCAAGATCGTCAAGTGATTGCATACGCATCCCGACAGTTGCGTCCACATGAGGATAACTATCCTACTCATCATTTAGAGCTTGCAGCTGTAGTCCATGCACTCAAAACATGGCGACATTACCTTCTTGGTAATCGCTGTGAAATCTTCACTGATCATCAAAGTTTGAAGTATATCTTCACCCAACCGGATTTGAATCTCAGGCAAAGACGTTGGGTTGAGTTGCTCACCGACTACGACTTAGGAATCACTTATACCCCTGGAAAGGCCAATGTCATGGCTGATGCACTAAGTCGTAAGTCATATTGTAACAATTTAATGTTACAACAAGGTCAACCATTTCTCCACGAGGAATTTCGTAAGCTTAACCTTCACATTGTTCCTAGAGGATTCCTTTCCACCTTGGTGGCGAAACCTACCCTTATGGATCAAATCATAGTTGCCCAGCGGTATGATAAAGGCATATCTCGGATCAAGGAGAACATTGCTAGCGGAGTTGCTAGAAGTTTCTCTATGGATGATCGAGGTGTAGTGTACTTCGAGAACCGCTTGGTGGTACCCAAGAAACCACAACTACGACAAATGATTCTTAAGGAGGCTCATGAATCTCCTCTCGCGATTCATCCCGGTAGCACCAAAATGTATCAGGACCTACGTCAGAGATTCTGGTGGACTAGGATGAAGAGAGAAATCGCTCAATTCATTGCTAACTGCGACGTTTGTCGTCGAGTCAAAGCAGAGCATCAACGGCCTGCTGGCACCCTTCAACCTTTAGCTATTCCTGAATGGAAATGGGACAAAGTCGGTATGGACTTCATTACCGGTTTTCCCAGGACCAGGAAAGGGAATAATGCTATCTTCGTCGTTATCAACCGCCTCTCTAAAGTAGCTCATTTCCTGCCTGTTCGAGAGAGTATTACTGCTAGCCAGCTAGCAGATTTGTATGTCTCTCGAATAGTATCACTTCATGGTGTACCGTTGGAGATTAACTCAGACCGTGGAAGTCTTTTCACTTCCCGATTTTGGGAAAGTTTCCAGAATGCTATGGGAACTCATCTCTCTTTCAGTACTGCCTTCCATCCGCAGTCAAGTGGTCAAGTGGAACGAGTCAATCAAATTCTGGAAGACATGCTTCGAGCCTCTGTCATATCTTTCGGTATGGAATGGGAAAAGTGTCTTCCATTTGCTGAATTCGCTTATAACAATAGTTATCAAGCCAGCTTGGGTAAAGCTCCCTTCGAAGTTCTATATGGACGAAGGTGTCGAACACCTCTTAACTGGTCAGAGACCGAGGAAAGACAATTATTTGGCCCGGATATGATCCAGGAAGCAGAGGAACAAGTTCGCATCGTTCGTGAGAGATTGAAAACAGCCCAGTCCCGCCAAAAGAGCCAATATGATAGTCATCATAAGGCTGTGACTTTTGAAGTCGGCGATAAGGCTTACCTTCGGGTTACTCCTCTTAAGGGAACCCATCGCTTCGGTATCAAAGGCAAATTGGCCCCTCGTTTCATCGGTCCTTTTCGCATTCTTGCCAAACGAGGAGAAGTTGCCTATCAATTGGAACTACCTCCGCACCTCTCCAGAGTTCATGATGTTTTCCACGTTTCTCAACTTAGGCGTTGCTTCTCGGATCCTATCCGCCGAGTGGACCACGAAACGCTTGATCTCCAGGACAATCTCACATATCGAGAATACCCCGTTCGTATTCTTGATCAAACCGAGCGCACCGCTCGACGCCACAATATCAAGTTTCTCAAGGTTCAATGGTCACATCATTCCGAGAGTGAAGCTACTTGGGAAAGGGAGGATCGTCTTCGACTTGAGTACCCCACCCTCTTTCCGGAGGAACCCGAATCTCGGGACGCGATTCTTTTAAGTGGGGGTGAGTTGTCACATCCCTAGTTAGCACTTGCTTTAGTACCTAGCTAGAGTGTGCATCATGTCTACTTTCAAAGAAACTGGAAATGGGATTAACAGAAACCCCAGTACCCCTCTCCTAACAACTGGGGTTTGTTAAAATATTTGCCAATGTACCCAAAATGCCCTTCAAAAATGTTCATCATTTCTGCCTTGGTCTTAAACCTCTGCCAAAAATGGTGCACATGTTTCTAGGACACTCAAGGGCTTTGGATTAAATCATATGGTATTTGTATTTGGGCATTTAAATACTTTAAAATATTTTAAATGCTCAAATAATCATGAACTATAATGTTTCCTACTGTTCATATTATATACAGTGGGCATGACAAGTTTCATGAGTTATAAAAATGTTTTGGCATTTTTATTAATTGAACAAAGCTGCAAAAAAAAGAAACAGAAAAGAAAATAGAACAAGGAAAATAGGAAGAAGCACTTACCTGGGCCCAGCACTGTTGTAGGCCAGGCCCAGCCCACCAACCCTCCTCTGTCGTCTTCCTCCTCGCGCCAGAAGGACGCGCGCGTGGCCGCCGCGCGTCGGCACACGCCCGGCCACCTCCAGGCTGCTTGCCTGCCTCCCCGATGGCCTGGATGACTCCACGAATCGACACGCAGCTGCCCCGACCGCTCTCACTTCTCCCCCTCGTCTCCATCGCCCTCCCCTGGCTCTCTCCTCCTCCATCACCGAGCCGCCGTCGCCGCCGCTCGCCGTAGCCGCACTTAGAGCCACCCCCTCGCCCCGTGAGTGTGTCCAGAAGATCCGCCGCATCGTCCTCTTCCTCCTCGCTGAGCCACGAGCCACCGGAAGCCCTGCAACGACTCCACGCCGTCGTCCCCTTCCTCGGATCGCCGGAGCACCTCGCCGCCATTACGAAGCTACAGCGCGTCCCCGACCCCTCCGTCGAGCTCGTTAGCACCGCAGTGAGATTCTACGTCGAACCCCTCCTTCCTCCGTTCCTTTTGCGCCGTGCAGCCGCCGCTCTGTTGATCACCGAATGCACCGCCGCCGTGCTCGCCGCCGGTGATGCTCCGGTGACCATTTGGTCACTGGCACCCTTCCATCACACTCACCGCAGCGCGTAGATGCGATAGGTGCTACGCACGCATCGCCTAGGCCCCTGCAGCCGCATCTCCACACACGCCCGACGCCGGTCGCCGCCGTCGAGCTTGTTGCCGTCGTCTCCGGCCACCCCAGGTCCGGCGACCACCACCATCCGACGCGCAAGGGCAAGAGCTTTCCAACGCGCCTAGCCGCAGCTCGAGCCGTTCCCCGTAGACGATTTCCGAAGCACGCCGCCGTACTTGGCCTCGCCGGCGTCACGTCGCCGGCGGGTTTGACTTGTTTGACCAGGGGGTTGACTACCCCTGGGTCACTGACGTGTGGGCCACCTTTTGCTAATTAGTTAGTTTAATTAAGTTTCTGTTAATTTAATTAGTTAATTAGTTTAGTCACTGACCCGTGGGCCCAGGCCCCACTGACAGCTAATTAGTTTTAGTTTAACTCTAATTAACTTAGTTAATTAGCTGTGACACTGACATGCAGGGCCCACATGTCATGTTTGACTTGGACTAGCTCCTGTTGACTGACTGACGTCAGCATGATGTCATGCTGACGCAGTAAAGGTTTTTCTGGGATTTTTTAGATTAAAAATAATTCAGGAAATTCCAGAAAATACCCAAAACTTCTAAAAATCATATAAAATCAACCATAGCTCAGATGGAAAAGATTTATATATGAAAAATGATCAGAAAAATCCAATATTTCCAATGGCATTGGTTTCATGCATGTTTAAACAAGTTAAATTGCTGTATACATCAAAAACATGATAATGCACTTATTTAAATAATAGTTTGAACTTCAATTTGAATCCTTGATTCAAATAAGCTCAAACCCTTCTGGTTTTGATTGCATTAGCCAACACACATGCATCTTGCCATGTCATGAGCATGCATCATATTTCTGCATTTGTTTGTTAATGATTGTATCGTCGGTATTCTCTGTGTTAGGTCCTGCTCCCGAGGATACTGCTGTGTATCCAGTTGAAGAGCAGTACCCGACAACTACCTTGTCAGGCAAGCAATCATTGATCATTCCGATACAAACCCAATCTTCTCGCTCCTGCTCACTTTTACTGCATTAAGGCAACAGCGTGTGAACTGCTACTTGCTGCGGTAGTTGAACCCTATCCCTCGCATGACCTGTCATTGCCACAGTAAATAGTTGAAACCCACTAGCATGTGTAGGAGTTGATTGAGCCATGTGATGTGTGATCCACCATGCTATTTGTTTATGTTGCCTGCTATGCTTAGAGTTGTGTCTGGTCTGGTTCATCTGGGTGATGGATCAGAGTGAAATGATCATACCGATAAAGAGAAGGAAGTGTGGAATACGCTTGGTAAAGGTATCGATGAAAGGCCATGTAGGAGTACATGGTGGGTTGTTTCATTGGAATCGTCCATAGGACCCGAGATCTGTATGTGTGGTTCAAGTTACAGCTACTACCACACATTGGGATCCTTAATTGACCCTCTTGGCTTATTAATTACCCTTGATCTCTGTCCAGGAGTTGCAACTAGTTTCTGGTGTTTATAGCTTACTGGAGGTCGTGCACAACGCTGACCCTCGGGGTGGGTTGTGATGCGACAGGTACGTGGCACGGTGTACCGGTTGCCCGTTTGGTGACTCGGGAACCCTGTACACATCGTTTGGGGCCGTGAGCGACACCCCGGCCAAATCTCCCCACGGATGGAACCCAAATAGGCGATAAACCTGGACGAGAGACTCGAGTAGTTAGTCAGGTCGTGGCCAACACCCCCGCTGGGCTTCCGCTTGAAGGTTGCCGAGTACACGCCGAGTAAACGGCGATAAGTGGTGGAAGCGTGTGTGAAGAGGTACACCCCTGCAGGGTTATCAAACTATTCGAATAGCCGTTGTTCGCGGTACGGACTACTTGGTTAATCTTACAGTTCATAGACAAGTTGATGGATACTACTAAAAGCCTCAAGATAAGCGTGAGTGCCGTGGATGGCCCTTCCGTAGGATGACGGAAGAGGATCCTCGGTAGTGTATTGATGTGGTGAGTAGAGGACTCGTGTTCGTAATAACATCTTGCAATCTGTCGAGAGTTGTAGTATAGGTTAGCCAAGGCCAAAGCTGGCATTCTGCTATGAACTCCACTACCCCCCTTTGATAATGTTGCATGTATGATAGGTTCTGTGGTAAGACTTGCTGAGTACCTTTGTACTCTTGTTTGTTTAATAACTGTTGCAGAGGAGAACCCTGCCCCTGCTGATGGGTTCTACATAGACGTTGACGTCGACGAGTAGCTTGACACCCAGACGGAGATCTGGAGCTTGTGAAGGGCCTTGTAGATAGTCAGGCTACACCAAGCCTGTTTTATTTTCTAAGTTGTCTGTACTCAGACATGTAGCTTCCGCTTGTGCTTGTATGACTGTATGACTTGAGTGTTGGGTCATGCGACCCCTACCTGTATGGATATGTTATGTATGGCTCTTGGAGCCTTTTAAATAAAGTACTTTGAGTCATAGAGTTCTGTTGTGATGCAATGTTGTATTTGCACATATTGAGCATATTGCGTGTATGTTTGAAATGCTTGGTATGTGTGGGATCCGACACCTAGTTGTTTTCCTTTGGTAGCCTACCTTACAGGGAAATGCCTCCTAGTGATTCCAATGAGCCTTGGTAGCTTGCTACTGCTCGGAACACGTAGGCTGGTCGGCATGTGTCCTTCTTCGTTCCTGTGTCTGTCCCTTAGGGGAAATGTCACGCGTTGTTACTTTAAGTCCATGTAGCTTGCTACGACTTGGGTTCATACGTTGATGACCGACACGTTCGTTGCTGGGTCATGGATGCCTGTCTCTGTAATTTAGTGCCACTTTTGGTTTATAACTAGCCATGTCGGCCCGGGTTCTCTGTCATATGGATGCTAGCGACACTGTCATATACGTGTGCCAAAATGCGCAAACGGTCCCGGGCCAGGTAAGGTGGCACCCGTGGGATTACCGTGCGTGAGGCCGCAAAGTGATATGACGTGTTACAGCTAGATCGGTGTGACATAGGATCGGGGTCCTGACAGTGTTCGTCTGTCCCCTGGCTCACTAATCTGCATCTTCCCCTCAAAAAAAAGAAAGAGAGAGAGAGAGACTAATCTGCATCTCGCGCGACTGCCGCCGTGACGACCCAAAGCCGCCGACGCCCGACGCCCAACACGCAGCCCCCGCCTACACGGCGCCTCTCCGATGAACAGCCTCTATCTACACCGCACAATCCGGCCGGCCCGCCAGGCTGCCGTGCCTAAGGAAAAAAGACGCCCGCCACTCATCAAGCCCTAGGTTCAGTTCTCATCTTTTCCTTTCTACAATTTCTAGATTATTAGTCTATTCTGATTCCACGTTTAGAAGGTACAAATTGGTAATTGGGTTGATTGATTCTATATTATTACTCTAATCTGATTCCACGCCTATTGATTTAACATTCAACTACTTCACACTCACAGGAAAGCTAATGGAAATTTTCTTTGCAAAATCCACAACTGAAAGTATGCTGAAAATAGTCGATCTGAACAAGCTTACTTGGGATCCATCTTAACAGAAGATACTTACATGTTTTAATAGCAATCAACATGAGGAGATTAGCAGAAAGCTTTATCAATCTTGTCCATCCAAGTTATAGCCCAGGTGGATTGGTAAGAGAAGCGGTATTTCGATCCTAAATGATATGATATGCATCGTAATTTGGTAGACTACATTGAGGTAGAGGACGAGGCATATTGCTCGTGTTGCTATTTCTTAAACTCTTCCATGCGAAAAATCGCCGTGGGATGAAACGGAAATGTGTTCAACCTTATATTTTTATCTGTCAATGTTTACGTTCACTCTATACATAAAGACGAGTTTTTGTCTCAGCTTGAAGGCAAGAAATTAGGGAGGTGCCAGCAAAAAGGAACGCCATATTCATATTTGTCAAGTTATTGTGCCTCAAGTGGTTAGTTCACTTTTATCTTGGCAATGAACTTATCACAGTTATGTGTGATGACATTATCTTTCAAGGACCTATATGATTTTGCTTCTTACACACTACATGCATGATTTGTGTGGTTGGTTTTTTATAAATGATCTAGCCATTAGTTATGTATATACATGTTTGTAGGAAAAAAGTCGTATACCTCTTTGCCCCCTCTCATATTTTGTCCTGGCTCCGCCCCTGGGTGCACGGGTGATACGTCCAAAACGTATCTATAATTTCTGCTTGCTCCATGCCACTTTTGGGTGATATTGCTATGATATTCATACACTTCCATACACATTTGATCATATTTGGACTAACTTACTAATCCAGTGCACCCCAGTGCCAGTTTCTGTTTTCGGCTGTTTTTGTATTTCAGGTTTTCATGTTTCGAGAACTGCCCAGAAAAATCCAGAAAAATTATATAAAAAATCAGCGAACCGGAAACAACATTGCGTCCGAAGGGCAACCTGGGGGGGCCACAGGGGCTCCAGGCGCCCTGTGGGCGCCCCCCCCCCTGGGCCGCGCCGGGGGGGGGCGCCTCGGCCCCCCGAGGGTCCCCCGGTGCCCTACTTTGGCATATATTTAAAGGGTCCTCCGTAACCCTCAGAAAAGGACTTCTTTTCGCGATCACATCTCTGTTCCGCCGCCGCCGCCGCTTCCAAGATCGGGAGCACCAGGAGAACTCTTCCCGGCACCCTGCCGGAGGGGAGGATCACCACCGGGAGCTTCTCCACCACCATGGACGCCTCCCGGATGACTCGTGAGTAGTCTCCCTTGGACCATGAGTCCATGACCAGTAGCTATGTGATGTTCTCCTCCCGTTCTTGTGCTTCACTAATTAGTCCTCGTGAGCTGCCCTACATGATCGAGGCACCTATGTAATCCTTATGCTGTTGCTATGTTGAGTTTGCTGGGATTCGATGGATTATGAGATTATGTTCAGATTGATCTTGAGTAATATATTTGATTCACCTCTTTTATATTTTAGTTCATAAGTAATTCTTGCATGTTCTCCGTTGTTATTTATTGCTTTGGCCGAGTAGTAAGTAGTGACTCCAAGAGGGAACGTTATGCTCGATTGTGGGTTCATGCCCCTCGATGACTAGCTTGAGTGACAGAAACATGAGTCTAGGGGATGTGCTGTTTCCACAAGGGGGAAAACAACGGTGCTTGTGCCCGCGGGTGCAAGGATTGTTTACTTTACGCAAAGTTCTTTTAATGCAGTTGTCTGTTGCATTGAGTTTACACTATGGGTGGGACTCGCAACTTAATACCAGCGATATGTTCTGGATAGATATCTCAAGGTGGATGATTAGTAGTAGATATTGATGGATTTCGGTCTACTTACTTTGGCGTACCGCCCATGCTTTGAACCTCAACCTTTCTTGCAATGTAGTCAGCATTGGTTTGCGTTCGTGGTCCTGTCAATTGCCCAGCTGTAATTTGTTTACCTCACATAGCTGTTTTATCGTCTTTTGGGAGAGAGACATCACTAGTGAACATCATGAGACTCCGGTCCATATTACCATCATTGATCACATCCACTATTTACTTTCCGTTATTTACCTACTATTGCAAAAACTATCTATCACTACTATCATTGCTTTTAACCCTTTGTGAACTACAAGGCCGGAGAGATTGACAACCTCTCTGTACTCGTTGGGAGCAAAGTTATTTGTATCTGTGTGCAGGTCCACGTTGGTTGCTACTAATCTGGCGCCGTAGCAATTGACACCTACTTGTTGAACCTAGGAGTCTCTGGGGATTCGATCCTTGGCATCTTTGCTAGGGGAAAACACTTCTACTTACTGCATCTTACACCTTCCACTTGGGGTAACCAACGAGGGGTTCGAGGCCCATCAAGGAGTATTTTCTGGCGCCGTTGCCGGGGACTCCACTCTTCAGGATAGGGGAGTTGCATGCTATCTTTTACCTTTGCTTTTTATTCTTGTTAGTTTACCTTTCATTTTTGCTTTAGTTCCTTTTTATCGAAAATCACAAAAATATTTATCTTGCTTGCTTGCTACTATGGTTCCACCGAGAACACCAAGTTGTGTGACTTCACTAGTCATAACAACGGTGACTTTATCAGCACACCTATCACTACACCTGCCACTCCAGCACCTTCATATGAAATTAAACCTGCTTTACTTAACTTAGTCATGAGAGAACAATTCTCCGGTGCTGGAGATGATGCTGCTTTACACTTGAACAACTTTGTAGAACTTTGTGATATGCAAAAGTACCAAGAAATAGATGGTAATATTGTTAAGCTTAAGCTTTTTCCTTTCTCTTTGAGAGGAGGAGCTAAAATTTGGTTTAAGTCTTTGCCTAGAAATAGCATAGATTCTTGGGATAAGTGCAAAGATGCTTTTATCGGAAAATACTATCCACCTGCTAAAATTATCCAACTTAGAAGTAACATCATGAATTTTAAACAATTGGATAATGAACACGTTGCCCAAGCTTGGGAACGTATGAAGTCTCTTATCAAAAACTGCCCTACTCACGGTTTGACTACTTGGATGGTTATCCAAACTTTTTATGCAGGCTTGAACTTTACCTCGTGGAACTTGTTAGATTCGGCCGCGGGAGGAACTTTTATGTCAAATACACTTGGTGCTGCCACAAAGCTTCTCGATGAGATGATGACCAACTATTCCCAATGGCACACCGAACGCGCTCCAACAGGTAGGAAGGTAAACTCTGTCGAGGAGATTTCCTCCCTCAATGAAAAAGTTGACTTGATCATGTCTCTACTTTCGAAGCAATCTACTGTTGATCCTCGTGATGTTCCTTTAAATTCTTTGATTGCTCAAGAACAAGTAGATGTTAACTTTATCTCTAGAAACAATTTCAACAACAATGCTTATAGGAGTAACTTTGGTAACAATTCTAGACCGTTCCCCTCTAACTCTTATGGGAACAACAATGCTTATCCTAGTACCAAGAACTCCAATACTGAACTAGAGACCATGCTTAGAGATTTCATCACTACCCAAAAAGCCTTTAATAAGAATGTAGAAGAGAAACTACATAAACTAGATGATCTTTCTTTTAAGGTAGACCACTTAGCCAATGAGGTAAAATTGCTAAAAATTGAAACTTCTCCTCTTAAGGAGAGGGAAGTCATCCCTATTAATGCTACTCAAGTGCAAATTAATGAAAATATTAGGATGATTGCTAAGCTTAAAGAGAGATGGGCTAGAGAAAGGGAGGAAGAGGAAAGAATTAAGAGCCTTCCTACCCACCACACTGTTGCTACTATCCAAGTTATTGAGAATGTTCACACTCTTAGCACCCAATGTACTCCTGGTCCCAATGGACCTATTAATGCTGATGCTATAGAAACTACCAACCAAGTGAACTTTAAGGACACCACTACCACTTTACTTGATGCTCGTGACCTTGATTTTCATAATTGCACTCTTACCGAAGTTATTGATTTCCTTCACAAAATATCTAGAGATACCCGCACTAGCATGCTTAACCTTACCTTCACAGAGCATATCACTAATGCTCTCATCAAAGCTAGGGAGGAGAAACTTAGAGTAGAAGCCTCCATACCTAGAAAGCTAGAAGATGGTTGGGATCCTATGATAAAAATTAATTTGAATGACTTCTCTTGTTATGCATTATGTGATGTTGGTGCTAGTACCTCTGTTATGCCCAAAAGGATATATGATATGCTTAAATTGAAACCTTATGATTCTTGTTCTTTTGGTGTTCGTCTCGTTGATTCTTCCATAAAGAAACCTTTGGGGAGGATCGACGATGTTCTTATTGTTGTCAATGATAATTATGTGCCCGTTGATTTCACTATTATGGATATTGAATGTGATCCTTCATGTCCAATTATTTTGGGACGTCCCTTTTTGCGCACCGTTGGTGCTGTCATTGACATGAAAGAGGGTAATATAAAATTTCAGTTTCCTCTCAAGAAAGGGATGGAACACTTCCCTCGTAAGAAGGTCAAGTTACCTTTTGAGTCCGTTGTACGGGCTAGCTATTCTTTTACTCTTGATAAAACTTGATCTTTGCATTATGCCTAGCTTAAAGGCATAAAAGAAAGCGCTTTTGGGAGGCAGCCCACATGAATAATTTTTTTGCTTTTGTTGTGTCTTGATGTTGTTTACTGCTGTAGCATCATCATTGTATCTTTGCTTTTCATATCTGTGCCAAGTATAGCCTCTGATTGCTAGAAAGTTCAAAAGTTGTGAGGTGCTGTCCAGGAAACAGATTCTGTCCTTGGATAGAAAAATTCGTATAAAATCACCAGATCATCTTTTTGGTCTGAATTGTTTTGACAGCGTTCTATATATAATTGTCTTTCGTGCGTCAGTTCTGAGTTTTTTGATTTGAGTTGCAGAAGTCTCCCGAATAGGTCAATTACTGCCTGATGTTCTGTTTTTCACAGATTATGTCCTGTTTTGCCTTACCTTCACTTTGCAAATTAAGAACTTGTTTTTTCTTTGCAAAAACCTTTTGGCAATCTTGAGAAACAGTAGAACTTCAAGAATATCCTTATTTCCAGCAAGGTATAATTATTTTATTAAGGGTACTAACCTCGCTAATCAGATTATGATGAGTTATGTATGAAGGGAGTTTTCAAGTGTGCGAGGGAAGATGATAAAAAGATTCAGGAGTGTCAAGCGCTCAAGCTTGGGGATGCCCCCGTGCACCCCCAAGAAATATTCAAGGAGACTCAAGCGTCTAAGCTTGGGGATGCCCCCGTGCATCCCCTTCTCCATCAACATTATCAGTTCGTCTTTCGTTCCGCTATATTTTTATCACTTCATTGTTTATGTGCTATGCTTGGAGCGTCTTGCTTTTAGTTTTCTTTTTAGTTTTTCATAACGAGTCGGAACCCAGCATTCCTTTATGTGGGAGAGAAACACGCTCCACCTCTACCTAGAACATTACATAGAATTTTCATGTCTATCTATGATGTGTGTGTTCTTTATCTTTTAATAGCTACTATCATACTCTGCTCTTAGTATTCATGCTTATCTTTTCAAGAGCTTTTATTTAGTTGGTTGCTTGAACTCTCTTTAATTACCATGCTCACCTTATTAAGAGAGTTTGCTTCCGTTGCATGGGTTAATGTGTCTATGATAAAGATGCTACTTTCATGATGGTGCTTAGTAGTTCAGGTTTTTTTATGGTTATTCTCAAATAGCTGGGGGGTTCCCAATGTGTTATTGGAGTACCAACTTGGTTTGTTTGCCTATGATGTGGTATGGTTTAGTAATATCTTCCTTCGAGAATTTATTTTGATTGACTTGGCGTATGCTCACGCATATTCAAGACTGTAAAGAAAGTCTGTCAAGCCTTGATGATCTTTTATTTCTAAGTAGCGATATAACTACCATGCCTGATTCAATATTGCTTTGTCGCTCTGCATGATTATGACCGTCATTGCTCTCTTAGTTGGTCGCTCCCAGTCTTTTGCTAACCTCCACCTGTACTAAGCAAACTAACCATGCAATACATAGCTCATGGGAAAGTAGCCTAAAAACTATTGTGGTAAAGAATATGTTGCTTATGTATCTTATTTCTTATGAGTTGCTTGCTGAGCGGTAACCATGTTTCTGGGGACGCCATCAACTGTCACACTTTTGTTGAATATCATGTGAGTTGCTATGCATGTTCGTCTTGTCTGAAGTAAGGGTGATTTACCGTGGGTTGAATAACTATGCATATTGTTAGAGAAGAACATTGGGCCGCCAACCAAAGCCATGCATCATGGTGGAAGTTTTAGCTTGGACCTTAATCCTCAATCTCTCACGAGAATATGCTTATGCATTAAAGAGGAGTCCATCATCTATTTTCTATGTTGTCCCGGTATGGATGTCCTCAAGTTGAGATCTATCAAAAACGAGAAATCAAATGCGATCTATCTCCTTGGACCTTTGTACAGGTGGCATAGAGGTACCCCTTTGTGACACTTGGTTAAAACATATGCAATGCAACGATAACCCATGGGAATCCGAGCTAATTAGGACAAGGAGCGAGCACTATTGGTATTCGATGCATGAGGCTTGCAACTTATAAGATGTTTTATGCATGACGCATATGAAGTACTACTACCGTTGACACAATTGCTTCCATGTTTTCAAAACAAAAAGCTCTAGCACTTAACTTTTATTTTACCTTTGTGATTGAAGCACCAACTACTGAGAGCATGATTGCCATTCTGAGTGTAATGTGCATTGTCCCAAAGTAGCATTGTCTTTTGCATGATTGTGATATCGTTTATTCTGAAATAATTGTATCTAGTCATCACTTAAACCTTGAAGGTGCCCTTGCATTTATGTTTTGCATCACTAAAGGGGGCAAGCTAGATATCACTTTATCATATTTGCAGATCATGTTCATTGCAAATCTTTTTGATGTTTCAGTTTCATGTTGTAAAACTTTCAGTCATTTGTGATTTTCTCTTGAGACAACTTAATTACTTTAGAATCATTGTCTCAATAAGCTTTTGTCATATGACTATGAGAAAGTCCTATATGGTTAATAGCATGTCACCACGGAAATTATTCTAGTTATCATTTACCTACTCGAGGACGAGCAGGAATTAAGCTTGGGGATGTTGATACGTCCAAAACGTATCTATAATTCTGCTTGCTCCATGCCACTTTTGGGTGATATTGCTATGATATTCATACACTTCCATACAATTTTGATCATATTTGGACTAACTTACTAATTCAGTGCACCCCAGTGCCAGTTTCTGTTTTCGGCTGTTTTTGTATTCCAGGTTTTCACGTTTCGAGAACTGCCCAAAAAAATCCAGAAAAATTATATAAAAAATCAGCGAACCGGAAACAACACTGCGTCCGAAGGGCAACCTGGGGGGCCACAGGGGCTCCAGGCGCCCTGTGGGCGCCCCCCCCCCCCGGGCCGCGCCGGGGGGGCGCCTCGCCCCCCCGAGGGTCCCCCGGTGCCCTACTTTGGCATATATTTAAAGGGTCCTCTGTAACCCTCAGAAAAGGACTTATTTTCGCGATCCCATCTCTGTTCCACCGCCGCCGCCGCTTCCAAGATCGGGAGCACCAGGAGAACTCTTCCCGGCAGCCTGCCGGAGGGGAGGATCACCACCGGGAGCTTCTCCACCACCATGGACGCCTCCCGGATGACTCGTGAGTAGTCTCCCTTGGACCATGAGTCCATGACCAGTAGCTATGTGATGTTCTCCTCCCGTTCTTGTGCTTCACTAATTAGTCCTCGTGAGCTGCCCTACATGATCGAGGCACCTATGTAATCCTTATGCTGTTGCTATGTTGAGTTTCTGGGATCCGATGGATTATGAGATTATGTTCAGATTGATCTTGAGTAATATATTTGATTCACCTCTTTTATATTTTAGTTCATAAGTAATTCTTGCATGTTCTCCGTTGTTATTTATTGCTTTGGCCGAGTAGTAAGTAGTGACTCCAAGAGGGAACGTTATGCTCGATTGTGGGTTCATGCCCCTCGATGACTAGCTTGAGTGACAGAAACATGAGTCTAGGGGATGTGATGTTGCCACAAGGGGGAAAAACAACGGTGCTTGTGCCCGCGGGTGCAAGGATTGTTTACTTTACGCAAAGTTTTTTTAATGCAGTTGTCTGTTGCATTGAGTTTACACTATGGGTGGGACTCGCAACTTAATACCAGCGATATGTTCTGGATAGATATCTCAAGGTGGATGATTAGTAGTAGATATTGATGGATTTCGATCTACTTACTTTGGCGTACCGCCCATGCTTTGAACCTCAACCTTTCTTGCAATGTAGTCAGCATTGGTTTGCGTTCGTGGTCCTGTCAATTGCCCAGCTGTAATTTGTTTACCTCACATAGTTGTTTTATCGTCTTTTGGGAGAGAGACATCACTAGTGAACATCATGAGACTCCGGTCCATATTACCATCATTGATCACATCCACTATTTACTTTTCGCTATTTACCTACTATTGCAAAAACTATCTATCACTACTATCATTGCTTTTAACCCTTTGTGAACTACAAGGTCGGAGAGATTGACAACCTCTCTGTACTCGTTGGGAGCAAAGTTATTTGTATCTGTGTGCAGGTCCACGTTGGTTGCTACTAATCTGGCGCCGTAGCAATTGACACCTACTTGTTGAACCTAGGAGTCTCTGGGGATTCGATCCTTGGCATCTTTGCTAGGGGAAAACACTTCTACTTACTGCATCTTACACCTTCCACTTGGGGTAACCAACGAGGGGTTCGAGGCCCATCAACGGGGGCATCCTCAAGCTTGAGCGTTTGACACCCCTGAATCTTTTTATCATCTTCCCTCGCACACTTGAAAACTCCCTTCATACATAACTCATCATAATCAGATTAGCGAGGTTAGTACCCATTATAAAATAATTTTTCCTTGCTGGTAATAAGGATATTCTTGAAGGTCTACTGTTTCTCAAGATTGCCAAAAAGTTTTTGCAAAGAAAAAGCAAGCTCAAGGTTTGCAAAACGAAGGAAAGGCAAAACATGACAGAATCTGTGAAAAACAGACCAGCAGGTAGTAAATAATTTTTTTGGGGCACTTCTGCAACTCAAATCAAAAAACTCAGAACAGACACCCGAAAGCCTATTGTATAGAGCACGCTGTCGAAAAAATTCAGACCAAAAAGATGATCTGGTAATTTTATACGAATTTTTCTGTCCAAGGACAGAATCTGTTTCCTGGACAGCACGTCACAACTTTTGAACTTTCTTGCAATCAGAGGCTAAACTTGGCACAAAGCTGAAAAGTAAAGATACAATGATGATGCTACTGTAGTAACAAACATCAAGACACAACAAAAGCAAAATAAAATTTTATTCATTGTGGGCTGCCTCCCAAAAGCGCTTTCTTTTATGCCTTTAACCTAGGCATAATGCAAAGAGATCAAGTTGTATCAATTGAACCGTCATCAAGATCATCAAAAAGCTCTTCAATAGTACAACTAGTCTTAAGAGGACTTTTTAAATAAAGGCCTAATAGAGATACTTCTAGGGAGAAGACCAAAAGGAAAAAAGTCAAGGGAAGATTCATTTATAAATTTATCAAACAGAGGTGTTTCTTCCAAAGTCTTCACAGTTTCAACCCCTTTGGCAATAGATGGATTACTTTTGGAGCGGGGAGCCTTTGGAACGTAAACGAACTTAGGCTCCTTCTTTGCCGGAGTTTCTACCTTTTTGGTTTTGATTGAGGAGAAAGTAGTTCCTAAAGTATCAAAGATTTCCTCAATCTTGTCTATCCTAGAAGAATCCAAGTCATGGAATTTGATGGTCTCCAAAGTTTTGAGAATTTTATGCATGGAGCTATCAAGCCTATTCAAATTCCCTTGGATCTTACGATCCAACTCGTTTATCTTATTAGTGTTTGGCATCTCTAGCTCTATCTTTTCAAGTTTTTTCATAATGTGAGCTAGGGTGATGTCCTCTTGAATGCTAACAACAGGGGGATTTCCAACAAGATTTTCAATAATACTAAGAGATTCCCAAACTGGGGCCTCTAGGAAATTTCCATTGGTAATAGAATCTAGAATAAACCTATTCCAAGAAGTAATTCCAACATAAAAATTTCTAAGCAGGATAGTAGTAGATTGTTTCTTGGTGGCTCTTTTTTGAGAATCATTAATTCTATACCAAGCATCTTTTAGACTTTCCCCACCTCTTTGTTTAAAGGTGAGAACTTCTGCCTCGCCAAAGGCAAAAGGACCAGACATAATGACAACTAAAGAATGAGATAACTATTTTTGTGATTTTTGGTAAAGGGAACTAAAGCAAAAACTGAAAGGTAAACTAACAAGACTAAAAAGCAAAGGTAAAAGATAGCGTGCAACTCCCCTATCTTGAAGAGTGGAGTCCCCGGCGACGGCGCCAGAAAACTTTGCTTGATGGCTTCTCGCCCCTTGTTGGTTACCCCAAGTGGAAGGTTTGAGATGGAGTGTAGCGATAGTTTTCCCTTGGCAAAGATACCAAGGATCGAATTCCCCTGAGACTCCGAGGGTCAACAAGAAGGTGTCAACTGCTAACGGCGCCAGATATTAGCAATCAATGTGGACCTGCACACAGATACAAATAACTTTGCTCCCAACGAGTACAGAGAGGTTGTCAATCCCTCCGGCCTTGTCGTTTACAAAGGATCAAACACAAGAGATAATAGTGATAGGTATGACTGCAACTAGTAAGTAAGAACAGAAAGTAAATACCGGATGTGATCAGTGATGGTAATATGGACCGGGGTCCCATGATGTTCACTAGTGATGTCTCTCTCCCAAAAGACGATAAAACAGCTAAGCGAGGTAAACAAATTACAGCTGGGCAATTGACAGGATTATGTGCGCAAACAAATGCTAACTATGCTGCAAGAAAGGTAGAGGCTCAAAAGCATGGGCGGTACGCCAAGGCAAGTAGACCGAAATCCATCTGCATCTACTACTAATCATCCACCTTGAGATATCTATCCAGAACATCTCGCTGGTATTAAGTTGCGAGTCCCACCCATAGTGTAAACTCAAAGCAACAGACAACTGCATTAAAAGAACTTTGCGTAAAGTAAACAATCCTTGCACCCGCAAGTACAAGCACTGTTGTTTTCCCCCTTGTGGCAACAGCACATCCCCTAGACTCATGTTTCTGTCACTCAAGCTAGTCATCGAGGGGCATGAACCCACAATCAAGCATAACGTTCCCTCTTGGAGTTACTACCTACTACTTGGCCAAAGCAATAAACAGCAACGGAGAACATGCAAGAATTACTCAAGAACATAAATATAAAAGAAGTAAATCAAATATATTACTCACAAACAATCTGAACATAATCTCATAATCTATCGAATCCCAGCAAACTCATCATAGCAACAGCATAAGGATTACATATGTGCCTCGATCATGTAGGGCAGCTCACGTGGTCTAATCGGTGAAAAACAAAGAGGGGAGGAGAACATCACATAGCTACTGGTCATGGACCCATGGTCCAAGGGAGACTACTCACAACTCATCCGGGAGGCGTCCATGGTGGTGGAGAAGCTCCCGGTGGTGATTCTCCCCTCCGGCAGGGTGCCGGGAAGAGTTCTCCTGGTGCTCCCGATCTTGGAAGCGCGGCGGCGGCGGAACAGAGATGAGATCGCAAAAAAGGGTTCCGTCCTCGAGGGTTTCGGGACGCGGTGTAAATATATGCCAAAGGGGGGCATCAGCGGAAGTCAGGGGGGCCC
>LR738711.1:871724811-871846559 GCA_902687465.1 Secale cereale | reverse complement strand
CCCCCCCCCCGGCGCGGCCAGGAGGGGGGCCGCGCCCCCAGGGCGCCTGGAGCCCTAGTGGCCCCCCTCTGGCCCTACTTTGGCCGCACGGAAGCTTCTGGAGCGCTGATTTTTTATATATTTTTCCCGGATTTTTTCTGGCAATTGAAGTAATGGGAAAACCTGAAATACAAAAACAGCAGAAAACAGAAACTGGCACTGAGGTGCACTGACTTAATAGGTTAGTCCAAATATGATCAAAAGTGTATGGAAGTGCATAAATATCATAGCAATATCACACAAAAGAGGCATGGAGCAAGCAGAAATTATAGATACGTTTTGGACGTATCAGGTGGCTCTTTTTTGAGAATCATTAATTCTATACCAAGCATCTTTTAGACGTTTCCCACCTCTTTGTTTAAAGGTGAGAACTTCTGCCTCACCAAAGACAAAAGGACCAGACATAATGACAACTAAAGAATGAGATAACTATTTTTGTGATTTTTGGTAAAGGGAACTAAAGCAAAAACTGAAAGGTAAACTAACAAGACTAAAAAGCAAAGATAAAAGATAGCGTGCAACTCCCCTATCTTGAAGAGTGGAGTCCCCGGCGACGGCGCCAGAAAACTTTGCTTGATGGCTTCTCGCCCCTCGTTGGTTACCCCAAGTGGAAGGTTTGAGATGCAGTGTAGCGGTAGTTTTCCCTTGGCAAAGATACCAAGGATCGAATTCCCCTGAGACTCCGAGGGTCAACAAGAAGGTGTCAACTGCTAATGGCGCTAGATGCTTAGCGATTGACAGGACCTGCACACAGATACAAATAACTTTGCTCCCAACGAGTACAGAGAGGTTGTCAATCCCTCCGGCCTTGTCGTTTACAAAGGATCAAACACAAGAGATAATAGTGATAGGTATGACTGCAACTAGTAAGTAAGAACAGAAAGTAAATAGCGGATGTGATCAGTGATAGTAATATGGACCGGGGTCCCATGATGTTCACTAGTGATGTCTCTCACCCAAAAGACGATAAAACAGCTAAGCGAGGTAAACAAATTACAGCTGGGCAATTGACAGGATTATGTGCGCAAACCAATGCTAACTATGCTGCAAGAAAGGTAGAGGCTCAAAAGCATGGGCGGTACGCCAAGGCAAGTAGACCGAAATCTATCTGCATCTACTACTAATCATCCACCTTGAGATATCTATCCAGAACATCTCGCTGGTATTAAGTTGCGAGTCCCACCCATAGTGTAAACTCAAAGCAACAGACAACTGCATTAAAAGAACTTTGCGTAAAGTAAACAATCCTTGCACCCGCAAGTACAAGCACCGTTGTTTTCCCCCTTGTGGAAACAGCACATCCCCTAGACTCATGTTTCTGTCACTCAAGCTAGTCGTCGAGGGGCATGAACCCACAATCAAGCATAACGTTCCCTCTTGGAGTTACTACCTACTACTTGGCCAAAGCAATAAACAGCAACGGAGAACATGCAAGAATTACTCAAGAATATAAATATAAAAGAGGTAAATCAAATATATTACTCAAACACAATCTGAACATAATCTCATAATCCATCGGATCCCAGCAAACTCATCATAGCAACAGCATACGGATTACATATGTGCCTCGATCATGTAGGGCAGCTCACGAGGTCTAATCGGTGAAGAACAAAGAGGGGAGGAGAACATCACATAGCTACTGGTCATGGACCCATGGTCCAAGGGAGACTACTCACAACTCATCCGGGAGGCGTCCATGGTGGTGGAGAGGCTCCCGGTGGTGATCCTCCCCTCCGGCAGGGTGCCGGGAAGAGTTCTCCTGGTGCTCCCGATCTTGGAAGCGCGGCGGCGGCGGAACAGAGATGAGATCGCGAAAAAGGGTTCCGTTCTCGAGGGTCTCGGGACGCGGTGTAAATATATGCCAAAGGGGGGCATCAGCGGAGGTCAGGGGGGCCCAGGCGCCCACCGGCGCGGCCAGGAGGGGGGCCGCGCCCCCAGGGCGCCTGGAGCCCTGGTGGCCCCCCTCTGGCCCTACTTTGGCCGCACGGAAGCTTCTGGAGCGCTGATTTTTTATATATTTTCCCGGAATTTTTCTGGCAATTTAAGTAATGGGAAAACCTGAAATACAAAAACAGCAGAAAACAGAAACTGGCACTGAGGTGCACTGAGTTAATAGGTTAGTCCAAATATGATCAAAAGTGTATGGAAGTGCATAAATATCATAGCAATATCACACAAAAGAGGCATGGAGCAAGCAGAAATTATAGATACGTTTTGGACGTATCATTTATGCATCTTGTTTACTTAGAACGACGGTAGTAAATAAGATGATCTCTCACTAAAAAATTCAAGAATTGTGTTCCCCCTAACTGTGCACTGTTGCTAAGGATCGTTGTTCCGAAGCACCACGTGATGATCGGCTGTGATAGGTTCTAACGTTCGCATACAACGGGTGTAAGCCAGATTTACACACGCAATACACTTAGGGTTCACTTGACGAGCCTAGCATGTACAGACATGGCCTCGGAACACGGAAGACCGAAAGGTCGAACATGAGTCGTATAGAAGATACGATCAACATGAAATATGTTCATCGTTGATGACTAGTCCGTCTCACGTGATGATCGGACACGGGCTAGTCGATGCGGATCATGTATCACTTAGATGACTAGAGAGATGTCAATCTGAGTGGGAGTTCATTAAAATTTGATTAAGATGAACTTAATTATCATGAACTTAGTCTAAATTCTTTACAATATGTCTTGTAGATCAAATGGCTCATGCTCATGTCACCCTCAACTTCAACGCGTTCCTAGAGAAATCCAAGCTGAAAGACGATGGTAGCAACTATACGGACTGGGTCCGTAACCTGAGGATCATCCTCATAGCTGCCAAGAAAACTTATGTCCTAGAAGCACCGCTAGGTGACGCTCCCGCCCCGGCAAACCAAGATGTTATGAACGCTTGGCAGTCGCGTTGTGACGATTACTCCCTGGTTCAGTGCGGCATGCTCTACAGCTTAGAATCGGGGCTCCAAAAGCGTTTTGAGCACCACGGGGCATATGAGATGTTCCAAGAGCTGAAAATGGTTTTCCAGGCTCATGCCCGAGTTGAGAGATATGATGTCTCCAACGCATTCTACAGCTATAAGATGGAGGAAAACAGTTCTGTCAGTGAGCACATTCTCAAGATTTCTGGGTTGCACAACCGCTTTTCTCAGTTGGGAATGAATCTCCCAGACGAAGCGGTCGTTGACAGAATCCTCCAGTCGCTCCCACCTAGCTACAAGAGCTTCGTGTTAAACTTCAATATGCAGGGGATGGAGAAGTCCATTCCCAAGGTGTATTCAATGCTGAAATCAGCGGAGGTAGAGATCAAGAAAGAGCATCAAGTGTTGATGGTCAATAAAACCACTAAGTTCAAGAAGGGCAAGGGTAAGAAGAACTTCAAGAAGGACGGCAAGGGAGTTGCCGCGCCCGGTAAGCCAGTTGCCGGGAAGAAGCCAAAGTATGGACCCAAGCCTGAGACCGAGTGCTTTTATTGCAAGGGAACGGGTCACTGGAAGCGGAACTGCCCCAAATACTTAGCGGACAAGAAGGCTGGCAACGTCAAAGGTATATGTGATATACATGTTATTGATGTGTACCTTACCAGCGCTCGTAGTAGCTTCTGGGTATTCGATACCGGTGCAGTTGCTCATATTTGTAACTCTAAGCAGGAGTTGCGGAATAAGCGGAGACTGGCGAAGGACGAAGTGACGATGCGCGTCGGGAATGGTTCCAAGGTCGATGTGATCGCCGTCGGCACGCTGCCTCTACATCTACCCTCGGGATTAATTTTAAACCTTAATAATTGTTATTTAGTACCAGCTTTGAGCATGAACATTATATCTGGATCTCGTTTGATGCGAGATGGCTACTCATTTAAATATGAGAATAATGGTCGTTCTATTTATTTGAGAGATATGTTTTATGGTCATGCCCCGCTGATCAATGGTTTATTTTTGATGAATCTCGATCGTGATGATACACATATTCATAGTGTGAATGCCAAAAGATGTAAAGTTGATAATGATAGTCCCACATACTTGTGGCATTGCCGCCTTGGTCATATTGGTGTCAAACGTATGAAGAAGCTTCATGCTGATGGACTTCTGGAGTCTCTTGATTATGAATCATTTGACACGTGCGAACCATGCCTTTTGGGCAAGATGACCAGGACTCCGTTCTCCGGAACAATGGAGCGAGCAACCAACTTATTGGAAATCATACATACCGATGTGTGCGGTCCAATGAGTGTTGAGGCTCGCGGAGGCTATCGTTATGTTTTCACCCTCACAGATGACTTGAGTAGATATGGGTATATCTACTTGATGAAGCACAAGTCTGAGACCTTTGAACAGTTCAAGGAATTTCAGAATGAGGTTGAGAATCAACGTGACAGAAAAATAAAGTTCTTGTGATCGGATCGTGGGGGTGAATATTTAAGTCATGAATTTGGCACGCACCTTAGGAACTGTGGAATTGTTTCACAATTGACACCGCCTGGAACACCTCAGCGTAACGGTGTGTCCGAACGTCGAAATCGTACTCTGTTGGACATGGTGCGATCTATGATGTCCCTCACCGATTTACCACTATCTTTTTGGGGTTATGCTTTAGAGACTGCCGCATTCACTTTAAATAGGGCTCCGTCGAAATCCGTTGAGACGACACCATATGAACTTTGGTTTGGCAAGAAACCGAAGCTGTCGTTTCTAAAAGTTTGGGGTTGCGATGATTATGTCAAGAAACTTCAACCTGAGAAGCTCGAACCCAAATCGGAAAAATGCGTCTTCATAGGATACTCAAAGGAAACGATTGGGTACACCTTCTACCACAGATCCGAAGGCAAAGTCTTTGTTGCCAAGAATGGATCCTTTCTGGAGAAAGAGTTTCTCTCGAAAGAAGTGAGTGGGAGGAAAGTAGAACTTGATGAGGTGACAGTCACCCCTCCAGAGCCGGATAGTAGCGCAGCGCAGGAAATTGTTCCTGAGGTGCCTGCACCGACAAGGGAGGAAGTTAATGATGATGATCATGAAGAAACAGATCAAGTTACTACTGAACTTCGAAGGTCCACAAGGGCACGTTCCGCACCAGTGTGGTACGGCAACCCTGTCATGGAAATTATGTTGTTAGACAACGGTGAACCTTCGAACTATGAAGAAGCGATGGCGGGCCCGGATTCCAACAAATGGCTTGGAGCCATGAAATCCGAGATAGAATCCATGTATGAAAACAAAGTATGGACTTTGGTGGACTTGCCTGATGATAGGCACGCCATAGAAAATAAATGGATATTTAAGAAAAAGACAGACGCGGATGGTAATGTGACCATCTATAAGGCTCGGCTTGTCGCTAAGGGTTATCGACAAGTTCAAGAGATTGACTACGACGAGACTTTCTCTCCCGTAGCGATGCTGAAGTCAGTCAGAATCATGTTAGCTATTGCCGCATTCTATGATTATGAGATATGGCAAATGGACGTCAAAACGGCATTCCTTAATGGCTTCCTCAAGGAAGAGTTGTATATGATGCAGCCGGAAGGTTTTGTCGATCCAGAGAATGCTAACAAGGTGTGCAAGCTCCAGCGCTCGATTTACGGGCTGGTGCAAGCATCTCGGAGTTGGAACATTCGCTTTAATGATGTGATCAAAGCGTTTGGCTTTATACAGACTTATGGAGAAGCCTGTATCTACAAGAAAGTGAGTGGGAGCTCTGTAGCATTTCTCATATTATATGTGGATGACATATTGCTGATGGGAAATGATATAGAATTCTTGGAAAGTGTAAAGGCCTACTTGAATAAGAGTTTTTCAATGAAGGACCTTGGAGAAGCAGCTTACATATTAGGCATCAAAATCTATAGAGATAGATCAAGACGCCTCATTGGTCTTTCACAAAGTGCATACCTTGACAAGATATTGAAGAAGTTCAATATGGATCAGTCCAAGAAGGGGTTCTTGCCTGTTTTGCAAGGTATGAGATTGAGCAAGGCTCAGTCCCTGACCACGGCAGAAGATAGAGAAAAGATGAGTGTCATTCCCTATGCCTCGGCCATAGGTTCTATCATGTATGCCATGTTGTGTACCAGACCTGATGTGAACCTTGCCATAAGTTTGGTAGGGAGGTACCAAAGTGATCCTGGTATGGAACACTGGACAGCGGTCAAGAACATCCTGAAGTACCTGAAGAGGACTAAGGATATGTTTCTCGTCTATGGAGGTGACGAAGAGCTCGTCGTAAAGGGTTACGTCGATGCTAGCTTCGACACAGATCTGGATGACTCGAAGTCACAAACCGGATACGTGTATATTCTGAATGGTGGAGCAGTCAGCTGGTGCAGTTGCAAGCAGAGCGTCGTGGCGCATTCTACATGTGAAGCGGAGTACATCGCTGCTTGCGAAGCAGCGCAAGAAGGAGTCTGGATGAAGGATTTCATCACCGACCTAGGAGTCATTCCAAGCGCGTCAAGCCCGATGACTCTCTTCTGTGACAACACTGGAGCTATTGCCATTACCAAGGAGCCCAGGTTTCACAAGAAGACCAAGCACATCAAGCGTCGTTTCAACTCCATCCGGAATTATGTTCAAGATGGAGACATAGATATTTGTAAAGTGCATACGGATCTGAATGTCGCAGACCCGTTGACTAAACCTCTTCCACGGGCAAAACATGATTAACACCAGAACTCTATGGGTGTTCGATTCATCACAATGTAACTAGATTATTGACTCTAGTGCAAGTGGGAGACTGTTGGAAATATGCCCTAGAGGCAATAATAAAACTATTATTATATTTCCTTGTTCATGATAATTGTCTTTTATTCCTGCTTGAATTGTATTGTACGGAAACAGCGATACATGTGTGAATACATAGACCACAATGAGTCCCTAGTAAGCCTCTAGTTACTAGCTCGTTGATCAACAGATGGTCACGGTTTCCTGACCATGGACATAGGATGTCAGTGATAACAGGATCACATCATTAGGAGAATGATGTGATGGACAAGACCCAATTCTGAGCCTAGCACGAGATCGTATAGTTCGTAATGCATAAGCTTTTCCGGTGTCAAGTATTTATTCCTTAGACCATGAGGTTGTGCAACTCCCGGATGCCGTAGGAATACTTTGGGTGTGCCAAACGTCACAACGTAACTGGGTGGCTATAAAGGTACGCAACGGGTATCTCCGAAAGTGTCTGTTGAGTTGGTACGAACCGAGACTAGGATATTGTCACTCCGTATGACGGAGAGGTACCTCTGGGCCCACTCGGTAAGACATCATCATAATGAGCTCAAAGTGACTAAGGAGTTAGTCATGGGATGATGGATTACGGAACGAGTAAAGAGACTTGCCATGACGAGATTGAACAAGGTATCGGGCATACCGACGATCGAATCTCGGGCAAGTACCGTACCGATGGAGAAAGGGAATAACATACGGGATTGAGTGAATCCTTGACACAGTGGTTCATCCGATGAAGATCATCGAGGAACACGTGGGAACCAACATGGGTATCCAGATCCCGATGTTGGTTATTGACCGGAGAGTCGTCTCGGTCATGTCTACGTGTCTCCCGAACCCGTAGGGTCTACACACTTAAGGTTCGGTGACGCTAGGGTTGTAGAGATACATGCACATGGAAACCCGAATGTTGTTCGGAGTCCCGGATGAGATCCCGGACGTCACGAGGAGTTCCGAAATGGTCCGGAGGTAAAGAATGATATATAGGAAGTCCAGTTTCGGCCATCGGGTGAACTCCGGGGGTCACAGGGAGTGTCCCGGGACCACCGGAGGGGTCCACCGGGTGGGGCCACCCATACCGGTGGGGCCCCTAGGCCGCAAGGGGAAGGGGGCCAGCCCCTGGTGGGCTGGCGCACCCATATGGGCCCCCCTCCATGCGCCTAGGGTTGAAACCCTAGGGGGAGGAGGCGCCCCCTATGCCTTGGGGGGCAAGTCTGCCCCCCTGGCCACCGCCCCACCTTGGAGATCAGATCTCCCAGGGCCGGCCCCCCCTGGCCCCTATATATAGTGGGGGGGAGAGGGCAGCCGCACCCCAAGCCTCTGGCGCCTCTCCCCCCTCCCGTCACACTTCCTACTCCTCCGCAGGGCGCCGGCGAAGCCCTGCAGGTTTTCCTGTTGCATCCACCACCACACCGTCGTGCTGCTGGATCTCCGACGACCTCTCCTCCGCCCTTGCTGGATCAAGAAGGAGGAGACATTGCTGTACCGTACGTGTGTTGAACGCGGAGGTGCTGTCCATTCGGCGCTAGGATCATCGGTGACGAAGAACGCGAAGAGTACGACTACTTCATCTATGTTCCTTCGAACGCTTCCGCACATGATCTACAAAAGGGTATGTAGATGCACTCCAATATGCTCGTTGCTAGATGACTCCTTAGATTGATCTTGGTGAAGCGTAGGAAAATTTTGAATTCTGCTAATGACCACCACGCGCACCGCTGGCCACCACCACCAGGTCATCGGACCGCCACCGGCCGAACCGCACCACCGCCGCACGCCTGCGACGGAGAGGAACCAGCGCAGCCGCCAGCAGCCCGAAGCCGGACCCCAGCCGCCTCCCACGCCGCCCGCAACCTGCGCCGCCTGCCGGGCGGATCCAGCCACCGCGGCGAGGCACGCTCCACCGCGCAGCCGGCCACACGACGCCACGCCGCGGTGCCCCATGCCCGCACACGAAGGAGGAGCCCACGCCGCCCCATCTTGCGTGGAGGAGGAAGGAGAAGACGCCCTGCCGCCGCCGCCGTCGGTCGGGCTTTGACCGGGCGCGCCCCCTGGCGGCGGTGAGGGAAGAGAGAGGAGGAATAGGGGCTGGCGGCGGGAAGATCTGGGCGTCCGCCCCGGCCGCATCGCGGGTGGCGGGCGCGGGGGGAAGGATTTCGGGGATGTCCCATGTACCACAGAAGTGCGCCTAATGCGTAACGCGGAGCACTGATGCCGGAATTTAGTCGCAAAAAGAGCGAAACCGACAGGTGGGGCCTGCATGTCGGGCTGACGTGGCGTGCCTATGTGGATAATTTGCTGAGTTGGACGAGGGTCCCACCTGTCAATGACTCGAGCATTTCAACGAACAGGTTATGGGCGTGTCGTCAGTGGCACCACGCACAGGCGAGGCCGCGCGACGGTGCATCGGGGAGTCGGCCGATGTCCTCGCGGCAAGGAGACGCGCCGCCCGCCCACGCCCACCACGGGCCCGTGGCCTCCCCGCCATAGATGGCCAAGGACGAATGTGCCCTCGACCGCGCGCGCCGGCACGGCCGCGGCCATGGCTTCCGTCGCGGCGCCACCGGCCGCCGTGCACTGCAAGTCCAGCGTGCGCTCCGCCGTGGCGCCCGCGCGGTCGCGCCGTTCTTCTTCGCCTCCGGCGTCCACGTACAACGGCTCCGCGACGGTCGCGCCGTTCTTCTTCGGCTCCAGCGTCCACGTACAACGGCTCTGCTATCGTGGAGAGCATCACGCTCCCTCCCGCGACAAGGTACGGCGCAGGAACTCGCATCCACGGCCCAGACGAGAGCGTCGGTGACCGAGTGCTAGAGCTGCTGTGCACGGCGGCGACAACACCGCCACACCTCGGCCCATGCGTGCTTGCTTCCACCGCCGCTTGCTGCTTGCTTGAGCACGGGCGCTGCGAACACGGGCGTGGCCATGGCGTTCCACGATGGGCGCGGCCAGGGCCTCCCGGCGGGCGCCACAAGCGCGGGCGTGGCCATGGTGCTCCACGACGGCGCGTGTGGCCAGGGCCTCCTCGCGGGCGTCGCGGTCATGGGCACGACTAGGGCCTCTGGCGGTCACCGCGAGCACCGAAGCACGGACACGGCCATGGAGCTCCACCACGGCACGCGCGAGTTACTGACCGGAACTTGCCGGATCCAGGCGCTGTAGAGGGCTGGAGGAACGCGGCGAGGTGGAGTTCATCCATGGCGGCGGGCATGGCAGCCGGCTCTTGTTTGAGAGAGAGAGAGAGACCATGGAGGAAAGAGGAGGATGGAAAAGAAAGGACGGCAAGGGGAGCTCCAGCGGCTGGCCACGGCGGCCAGGTCTCGGATGACCAGCAAGGGTGGCGAGCTGTGTCCGCGGCGTGCATGAAGAAATGCCCACCACCTGTTTGTTGAAACGCCCAAGAAGAAAATCCTCAGGAGAAAAAGCAAAAATGGAAAAGAGATAAATATTTTAGTCATTTACAGGTGGGACCCTTGTCCAATTCAGCATATTGTCCACACAAGCAAGCCACGTCAGCCTGACAGGTGGACCCAACTTATCTGTTTTGCTGTTTTCGCGTGCTTATCAGACAATCAATGCTCTTCGTTAGTCATTAGGCACAAAATTGGTGGTTTTTTGTGCCCTGGCTTAATTATGATAGTAAGTTGTTACCCTAGCCTCAAATGTGATGGTTTCGAGTAAATAACTCTTGCATCTACAATGTCCAGTGAACTCATGTGACGGGGTTGTGTGTATGTCGTTACGAAATCAAATGATGTCGCCGAGGCACATGAAGGCCCTCTGCAAGCGCGGGCATGTTGACGTACGTACTGGAGCACAAAAAAATGCATGCCAGGAGGTTAGGGTTATTTAGCTTGATACGTCGAACAATACTAGCGAATATGAAGTGCCAGTACAATACTAGCGAATATGAAGTGACAACACTTGTCTAATCATACATTGATGCAAATCATTGATCAAGGCTGGAGATTGGTCCCATTTATATGTCTTGAGCATGCAACTTATTTTGGTATCACACCGTACCGTAGCTCGAAAATAGAACCGCTTCCAAACCAGTGTGTCAGTTTTGAATCTGCAGAACCGCTTTGAATCTCGTTGGTTCCACTTGATGTTACATGATTATTACATTCTCATTGCTGAAACACAAGCTAGTACTACGAGGCGAAAACGAACGCATGCTCTAAACACACAAGAGAGTTCATGTACATTTAAAAAAAATACATGATGAGCGTTTTATAAATAAATGGTGATCATTTTATAAATAAGCGATGAACATTTATTTAAACACGGAGAACATTTTTGAAAATACACAAAGTTGCACGATAGAGGAAAAAATCAATGGTCAAATTAGCATGTCGAGGATGGACGAATGGACATACAGTTAGGTCGAGAGTTGCATGTCGAGGATGGACATGCAACCGAGTCGACTAAGTTTCGGGTTAAGGCTAGACATGCAACTGAGTCGACTATGTTTTGGGCTAAGGCTAGACATGCAACTGGGTCTACAAAAAGAAATCAAGAGTCATTTTTTTACCAAAAAAATCACAATGTGTTTTCTACAAAAAGAATTCCCGAGCTAGCACAGCACATGGTCTTCTACAAAAAGAATTGCTGAGCTAGCATGCCACGCACATCGCTACAACTTTAGGTGTTGGTCGCAAAATGTACCAAATGCAATATTAAGCATTGACAAAAAAACACTAAACGCTGACTAACAGTCGTTAAAATGGATGTGACAACTCAAAATACTGGAAGTGGTGGGGATTGGTTAGAGAGAGACACACAAAGAGAGAGAGGAGAGGAGCGTTGATGTGCGGGCCCTATATCCTCCTTTTAGTTGCAACATTCATTTTAACGTCTTTTAGCCTGAGAAAGAGGCATGGCTGGGACGAGGCTTTGCACGGAGCACACCAGACAGACGGGGCCAGAAGGTGGGTGGCTAGGCGAGGTGGAGCGTATGGGAGGGAGGGGAAGGGGACACGCCGCACCGGTGACCAAGGCAGGGAGGGACCGCGGTGGCGCCGCCAGATCCGTTACCGGAGAGGAGCCGCCGGGACAGCCACCAGGAGGCGCGGAGGGGGAGGGGCGCTACTGGATCTGCCGCCAGGAGGCGCGACGCCGGCAGCCAGGCATCGGGAGTGGTGCCGACGAACCGCAGGAGGCGAGCCATCCACCGCGGAGCCTTGCGTGTGAGAGTCGTGCCAAGGGATGAGACCCTCTGCTGCCGCCACTACGCGGGCTTCACCCAGTGGTGGCCTCCGGTGGCGGCGAGGAGAGTAGTTGGAAGAGGGGAGGCCGGTGGCAGCATGATTGGGGGCTGCCGCCCGTAGCGCCTAGGGTAGGCAACGTGGGGCTGAGTAGGAACCAAGACATAAGAGCATCTCCAACAGCCGCGCTACGCGTCGCGCCCAAAAAACGCATTTGCCGCGCGCGCTTCGGCTGGTTTGCCGCGCCGCGCAGCGCTGGCTTCAGCAGTAGCGCTAAAAATGCAGCGCGCGCAAACCACATATACAGTTCAACAAATAGAAGAAAAACGATCAAACAAGCAAAATAAATCAACAATAAATAGTTATTACAACTGAAATAAATAGTTGTATCGTTCAGTACAACAAATAATGCAATAAATAAACACAACCAATAGTTCATGAACAATACAATACATAAAATGCAATGAAATCATGCTCGTTGTCGTCCATGCCATGCCCACCACTCTTCAATCAGATCCTTCTAAAGATCATTGTGCGTTGCGGGACGCCGAATGGCATGATAGGAGGCAACAAAACAGGCTACCCTTTCAGCTCTCCGTCGCACTCGCACGGGATGTCCCAAGAGCTCATACTGTGAGTAGTCTAAATCTTGGCCACGCTCATTCTCGATGATCATGTTGTGCATGATCACACAAGCGTGCATGATGTACCAAAGCATTTTTTGATCCCAAAATCTAGCCGGTCCTCTCACAATAGCAAATTGGGCTTGCAAAATCCCAAATGCTCTCTCGACATCTTTTCTAGCAGCTGCCTGAGCATTGTGGAAATCAAGATTTTTCTTACCTTCTGGCTTTTTCAACGGCTTCACGAAGGTTTGCCACTTTGGATAGATGCCATCCGCTAGATAATAGTCATAGTTGTACGTATGGCCATTTGCTACAAACTGAGCCGGTGGCAACTCACCATTCGCAATCTTATTCATCAGTGGTGACCGGTTGACAACATTGATGTCATTCAAAGATCCAGGCATTCCAAAGAATGCATGCCATATCCAAGTCTCCTGATCAGCCACCGCTTCAAGGATTATAGTGGAACCCTTTTTTTGGCCGTGGAATTGCCCATGCCATGCCTTTGGACAATTCTTCCAACTCCAATGCATGCCATTTATTGAGCCAAGCATGCCAGGAAAGCCGCGAGATTTGTTCATCGCCAATAGCCTTGCGGCGTCTTCAGCAGTGGGAGATCTCAAATACTCCTCGCCAAACACTTGCACAATTCCCACTGCAAAGCGCTTGACACACATGATGGCTTGGCTCTCACCCATAGCCAAGTGATCATCAACTAGATCGGCCGGGATACCGTATGCCAACATACGGCAAAGCGGCTGTCACCTTCAGAAATGTGCTATGCCCGAGCTCTCCAGCAGCATTCCTCCTTTGCTGGAAAAAACGTTCATGAATCGCTAGTTTCTCTGCAATGCGCTTGAACAAGTCTGTGCTCATCCTAAACCGGCGACGAAAATATGACTCCGGGTATGTGGGATTCTCCACGAAATAGTTCTTCATCAATCTGTTATGGGCATCAATCCTATCTCTCCAAATTTTTTCCCGACCCATAACCGAACCACCGTGCTTCGGTTTTTTATTGATATGCATTGCTATGATCATTGCAAGATCCTCCTCCTCTTCCATATCAAATTCATCTTTGGAAGAATCATGCGACGAACTCATCTACAATGTTCAATACTATACTATCAAAACTACAATTCAAAATATGCACCAAATTCAGTTTGGAGCAATACATACCTTGTAGGTTTTTTGTCGAACACCTTGCGGGCAAGGCGCGGAAGCGAGCCGTCGGTCGCTGTTCCTCGGACGTCGGAGGCGCGCGAGGTCCGATCGGACTACGAGGGGGTGGGGCGGAAGCGCAGCGGCGCGGGGAGGCCGGCGAAGCGCCTGAACGGTCGCCGGCGGGCGCGGGAAGCGGGCGCCAGCGGAGGCAGACCGGGAAGCACGAGTCGCCGGCGGGCGCGGGGGCGGCGCCGGGATAGGCCGGGGAAGAGGTCGCCGGGGGCGCGAGCGGCGGCGGCGGCGCGGCCGGATGGGGGCGAGCGAGCGCGGGAGAGGAACAAGCGCGGGAGAGCCGGCGCGCGGGGGTGGAAGAAAGAAGAAAGGAGAGTTCGCGCGCACGCGAGAGTGTGCCGCGCGCGGAAGTGAACGCACCAAATCAACAGCGCGGGATGGGGCTTTCACCAGCGCGCCCAACTCGTTTTAGCGCGCGCGCGTTTTTTGCGCGCCCGCTGGAGCTGTCCGACGCGTTGCGCGCGCGCTAAAATGGCGTTTTTTACGGCGCGGCGCTAGTATAACGCGGCTGTTGGAGATGCTCTAAAGCAAAGTAGCTAGGATGTAACACTTGCGCTTATGCTATGTTCATTACCATGTACCAGCTCCACTTCAAAATAATTGAAGTTTCTAAGTTTATCCAAATTCAAATATGTTTAAGTTTGACCAAGCTTAAAAAAAATCAACATCTAGAGTATCAAATTTGTCTCATGAGATTCATTATAAGATATATTTTCAGACTATGTGTATTTGGTGTTGTAGATCTTAGCATGTTTGTCTATAGCGTTAGTTCAACTTAAGATAGTTCGACTTAGGATAACCTGGAACTTTAATTATTTGGAAACTAAGTTATTAAAATTCTGTTGTACACGCCCGCCAAAACATCACTGCCGCATGACCAAAGTCATGGAATAACACCCATGACTGTTGCTCGCCGCAGAGGCATTATTGTTCGCCGATCACGAGGTCGCCGCCTTGGAATCCGCCTACCACGCACATCCCACATGAAAACAAGGCGACACACCGGCGTCTCCCTCCCCCCAACAAACATTGTCGGATTTGACGATTTGAGACATCTATGGGTGCATGCGAGGGCACAGGGCCTGAACCCCGGCCCATGCCGGCCGAAGCTAGTCACCAGAGCCACCGAGGATGACTCTTTCACAAGATCGGGTGTAGGAGGACCCCTACCCAAGTCCAGCACAAGTCGACGATGACCACCACCCAGATTCATCTTCATCAAGGCCACCACGCACAAAGGGACACTTGTCATCGATGAACTGGGAGAACCGCGAAGGACCGACACCGCCGCCCGAGGTCCAATGAGTACCCCTTCAAGCCATAGCGGGTGTGATGGTTTCCCCTATCGTCGTGCAGGCTTGCTCGACTACGATTGGTGGGTGGGAAGGCCGATAATCCTAGACGCACGAAAGATTACAAGCCTCCCACGACTATTCAATGCTAATTAATCTCCCCCTGATATTCATGGGGGTGGGCTCCGCCTGCCTTCTAATCACGAATAAAAAAACCGACACATAATCACAGCCCGTTGAATCCGTAAAACCCACCCGTGCGTGTAGCATTACTCGTGGGAAGGCGGTGCAGGGGAGAGAATGAGTTTTCATCAGCTAGATTTACGCCTCGAGTGCCCAAGAGGACCAGGCTGGGAAGAGAACACTAGTAGAAAAAGGGTCTAATGTGAAGCACATTAGTCCCGGTTTGTAACAGAACCGGCACTAATGTGACCATTAATTAGTGCCGGTTCAAACGGCTAGGCGGGCGGAGATCATCAGTACCAGTTCGTGGGAAACCACTAGTACCGGTTCATGCCACGAACCAGTACTAATAAGGCTGTGTCAGGCTGGGGCCCCCACGAGAACCTTTAGTACCGGTTCATGGCATGAACCGGTACTAGAGTTTCTTAGTAAGCTGAATTTTTAGTCACATCTCGCGAAGAGAGAGGCAGTAGGAGCGGTTTATAAGCCGTGAGCGCAGAGACAATGTGGGAGAGACATAATGCTCACCTGCACGTTGCTTAGCTTTAAGCCTTAAGGAATAGTGTAGATTGCACGGAGCAATGTGCAGTGCTTTCTACACTATTCCGAAAGGCTTGGAGCTAATTAACGAGCATTGCGCCTTTATTTTTATTTTTAATAATTTATTACAACTCCGGACTTCTTGTGTTACGGCAAAAATTCGATGCACTTCGTGTACAAACTGGACAATCTCTTTCGAGGTATCAGGGTTTAGGACGAAAACTCATATGTTACAAAGACATTGTATTTTTTTGAACTTATTTGAACTCCAGACTTTTTTGTGTGTTCAAATTGCACCATTCGAATTCACATCATCAATTATCAACCCTTTCTGAATTCATTTGGTATTTTTCATTCATTTACTGATTTGTTTTGAGAGAGCTAAATGACCGTGAAATTGAAAAGCACTACAAAATGAACTCTGAATAGGTTGAAACTTGGCATGGTATCATCATTTCACCCACATGGCATATGCAAAAAACTAGAGAGGGTCACGGCAAAAACTGGATGCACTTCGTGTACAAAATGAGCAATCTATTTCGAGGTATCAGAGTTTAGGACGAAAACTCATATGTTACAAAGGCATTGCATTTTTTAAAACTTATTTGAACTCCAGACTTTTTGTGTGTTCAAAATGCACCATTCAAATCCACATCATCAATTATCAACCATTTTTGAATTCATTTGGTATTTTTCATTCATTTACTGATTTGTTTTTAGAGAACTAAATGACCATGAAATTGAAAAACACTACAAAATGAACTCTGAAAAGGTTGAAACTTGGCATGGTATCATCATTTCACCCACATGGCATGTGCAAAAAACTATAGAGGGTCACGGCCAAAAATTGGATGCACTTGGTGTACAAACTGGACAATCTCTTTTGAGGTATCAGGGTTTAGGACAAAAACTCATATGTTACAAAGGCATTGCATTTTTTTAAACTTATTTGAACTCCAGACTTTTTGTGTGTTCGAAATGCACCATTCAAATCCACATCATCAATTATCAACCGAATTCATTTGGTATTTTTCATTCATTTATTGATTTGTTTTGAGAGAGCAAAACGACCGTGAAATTGAAAAGCACTACAAAATGAACTTTGAAAAGGTTGAAACTTGGCATGATATCATCATTTCACCCACATGGCATGTGCAAAAAACTAGAGAGGGTCACGACAAAAATTGGATGCACTTCGTATACAAACTGGACAATCTCTTTGGAGGTATCACGGTTTAGGACGAAAACTCATATGTTACAAAGGCATTGCATTTTTTTGAACTTATTTGAACTCCAGACTTTTTGTGTGTTCAAAATGCACCATTCAAATCCACATCATCAATTATCAACCATTTCTGAATTCATTTGGTATTTTTCATTCATTTACTGATTTGTTTTGAGAGAGCTAAATGATCGTGAAATTGAAAAGCACTACAAAATGAACTCTGAAAAGGTCGAAACTTGGCATGGTATCATCATTTCAGCCACATGACATGTGCAAAAAACTAGAGAGGGTCACGGCAAAAACTGGGTGCACTTCGTGTACAAAATGGACAATCTCTTTCGAGGTATCAGGGTTTAGGACGAAAACTCATATGTTACAAAGGCATTGCATTTTTTGAACTTATTTGAACTCCAGACTTTTTGTGTGTTCAAAATGCACCATTTAAATCCACATCATCAATTATCAACCATTTTTGAATTTATTTGGTATTTTTTATTCATTTACTGATTTGTTTTGAGAAAGCTAAATGAGATATAAAATGTTAGTTAGATAATTTTAGATATAGAAATGTTAGTTAGATATAAAATTTTAGATATAGAAATGTTAGATAGAAATTTTAGATATATTTGCGGCAATGTTAGATAGATGAATTTTAGATATAGAAATGTTAGTTAGATATAAAATGAAATACCATATAAAAAATTATTTGCGTGCTACCCAGTTGGCCGGCAAGGTCCTGGGCCTGTATTTGCAGGCCCATAAATGCCCAGCAGACTCACACGGCAGCGCGGCAAAGTTAGGCCAACAAGCCTGCATTAGAGAGGAGCTCGAAGGAGCAGCCGTGTCGGGGTTTATAAACTAGTGCGGCTGCCCTTCGCTCGGCGAGGTGGGACTAAACATTGCCGCACAGCAGCTCTGCAAGCGGCCTTTAGTACCGGTTCGTGTCTCCAACCAATACTAAAGGCATACCCTTTAGTATCGGTTGGAGCCACCAACCGGGACTAAAGCCTTAATTTCCCGCCGCTTCGCCCGGCCAAAATTGGCCTTTAGTATCGGTTGGGGGCCCCACCGGTACTAAAAATCTCTCCAATATAAACAGCAGTGTCCAGAAATTCAGTTTCTTCTCCCAATAGCTCGTTCCTCACGCGTCGCCGCCGCCCGCCTGCTCGTCCCGCGCCGTCGTCGTCGCCGTCCACGTCTATGTCGCCATCGCCGCCCTCGTCGTCGTCGCCGCCCCCGTCGCCATCGCTCCCGGCCCCGTCGACGTCGCCGCCCCGTCGATCGTCGCCGCCGCCGCCGCCGATCATCGCCGCGCTGTGAGCCCCATGCCGCCCCCGTACACACACAAACATATTATATTTAGTTTTTAGTTTTTTTATATATTTTTAGTTATACAAATGTTAGATGAATTTTAATTTTTCTACTTAGTTATATAAATGTTAGATGAATTTTCTGTTTTTATAGTTTTTTATAGTTTTAGTGATATAATGTACTCCCTTCGTCCCAAAATTCTTGTCTTACATTTGTCCAAATACGGATGTATCTAGTTACCCTTTAGTGTTAGATACATCCGTATCTAGAAAAATTTAAGACAAGAATTTTGGGACGGAGGGAGTACTTATTTAGTAAGAACTAATTATTTAGTAAGAAATAGTTTATTTTTAGTATGAACTAGTTTATTTTTAGTAAGAACTAGTTCATTATTATTTATATTAAGTGCTTATTAGTTCAACTAGTTAGTTGAATTAATAGACATAGTTTATTCTTTTAGTTCAAGCAATATCCCCGCATCGACGTCGACGATGCCTATCCCGCATCCTCGTCGTCGAGTCAGCGGAGGGCTGCTTGATCAGAGGGGTCATGTTCGGGACTGGGCTCCGTCGGGCTGGTACTGGGAGGTGCTTCCTTCCGAAGGGCGCTACTTTGTGAGGAGTCAGCCCGTTGTTGACCCGAACCTTCTCTGGTGGCGGGCGCGTGGGCCAGTGATGGTGCGGATGCTTGAGGACCCCGCGGAGGTTGTACGTCACCGTGTCAACGAGGAGGACGAGCACGTCCGTCGCTACATGGTTGCGTTGGAGGGCAGGTTCGACAATACCTGGCAGGTTTTTCAGGGATCTCACTGGAGCTATGATCCTGTGATGGTTCCTTCTCTTTGGGTGTCCACCGCCCGCGCCGATACCCGTCGTTCGCTAGGGTTTTAGCTTTATTAATTAGTGATGTTATATGTATGATACTATATTCGAGATGTATTAGTGATAATATTTCGATAATGTACTGACGCAGTAGATGATTTAATTAATTTTGCCTATTAGTGGTTTTAGCGTTGTATTAATTAATTGAACTAGTTGATTGAATTAATTGAACTAGTAAGTGTTTATCAACCTATGTTTCACCTATGAACATAGGAAATGTCCTCCGGCGATGAAAACGATTTCGTTATGTGCGAACACTGCGAAGACCAGCGTGATCTGTGCGACAGAAATTTCCTAGTTGATGATAGGCGCTTCAGCATCAAGCTGAATGAGACCTACGACGTGGATACAATAAGTCACAAGGACAAGCCTTTTTTCGTAATTTTAAATTTTCACCATTTGCTTCAACTTATAATTTTAAATTTTCACTATTCTCTACTGGCGTATCCCCTGTCATGCAAGAATTTTTGTTTTGGATAAGATAGGTTTCAGTCCTAACAAAACTATATAGATAAAGAGAGTTTATTTGAAGACCGAGCATGGTTATACCTTCGACGTCAAATTATACAATGCAGACACGTACACCTATTTTCATTGCAAAACTTGGCAAGCACTATGCAAGGATTATGCATTTGAGCCTGATATGCTTATCACCTTTGATATTCGTCCGGAAGATGATATTGAAGGTAATAGAGACATTTGGGTCGATGTGCAGATGTCTTCAGTTCTACCATTATGTGAGTTTCTCAATCATATTTATGTCTTCGATATTGTATTCATAAATAGCTGACAACTAATTTATATTGACAGCTTATTTCCATTCAAGCAAACATGTCCATCGCTTGGTAGACAGGAGCGTCCACTGTCCCGGGGCTGAACTAAACTGCGAGGAGATAAGTCATTATGTTTCATGGCTTAATGATCTTGATGCTGTCAAGAGAAATTATTTTACTCAATTTGAAAATCTTAGTACTCAAAACGTGCGACAAATAGTGCTCGTATTGAACTACGGTCACATCTAATTACGCAATATGGTAATATTTTTACTATTTTTCCTTAGTGCATCTTATGCATACATTATTTTTCAAGCTAAATTTCTTTGCTAAGTATGTTACTATATGATGTTCTTTAACATGGACTCCCGATGACAGTTGTGCCTAAGTGGATCGGTAATAAAGGTCGCTTGTCAATTATTAACTTACGGCCAAGACATCCTACATTGCAGATGAGTGCATTCAGGATTTCTGGCACCGAACAATGCTTAATAGTGAAAGACTAGAGCAAAATTCTGAACGTTCGCAGAGAAGTACTAGGGGGCAGCAATCAGAAGCGCATCCCACGATTAGGAGACAGGTTCATCTGCATGCTCTAATATGATGAATCAGGAGAGCTACACATGTTCTATGCTATTTTACCTGAGAGAGATCAGCAGGAGTGATTATATAGCTAGTTCATGCTCTTAGTACTTGCATCTCATGTCGTGTTCTTCGTCCTGAACTTATAATCTCAAAATGATTTTCTTTGGGTTCTTATATATGAACGCTTAATTACAATGTTGGTTATATCGCTTATCGGGAACTTATCGGTCGGCCCATGATAAGGGGTAAATCGGCCAATTTATCGGCATAACGGACGATTTATAGCCATATCGGCTGATTTATCGGTCAATTTATCTTATCGGTCAGGCAGCGGTAAGAGATAAATCGGTCGATTTATCGGCATATCGGAAGATATCTTGAACAGTGCTTAATTATAATCTCATGACCATGTTGAACTCGATGATATCTTTGCTTCTGGTACAAGTGAATGTTTTTTCTTTAAGCTAGAGTTGGCGGTGATTAGATAGCGGTAATGATTGACTATGATGATTAGATAGTAGTATAATGACTACTATGATTATCATTACCTAGCTATACATATAGTACTGTTGTTGGTGATGATATGATGCAGGAGTTTTTATATTAATATGATGATGATGATAATGATGATGATGATGAGTTCGTATATCATTTTTGAAAGAAACCGCATATTATAATGAGTTGTTAAATCACTAGGAGTATCGCGGATTAGCTACTTAATTTGAAGTGAACGATATGAATTGTCCTAGTGATCAAGTATATTACTTGATCACTTAGGACGATCCATATCCACTTCAAACTAGCTAATCCCCGATACTTTCACATAGTGATTTAACAACTCATTATGATATAAGAACAATCTCTAAATTAAATTGATAACACAAAATTAAAGGAAAAAAAAACAAAATCACCTACAGCATTTAGTACCGGTTGGTGATACCAACCGGTACTAAAGGTATCCTCTACCCCGCCGCTGGCTCGTGCCACGTGGTGGCCTTTTAGTTGCGGTTCGTGCTGAACCGGTACTAAGGGGGGGTGGGGCTTTAGTCCCCACCCTTTAGTGCCGGTTACAAAACCGGCACTAAAGGCCCCTACGAACCGGTGCTAAAGCCATGTTTTGCACTTAGTGGAAATCGGTTTCATCTATATATATTATACTAGTACGCAAGCACACGCACGTCTGCCATGCACAGTCCAAATATATGCACCTTTGTACGTATGGGGGCACCATATATATAGACAAAAAAAGCTTTGTCCCAAAAAATACTCATGGAATATCCAGGTGGTGTATGTAAGTCTAATGCTTAATCTAATCCTTATGTGTTACAGCAGGAAGTGAACACTTGAACTGACTCAATGGATGGGTGTGCGTGTGTTTTATTGGAAGATTTTACGTGTAGTGTAGTGATGTTTTTTGCACAACTGTCCCTTACAACCATCATGCACATAAGATCTTTGGTGGGACTATGTATGCTACATGGGCCGGCCACGCATGTGACACTGCCTTAGCAGAACTTGGAGACTTAGGGCATCTTCAGCCGCGGGAGGCCTCCAGGACAATCGCCGGGTCAAAAATAACACGTCCTGAGGGCCAAAACGTTCTCGCCGGATGAAAGGCGAGTATGTTTTCCCAGCCGTTGGTGTCCCCAGGACAATTATTAGGCATAAAGTGATTGGGTGGGCCAAGAAAAAGGACGCGTGAGGGAATATGATTGGTTGTTGCTTTCGCCGGCGCCCCCAACAGCCCCCCAGCGCGCCGGGTTTCGCCTGGGATTGCCGGCGCTATTTTGAGGTCTTGGGGACGCTTGGAGGGCATGACTGGGCCTTTTTTTTTGCCCTTTTTAGACTGCCGACGCACAAAAAAGTGGCTCTGGAGGGCTCTTGGGGACGTGGCTGGAGATGCTCTTATCCCGAAGCATGTAGTGGCTTTCTATCTTGGGCTGATGGGGGGGAAGGCATGTGAGAAATTAATCCAAGTGTTTTGAGCCGTTTGATATAGTGAATCTTGGGCCGATGAGCGGTTATATAGCAGCCTCAACTTGCAAATCGATGGATTGGAAATCACTCTAAATGATCTTTGGCGGGAAAAGCAGGTGGTGGATACAACAAGACCAATTTAAGTTTGGTTTGTCCTAGCAAAAGAAGTTGCCCTGATGATACTGATCGGCTAGCTAGGAGCAAAGACCTGCGTCTAAGCAGCTTGTTCCTCTCTCTGGACCGACCCACAGCAGAAGGCCCATCATTTGGTCATTTGGACTTTGGACAGAAACGGCAAGAAAGCTTTGCAGCAGCTATCCTTTCCCATGGGCCATGGCCGAGTTGATGCTAGCGCTACTCCTGATGGTTGAGCAGGAGTCCAGCTTTATTACAAGGTGGAACGAAGGAGAAGAAAGCCAGGTAGCTACTGCAATTACCATGAGTGGTAATTTAGGGTTTTGCTTGGTCTTACTTTCCTAGCGATAGATCCATCACTGGCACTGGCGGAGCTTCACGAGGGCAAAATCAAGGAGCACCTCTGCTGGTTTGCTGCACAGAGGAGCACAAGCAAGGCTTTTTTTCCCTAAATTCTCGTTTGGTCCAAGAAACCACTGGCCGGAGCAGCTGCCATTGCTATAGGGGAGGAACCCCAACCCCCACGGCTTTTCCCCTCTCGCGATCGGGTAGAAAACCCTCGATATATAGCTCGCCTCGCCTCCTCTCGCGACAGAAAGGCCTCTAAGAGCAAGTCTAGTAGAGCCCTCAAACCCCCGAACCCTTAAAAATAACCGCTTTTTTACAGGTTTCGTCCGAAAAACCACATAGACTAGAACCCTTAAACCCTTAAACCTGTAAAAAAAATTAGAGGTCCAACCCTCAAACTCGTTTTGAGCCTGTAGAAGTGAGGGTTGGGACGAGTTTCTCCTCCCAACCCGCACTCAACTTCAGCCAAAGCGCGGGATCGGGATCCCGCTCAACCGTCGCTGCCGCCCGCGCCATGGACGTCCCCGCCGCCGCCGCGCCTCCGCCGGCCGCCACGCCGGCCGCCGCGCCCGCCCCGGCCGCCCCCGCGCCCGCCCCTTCCGGCCCCGTCCCCGCCCCGGCCGCCGATGCGCCCGCCTCGGCCGTCCCCGCCCCGGCCACGGCCGCCCCTGCCGGCCCCGTCCCCGCCACGGCCACCGTCGGGGCGAAGCGGCGCCGGGCAGGCCTGCCACCGCCTCCGTCCGCGCAAGCGCCGGCCGCCGCTCCCGCCCCTGCCACCACCCCGGCTACCGCCCCCGACGCCACTCCGGCCCTCAAGAAGAGCCGGCCGAAGGCGGCCTCCCGTGGGCCGCGAGGGGCTGCCTCCAAGGCCGCCGGCGAGTCCTCCGCCGTGGCCAAGCCACGGAAGAAGATCGTGACGCGGAAGAAGCCCGCTGCCACGCCCGCGGAACCTCCTCCCGTCGCGCACGAGGTGTTCGAGGAAATGGCAACCCCATCCTCGTTCATGAACCTCCTCCAAGACGCGGAGGTGGACCTCGGGGCTCCGCCTCTAGAACCCTTTAGGGTTGGTGATGACTTGGAGGAAGATGAGGAGGATGAAGGGGATGACGGTGTGGAAGACTCCACCACCGATGGAGGTGCTTGATGGACGTGGAAGTGGTCTAGGAAATGGCGCCAAGTGTAATTTTTTGGTGATGGTGCCGAGTAGATGGGGAAGATGATGATTGTGTGATGTAAAAACTATTAAACCATGCATCAATGATTTTTATTTCCGTGTTTGTTTGGAGGTTTATTATGTTTTTCTAGTGAAAATTATGCAATGCCAAATGACAGTTTTAAGGATTGGGGTTGGGGCAAAGAGTAGAACCCTCAAACCCAACCCTTATAACGGAATATTCCGTTATAAGGGTTGGGTTTGAGGGTTCTACTCTTTGCCCCTGTTTTTCAACCCTTAAAAGTGTCAAAATTGGGCAATTCTCAACCCTTAAAACTGGTTTCACATTTAAGGATTTGATTGTTCTACTAGAGATGCTCTAAGCCCCGGCGACCGGGCCGGCCCCCTAATTAAGCTCCGCTGCCCTCCTCTTCCACCAAGGTAACGCCCGTCCTGCTCCTCCTCCTGCAGATACTGTACAAGCTGTAATTAGGTACTAGCTAGCTTCCTTCCGCTCATCAACGACCGGATCATATCGTCTTCTCACCTGCAGGAAAAGAGAGAGGAAAGGATTCGGCAGCCGAGGGAGATATTTCCCCGCGGATCATATCGTCTTGTGCAGGTAATTAAGGGTTTTCTCGCGGATCATCAGCCTTTCCTTTCCTTCCTTCCGCTCATCAACGACCGGGTCACATATCGTCTTTTCTCACCTGCAGGAGGTGATTCGGCCTCAGAGAGGAGGATTCGGCCGCGGAGGGAGTGATTCGGCGTCTTCTGCAGGTAATTAAGGGTTTCTCGCGGATCATCAGCCTTCCCTTTCCTAGCTAGCTTCCACTCATCAAATACTTGTAGTGAAGGCAAGGTTTTGGATTCCGAATGGCAGGGGCGAATCCACATAGAAGGTTGTGGGGGCGAATGCCCCCACTCGTTTTTCTGGCCCATTTGTACCTAGCCTAGGATACAGAGCCTTGCCCCCGCTCAGCCCAGGATAATTGCCCCCACTCACTTTTTTATTGCTCTGTAAGGTAAAGCCCAGTAAGAAAGGTAGCAGCAAAGCAGCCCATCTAGAGATCATGCAGCTACCACTAAAGAAAAAAGTTCTCAAATCGCTAGAAACGTACGTGTTCGTGTGTCCCCTGGCTCACTAATCTGCATCTTCCCCTCAAAAAAAAAAGAGAGAGAGAGACTAATCTGCATCTCGCGCGACTGCCGCCGTGACGACCCAAAGCCGCCGACGCCCGACGCCCAACACGCAGCCCCCGCCTACACGGCGCCTCTCCGATGAACAACCTCTATCTACACCGCACAATCCGGCCGGCCCGCCAGGCTGCCGTGCCTAAGGAAAAAGACGCCCGCCACTCATCAAGCCCTAGGTTCAGTTCTCATCTTTTCCTTTCTACAATTTCTAGATTATTAGTCTATTCTGATTCCATGTTTAGAAGGTACAAATTGGTAATTGGGTTGATTGATTCTATATTATTACTCTATTCTGATTCCACGCCTATTGATTTAACATTCAACTACTTCACACTGACAGGAAAGCTAATGGAGATTTTCTTTGCAAAATCCACAACTGAAAGTATGCTGAAAATAGTCGATCTGAACAAGCTTACTTGGGATCCATCTAAACAGAAGATACTTACATGTTTTAATAGCAATCAACATGAGGAGATTAGCAGAAAGCTTTATCAATCTTGTCCATCCAAGTTATAGCCCAGGTGGATTGGTAAGAGAAGCGGTATTTCGATCCTAAATGATATGATATGCATCGTAATTTGGTAGACTACATTGAGGTAGAGGGAGGCATATTTCTCGTGTTGCTATTTCTTAAACTCTTCCATGCGAAAAATCGCCGTGGGATGAAACGGAAATGTGTTCAACCTTATATTTTTATCTGTCAATGTTTACGTTCACTCTATATATAAACACGAGTTTTTGTCTCAGCTTGAAGGCAAGAAATTAGGGAGGTGCCAGCAAAAAGGAACGCCATATTCATATTTGTCAAGTTATTGTGCCTCAAGTGGTTAGTTCACTTTTATCTTGGCAATGAACTTATCATAGTTATGTGTGATGACATTTTCTTTCAAGGACCTATATGATTTTGCTTCTTACACACTACATGCATGATTTGTGTGGTCGGTTTTTTATAAATGATCTAGCCATTAGTTATGTATATACATGTTTGTAGGAAAAAAGTCGTATACCTCTTTGCCCCCTCTCATATTTTGTCCTGGCTCCGCCCCTGCCGAATGGATAAATTTTCTCGTGGGGGGCGAGATTCTCGGTTACCACGGTTACCGAGAAATTCCGAACATATTTCGGACGAAATTTGAAATCGAATTTTGAATTCAAACTTTTTAGACTTAGATATAAGAGGAACATTAACTATTTCTATCACATACTGACTTGTAGCCCAGTGGAATGTCGTCTGCGCGCTTTCTATGCGACCAGGTCTCGAGTTCGACATCCCGTTTGTTGTTCTTTTTTCAAATCATATTTTTACGTATTCTGAAAAATAAAGCAAAAAAAGTGCAAAACTGGAGTTCTATCCTGCGGCCTAACGAACATTGTAGTAGGCGCCTACCACCAGGCCACAGCCACGCACGTAATTCTAACTGAGATGCCACTCTATTTATCTGCACTTTAAGCGTTTAAATTCAAATTTTTCAAAATTTTCGAATTTTTTTGCTCGTCATGTGTGTTTCTCGTGGGGCAGCGAGAAACGCGGATACCGCCCGGTATCCGAATTTCTCGAGCGGTACCCAAAACCATGAGTGAAGGACCGACCCAAAAGCGAGAGCATGATCCGATTTTAGTTTTGTCTACACTCTTCGGTTCCTCTCTTTCCCAAATTTTGCAGTAATTGTCTCTATGCCGTCTCCGTCGCTGTGTTAATTTTGGAGTATTTGTCCGTAGATTACCCTTAACTGCTTGTAGATCTGCAAGTTTTGTTAATTTTGTAATGTCATTTACAGCTTTCCTCTCAAGCTAACTCTGATCTGATCCCCGGGCCATTTTTCTTCTGTGCTTCAAGCAGGAAGCAGCCATGACGACGCTGACGCTTCTTCTGTGTGTCTGCTGCTGCTTCGCAAGCGCTGCTATGGCAGCGAGCACGCACCAGGCCGCCAAGCTTGAGTACATCTACAGCGCGGAGAGGCCCGAAGCCGCCTGCCCACAGCCTACCACCACAGGTACCCTTTGCTAGCTTATTCCTTGTGTACATGTGCATGCACTTGTCTTAGGATCAGGGTTAGAGAGGAAGAAGAAAGACTCGATGGAACCAGTTCTTTTTTTTTTTAGGGTTGGAAGAGAAACCAGCCAGGGCCCAGTCACTCACTAACTTACACATCATGGGCCTGGGCCCGGTCACTCACTGACTTACCTATCATGTGCCTGGGCCTCACGCGCTCCTGGCAGCTGGGCTAACTTAGCTCCTCACCCAGAGTGCTCGAAAAATAATAGCGACCTTCTACGCTACGCTGCCAAAACTCACTATCCCCTCGAAAAAAAATGCCGAAACTCACGATGCATCCCTGCCCCAAGACCCCAGATCCTGCTCACCCTTGCCTAGATCATAAGAGGGGGCAGCGGCAAGTGGGGCGGAACCACGGCTAGATTAGTTACTTAGTTTCTCGATTCAGATTATTACTGAGGCGAGATGCAAATCTGGATTCTTAACAAAAACAGTGAGGCGACCAGATTTTGTATCGAGTGAAATGGATAAGGGGAGGGGAAGGAATGCGAAATGAATGGTTAATTAGTTAGTTTCTCATATGAATTTGAGTGCTTGATGATTGAATTGCACTAATGTTTGGCTTTCCTGTTCCATTTCGACTGTTGTGTTGCGTCCTAGTGTTCATATAGTGAAAGTATTTCCAGGGTTTGTCGTTTGCATCTGGATTGTATGCATCCTGATTCTATCTAATGTCATACTACTAATCTGGGGGTTGCTTAAAATTTTCAAGCCTTTGTTAAAAGGGGTTAATTGGATCTATGCCACTACAACTTTCACGAGTTGGAAAAATGCCATTACAATTCTGCACATTGGAAAAATGCCATTACAATTCTTCCATTCTCGTCTATATGCCATTATGTTAAATTTTGAGACATAAATACCCTTGTCTTCCTCCTTTCACCTTCCCCTCATCTTCTTCTACCAAACTCACAGCCGTGCCATTAACTCGGGCGAGTATCTTTCTTTCCTGCTAGTGTTGCAGCGGCATGGTTTACCTCATGCATATTTATATATTGATATATGTGAAGCTCCCTGTAATCTAACCACAGTAAAGAATCAATAAAACAGATGCAGGCTCCGTGCCTGAGTGCGTGTGGCAATCAGCCAAGCCTCCAAATATGTGCGTCCTGTTACGTGAGCTTCCAGCCGGAGTCCATCAAGCAATAACCGATCTGGTTGTTGTGCACGTGCCTGCACAAGGCTAGCTTAATCCTTTGATATGTGAGACACAGGAGCCGCTAGCGAGGGCACCACGATGGCACCATCCCGTGCTCCTGGTGGCGAGACATCGAGGAGCTGGCTGTTAGACAATGGTCGAGTCAGAAACTTGCGCGGCTGCTCTCAGGCATTCCATAGAAGCTGCATCGCTGACTCGTTCTACAGGGCATCGATATGCCTGTCTTGCCGGCGCGACATGAAGCCGTATCTTGGCTATAACAATTGTGCGTAAATGACGACCGAGGAAGCATTCTCGCGGGAGACGGGCTGCAGCGGCTGCACAACCCATCCGGCGCCGGCGGCGAAGTCGCGCAGCCCCATACAGTATGCATGGTCTGTGCTGGAAGATATTTTTTGCATGGCGCCATGCTCGCTGGAGTTAATGGCAGGTCAGCTTCGTAGAAGAAGATGAGGGGAGGGTGAAAGGAGGAAGACAAGGGTATTTGTGTCTCAAATTTAACATAATGACATATGGAGGAGGATCGAAGAATTGTAATGGCTTTTTTCCAATATGCAAAATTGTAATGGCATTTTCCCAACTCGTGAAAGTAGTAGTGGCATAGATCCAATTAACCCTTGTTAAAATGGTGCATCGGGTAACATTTGCTCCAGCTCCCCGGCCCTGGTCCTGGTTATGCATGCATCCTACAATTATTTTTTATTTTTTATGTGGAGTGTCCTGGCTATACATCTGCTCATACATAATCTTGATGATTTCAGCGACCCGCACCGGCCGGAGCACAGTGCCGCTGAGCCACAGGCACGGACCCTGCGCGCCGGTGCCGTCCAAGGAGCGTAGCCTCTCGGAGCGGCTGCGCCACGACGTCGCCCGAGCAGGCTACGTCCACCAGGCCACGGGCGGGTACGGCTACGGGTTGCAGCGGTCCGACCCCGCGCCGACCCTCCTGGGAGACGCGCTAGGCTCCGAGGAGTACGTGGTGACCGTTGGGATAGGGTCGCCGGCCTTTGGCCACACTCTCATCCTGGACACCGGCAGCCACGTCTCCTGGGTGCGGTGCAACACCCAGTTCGGCACACCGTTCGACCCTTCGGCGTCCAGCTCCTACGCGCCCTTCTCCTGCAGTGCTCCAACTTGCGCACACCTTGGCGGCCAGTGGAACGGGTGTTCCCAGGACCAGTGCCAGTACACGGTCAGCTACCAGGACGGGTCCTACACGGCGGGGACCTACGCCTCTGACACCCTGACGCTGACCGGCTCGGAGGCCATCACAGGCTTCCAGTTCGGCTGCAGCCACACGGACAACGTCGACGCCAGGATCGACGGTCTCCTCGGGCTCGGCGGCGGTGTGCAGTCGCTCCCGTCGTAGACGGCGGCGTACTACGGGCGGCAGTTCTCCTACTGCCTCCCGCCGTCCCCACGCTCGTCCGGGTTCCTCACCCTGGGCGCGCCCGCCGACGAGTCGGCCTTCACGATGACTCGGTTGCTCAGGAAGGCCGGGTCTGAGACCTTCTACGTCGTGCTACTCCAGGCGATCAGCGTCGACGGGAAGCAGCTCGACGTCCCTCCGTCCGTCTTCTCAGCCGGGTCCGTCCTGGATTCCGGGACGGTGATCACTAGGCTGCCGACCGCGGCCTACACGGCGCTCTCCTCGGCGTTCAAGGCCGGGATGACGGAGTACCCGCCGGGGCCGCCCAACGGCATCCTCGACACGTGCTTCAACCTCACTGGGAAGATCAACGTGACCTTGCCATGTGTGGCGCTGGTGTTTGACGGGGGCGCGGTGCTGGAGCTCGATGCCGACGGTATCGTGGACAACGGCTGCCTCGCCTTCGCGGCCACCGACGACACCAGCATCGTCGGCAACGTTCAGCAGCGGACGTTTGAGGTACTGCACGACGTCGCCCGAGGCGTCGCGGGTTTCCGGGCTGGCGCCTGCTGATCGCGCGCCCTGATTGACATGCAGACGGATGCATTATAATATTAGTATTTTGAAGGGTGTGCATTCAAATAAGTAGCCGTTGGTCACTTCATACAGCCGTAAGAACAAGTTTCGATTCATATGCACCAGATGAGTTACATGCAAGTCTTTGCTAGTGATAGCTGAAGTCCTCCTCGTACTTGCTTGATTGTCTCTGAAATCTGACGTTAGTTCTTCTCCTATACACGTTTCCCTTTACTGTACTTGCTTGTTCGTCTCTCAAATCTGACGTTCGTTCTTCTCCTGTACATGTTCCCTTTGCTGCCGCTGGCCAATCTGGTGCGTATCTAGCAAATCGACAGCGCACACCATGGCTTTTTTAGTTCCTGGGTACAATTTTCATCCTAGCCGGCCACCCAAAATCATCATGTCACCAACAACTATTACCATGAGAAGCCATATTCTTTTTTAGCATCTGCATTATGCAACTGATTCAAACATATACCTAAAAGGCAAGGAAAGAAGTATCATATTAGCTGTTCTAATATCATCACCTCGCCCAGTTCAATGATCTGCACTAAGTTGTATCTTATCTGCCAAAAAAATCCAGAGTATGACCAAGTGACTAGCAACACCAGAATTAAGCCTTGTTGATCGACCAATGAATTTACTAGAAGTCTAACTGGACTAATTAAGAAGTTTATATTTATAATATATTTAAACTTGTAAAGTCATGATGTAACTCGGTAATTTTCCACCGGCTTGTTTGTCATAACATCCAATGGATCCGAGCTACTGTCGTAGATCAAAAAGTGAGGATGAGTTTGCTCTTTTTGTTCTTGCTTCTTCAGGAGAACACTCACATTATATTCCTGAAGAAGACCTACGCACACTTCAATACTTTACTAGAAGTCTAACTTGAAGAAGAATATTTGTCCGGGCCTCCTTCCTCCAAGCATTGTGTCCGAAAACCAGGCATGTCATGATCTTTTAAGAGTCTAATAAGGTACAACTTCATTTGGTCACTCCATCTGGCTTGAGAATTACCTTTTGTGATTCCTAAATATTCAACATAAGTAGACAAATTTAGTTTCCAATCAATAACACATCACAAAAAAATAAAATTGCACATCTAAGTTTATCAATGTCATCGAAACATCAGAAGATACCTATTTCTGGATAAAGACCCGCAGTGCCACTATTAACTTCAAGATCAATTGCCCCATTTGATTGGACATGACGGCCCTGTCGCTCAGACAAGCAATATCGATGAGCCATCTACATGCATCAGATGTTAGCATACATTTTTTACAGGGCACCAATGATATTTGTTCAGAAGAGAATCCTTGAATGGGGAAATTTTAGTGCCTTGTGAACGCACAAAAATTACCACGTTTCTCATATATGTGCATTACAAATTAACTCAAATGTAAGAAAATATGATGATCCAATAGCTATGAAGAAAATGGCTCATGCTGCTCATACAATGGCAACAAACCAGAGAAGTAGCAAAATGGATGGCATCAGGACACAGTCACATATGTCAATTGCAAAATAAACAGATCAGACATTAGCCAGTACATAGCGAACTGCAAGTAAACTCAAATCTGAGAAAATATTTTGACCTAATAGCTGCAAAGAAAATCCCCAAATCCTGAAACAATAAGCTGACATAGAGAAATCTACAGCAGGATGCAAGCCAATACTAAACAAATGAATCTAATCTATGTGTACAGTAGCTAAAATCATGGGAAATATTGGAAACCAAAGGAGGACCGGATCTGGCTTTTGGAGTTGCCTCCAACGTACCTTGTTGCTGGACATCCAGGGCAGAAGAACAGAAGCAAGAGGACCGTGGAGGAGCTTACCAGAAGGCCGGGCGGCCAGCCGAGGAGCTGACCAGAAGGAAGGCCGGCTGGCTGGACGTGGGGGCGCAGCACGACTAGGTCCATGCGAAAGGATGGCAATGGGTCAGGTTTGGGGCAGGTGGAGCCGGTCCAAATCCAACCCATGACCCATCTTTCTGCCCTCTGCCCATCCGCCAAAGTATCCATGCCCAAACCACTGGATACCCACATACCATGGAGCTCAATGAGCACAGAAAAATCAGCATGAAGCCTTCCCAAAGATAAAATTAACTCATCATCGTTCATTCACAAATGACAACATAAGCTCCAGCCACGCCTGATGCATCCACTGTAGGGGAAATGCTGTTGTCGGGAGCTGACAACAGAATGCAAAATGCCATCAAATTTCAGTTTAATCAAGTAGCTATGCTCTCTCACTTCAAACAAACATCAATACACTCATAATAAAGCTACTTCATGACACTAAAGCTAGTTCATGAAATCTTTTAATAAGAAATGATGCAGCAAGAATCAGCCCATGAGGATGGCAGCATAAGTTGCCCTTCCATTGAGTTGCGTGGCTGTGGCGGGTGGCGGCTCTCTGCTAAGCTTGATATATGTATATGCACACCCGTCTGATGACCAGTCGGAGGAACTCAGTTCAGGAGACGATCTAGATGCTCCAGGCATTCATAAGCAAGAATAGCACTGAGTTGCAAAAACTATAACAATAACCTTTTTCGGTGATGATGGTGCTGCCATCGACACCCTGTCGCTCGCCAGTGCACGGCAACTCCTCTGCTGGTTGCCGACCACGCACACTCCTTCACAGGATGCTCAGAGTCCCGCCCCTGCCCTTCCCATGGTTGCCACCACTGTTGCCCTTGCCCCCTTCCATTGATGGTTGACTCCTGCTCAGACGAAGAGAGCACGCGGCTTGGTCAGGAAGAGACAGGTCGCCGGCTGGGGAAGGGAGAGAGGGAGTGGGATGGGGGTCACCAAGGTTTGAGTTTTCGCCGCCTGACAGTCGCCGATGCTGGCCGCCGGTCGCCGATGCTGGCCGACGGTCGCCGATGCTTGCCGCCGGTCGCCGATGGGGGTTGGACGACCAGGGAAAGGCGGCGGGGCGACGATTGTGGGGCACAGAGCGCCGCCGCGCAGGAGAGGGAAGGGACTCGGGAGGATTGGGGAGAGGAGTTGACGCGAGGCAGCCGGATTAGAAAAAAAAAAAGGGGTGGCAGCCAGATTATATTTTTCTTTTCGGTCCGTTCACATTTACTAGATGTGTCTCATGGATTTGTTTTTGTCTTTAAGTATAAGGAAGTTAGATGTGAGATAACATCCGTGCTCTCGAAAAAAGATGCGAGATAACATCTAAATGTGAAATAGCAAAGCCGTTTTCTTTTTTGAGTAATGGCAGCCAGATTAGATTAGGTTTAATGCTTCGTCCATTTACTTATATAAGACCACTATGAAATTTATATTTTGCATCTATATAAGGCCACCAATAATAAGACAAAAATTAATGATATTTTCTCGTACTAGCAACCTATTTAATATTTGCATGCTTACAGTCATAATGACACTTAGTTACTTTCTCCACTCAGTTTTCTTGCATGCATAGGGTGTATTAAAGATCCCAATAAATAAATAAAATAGCTTGCGAAGTATGTATTAAATTTTAACTTGGTACCTATAATCTAAGTTTGTGGCCTTGTATATCAAAATGGAGGGAGTAATTAGGTTTTTTTAGGGGTATGTTTTATTTATTTATTTTTTGAGAATTCTCGTAACTTTATTGATTCAACAAAATGTTCATAGATACACGGTTTGGGTCATGGGGTTGCCCAACCAAACATGCATACCTACGTTTAAATTACAAACAAACTTGACGAGATTATGAGCCTCGAAATTAAAGTTCCTACGCTCATGAATAAAAGTACAAGATGTAAAACTAGTACTATGCTGCATGATTCTAGCTCCATGAGGGCCTCCTATCCCACTAAAGTTGTTATTCACTACCCTCAGACAGTCCGAGACCACAACAATCTTCTGAACCACAAGATCATCTGCAAGAGATAGAGCTTCTCTGCAAGCATATTGTAAGGGCATATTCCTTTCTAAGCCGTTTTGGTGATTGATGACAATGTTTTTGCGGACTAATCGTGTGTGCTAAGTATTTCAGAGACTCATCATTTGGCACGAGACGCTTCCTTTCCCTCGGAGTATTAAGCGAAGACATGTCGTCTCCTTCGTTTTTGGTTTTGGTGGACTTGAGTCGTAGGAGATATCGTACTATCAAGAGGGGGTCCGCTTTGGAAAGGCTAGGGTGGAATCAACACGTACACTTCTTTTTGGCACCCCTACCTCCTTTCCTCTCTTTGAAGTTTTCCATCTAAACCGAAGTGGGCGCTGTTTGGTGGTAGCGGTAGTACCGCTGCCGGAGCGGTAGTACCGCTTATGGCCACCAAGCGGTAGTACCGCTGTTCACAGCGGTAGTACCGCTTGAGGGCATAAGCGGCAGTACTGCCCCGGTCGGACTCGGCTACCGCCTCGACTCGAGGGGATAATTTCTCGTGTTGGATTGTACGGTAGTAGCAGCTGTAGTAGCAGCGGTAGTACCGCTGCCACTACCGCGGCTAGTACCGCTCCGACTCTCCTCTCTTCCTCTATTGCCCCGGCTTTTCTACTGCGCGGTAGTACCGCCGGGGGTCGTTGTAGTACCGCTGCTACCAGCGGTAGTACCGCCCCACCCAGCGGTAGTACCGCTCTGTGCGGGCAGATGTGTGGGTAATAGTTCACTTTGCTTCCCCACTATATAAAGAGGTCTTCTTCTTCTTGAAGACCTACCTCTTCTCCCCCAAGCTCCATTGTTGCTCCAAAATCTCATTTTCGCCTGATCTCTCTCCTTAGCCAATCAAACTTGTTGATTTTCTAGGGTTTGGTTGAGAAGGCCCAGATCTACACTTCCACCAAGAGAAATTTGACCCCCCCCACTAATCCCTTGCGGATCTTGTTACTCTTGGGTGTTTGAGCACCCTACACGGTTGAGGTCACCTCGAAGCCATATTCCATTGTGGTGAAGCTTCATGGTTTCATTGGGTGCCTCCAATTAAGTTGTGGAGATTGTCCCAACCTTGTCTGTAAACGTTCGGTCACCGCCTTCAAGGGCACTAATAGCGGAATCACGGCATCTCGCATTGTGTGAGGGCGTGAGGAGAATACGGTGGCCCTAGTAGCTTCTTGGGGAGCATTGTGCCCCACACCACTCCAACGGAGACGCACTAGTAGAAAACAGGGCATTGGTCCAGCCCATTAGCCCCGGTTCAATCTAGAACCGGGACCAATGGGGGTACTGGACCCGGTTCGTTAGCCCAGGGGGCCGGCCGGGCCACGTGGGCCATTGGTCCCGGTTCGTCTGGACCTATTGGTCCCGGTTGGAGCTAAAAACCGGGACCAATGGCTCTTGCTCCTGGCCCACCACTATTAGTCCCGGTTTGTTTTATGAACCGGGACCAAAGGCACCCCTTTAGCCCCGGTTTGTAGCACCAACCGGGACCAGTGAGTTGCCTATATAAACCCCCTCACTCAAGAGCAGAGCTCACTGCTCTGTTTTTTTTCTGGCCGAGGGGGAGAGGGGTTAGTGGTGCTCTAGCTCACCTCCTATGCACACAACATGTTCGGTGGAATGCCCGAGCCACACTAGTTAAGCTTTTCTCCTCTCGAAGCTCTATTTTCTCCGAGATTTGTCTAGGTTTAGCGGTCCGTCACGTCCCGCCCCCGTCTTCGCCGCCGTCGATCGCCCCCGCCGATCTCGTCACCGGCACCACCGTGGTGAGCCTCTTGTTATGTCCATGCTTTTCTTACTTTTATTATTGCTTTAGATAGATATTTGTCTAATTTTCTTACGTTTATTATTGCTTGTTATTATATAGTGCGATGGTTTTGATATCCGCCCACGTGGGCCCTCGTCCGATCTACGATTCGGATGTGGTATATTATCTTTAATTTATAACTATTTGTTTTAGTGCTTATGATAGTTATGCCGACCAACCTGACATGCATAGATGTTTTATTATGTCTAGGAGGTAGTTGAACCGGAAATTCCAACCGACCCTCTTGTGGAGAGGTTAAATTTAGTTGAAGAGGAAAACATTTCGTTAAAGAAAAAATTGGAAAAAATGGAGGAGGAGAAGATGGAATTGGAGTTGCATGTTGCGGAAGTTATCGATGATCACAAGATCAAGATGGATGCAATGCGGTTGAAGATTAAAAAGATTAGAAAATATGCCATTCATACCGAGGCTTGGTATCATTATGCCGTTGGATCAATTGTTACCTTGGTTGCGATTATGATAGCATTTGTTTTCGCGTTGAAATGTTTTACATAGTTTCGATGTGTATGGAGAGCTATATGTTGTTAGATGAGAACTATATATGTATGTACTTTGGTTTTAATGTGATGATGAACTTTTATCCATTTGGTCACTTAATTATCTATTTATGATGTTCTGTAATGGTTTTTGACACACTTAATTATATATAAATGCACGCAGATGAACCGGCAATGGATGTACGGTGACAGACACACCTCCGAGTACATTAAGGGCGTGCATGAGTTTCTAAATGCGGCTGAGGCAAACAAGCAGAATGGTTTTATGTGTTGTCCATGCACTAAATGTGTGAATACGATGTCTTCCTCTAACCGGAAAATCCTTCACTCCCACCTGCTTTACAAGGGTTTCATGCCACACTATAATGTTTGGACGAGGCACGGAGAAATAGGGGTTATGATGGAAGACGGCGAAAAAGAAGAGTACGATGACAACTATGTGCCCCCTGAATACGGTGATGCTGCAATGGGGGGAGCTGGTGAAGATCAAGAGGAACCAGACGATGTGCCCAATGATGCTGCAACGGGTGAAGCTGCTGAAGATCAAGAGGAACCAAATGATGATCTTCGCCGGGTCATTGTCGATGCAAGGACACAATGCGAAAGTCAAAAGGAGAAGCTGAAGTTCGATCGCATGTTAGAGGATCACAAAAAAGGGTTGTACCCCAATTGCGAAGATGGCAACACAAAGCTCGGTACCGTACTGGAATTGCTGCAGTGGAAGGCAGAGAATGCTGTGGCTGACAAAGGATTTGAGAAGCTACTGAAAATATTGAAGAATAAGCTTCCGAAGGATAACGAATTGCCCGACAGTACATACGCAGCAAAGAAGGTCGTATGCCCTCTAGGATTGGAGGTGCAGAAGATACATGCATGCCCTAATGACTGCATCCTCTACCGCGGTGCATACAACGATCTGAACGCATGTCCGGTATGCGGTGCGTTGCGGTATAAGATCAGACGAGATGACCCTGGTGATGTTGATGGCGAGCCCGCCAGGAAGAGGGTTCCTGCGAAGGTGATGTGGTATGCTCCTATAATACCACGGTTGAAACGTTTGTTTAGAAACAGAGAGCATGCCAAGTTGATGCGATGGCACAGTGAGGACCGTAAGAAAGACGGGAAGTTGAGAGCACCCGCTGACGGGTCGCAATGGAGAAAAATCGAGAGAAAGTACTGGGAGGAGTTTGCAAAGGACGCAAGGAACGTATGGTTTGCTCTAAGCACGGATGGCATTAATCCTTTCGGGGAGCAGAGCAGCAATCACAGCACCTGGCCCGTGACTCTATGTATGTATAACCTTCCTCCTTGGATGTGCATGAAGCGGAAGTTCATTATGATGCCAGTTCTCATCCAAGGCCCTAAGCAACCCGGCAACGACATTGATGTGTACCTAAGGCCATTAGTTGAAGAACTTTTACCGCTGTGGAATGGAAACGGTGTACGTGCGTGGGATGAGCACAAACAGGAGGAATTTGACCTAAAGGCGTTGCTGTTCGTGACCATCAACGATTGGCCCGCTCTCAGTAACCTTTCAGGACAGACAAACAAAGGATACCACGCATGCACGCACTGTTTAGATGACACTGAAAGTATATACCTGGACAAGTGCAGGAAGAATGTGTACCTGGGCCATCGTCGATTTCTTCCGACCAACCATCAATGTCGAAAGAAAGGCAAGCATTTCAAAGGCGAGGCAGATCACCGGAAGAAGCCCGCCATGCGTACCGGTGATCACGTACTTGCTATGGTCAATGATTTACATGTAATCTTCGGAAAGGGCCCCGGCGCACTAGCTGTTCCGAATGACGATGAGGGACACGCACCCATGTGGAAGAAGAAATCTATATTTTGGGACCTACCCTACTGGAAAGACCTAGAGGTCCGCTCTTCAATCGACGTCGATGAACACAAGAACAGTCTGCGCTCCAAACACCCGGAGCAGTGCGACGACTGGATTACACGTGAACACATCAGGACTTTCAGCAGTTGGTTGGAAACACGTCTCAGAGGTGACAACACTGTTTGTGATGAGTTGTACTTGTTGTCCAGGGGACCATCTTCGACTGTATTGATTTACAAAGGATACGAGATAAATGAGAATACATTTTACACGATTGTCCAAGATCAAAAGAGCACCAACCAAAACAGCGGTGTCCGCTTTGATGCAACAACCGAGAGGGGAAAGGACACATATTATGGTTACATAGTGGACATATGGGAACTTGACTACGGACATGATTTTAAGGTCCCTTTGTTTAAGTGTAAATGGGTCAATCTGTCAGGAGGCGGGGTACAGGTAGACCCACAGTACGGAATGACAACAGTGGATCTGAAAAATCTTGGATACAATGACGAACCGTTCGTCCTAGCCAATGATGTGGAACAGGTTATCTATGTGAAGGACATGTCTACCAGACCGAGAAAAAGAAAAGATAAGGAAGCGAATACATCATACGATGAGCCAAAGCGCCACATAGTTCTTTCAGGAAAAAGGGACATCCTGGGAGTGGAGGGCAAGACAGACATGTCTGAAGATTATGAAAAGTTTCATGAAATTCCTCCCTTCAAAGTCAAGGCTGACCCAAGCATCCTGATAAACGATGAAGATTATCCATGGTTACGGCGCAATAAGCAAATGACACAAGCGAAGAAAAAGTGAAGAGTTATTTCCGCAACTATTATGATGATACCATGCCAACTTTGTAACAAACGAGTATGATACCATTGTCCGTTTGTACTATTCAAATTTCAATACTACTTGCACTAACAAAACAAAACAAAACAAAACAAACTTGAAAAATAAATAGCAACAATAAGTATTTTGTTGTAAGTATAAACAAAAGAAAATAAATAAAGAAAGTAAAATAAATAAAGCAACTCTAAATACAGCAAAAAACAACTTAGAAATAAACAAAGAAAATAAAATAAATAAAGCAACTCTAAATACAGCAAAAAACAACTTAGAAATAAATAGCAACAATAAGTATTTTGTTGTAATTAAGTATAAACAAAATAAAATAAATAAAGCAACAAAGAAAATAAATAAAGGAAGTAAAATAAATAAAGCAACTCTAAATACAGCAAAAAACAACTTAGAAATAAACAAAGAAAATAAAATAAATAAAGCAACTCTAAATACAGCAAAAAACAACTTAGAAATAAATAAAGCAAAAAAGGAAAAAAAATATGCCACCTGCTGGGCCCACACGGCCTGAATACGACTAGAAACCCAACCATGGGTCAGGATTCAGGCCCGTAGAAAGCCCAGCAAGTCCACATGCAAAGCAGTGTCAGTTTAGGCCCTTAGGCCTGCAGTTTAGAGGAGTTCGAGAGGAGAGAGGCAGCGGGGCTTATAAACTGGTGCTGCTCTCCCTCAACTAGCGAGGTGGGACTAAACTTCCCACCGCACCGCGGCAAGGCCTTTAGTCCCGGTTGCTGCCACCAACCGGGACTAAAGGGTGGCATTAGTCCCGGTTGCTGCCACCAACCGGGACTAAAGGCGCCTCCTTCCCGCCCTTTGGGCTGCTGAAAAGGGACCTTTAGTCCCGGTTGGTGGCAGCAACCGGGACTAAAGGGGGCTATTAGTCCCGGTTTGTGCCAAGAACCGGGACTAATATTCCTCCTATATAAGCTACACTTGCAAAAATTTCGTTCAGTTTCTCCTTCTTCCCAGCCCCGACGCCGCCCTCGATCTGCTCCGTCCCCGTCGCCGTCGCCGTCGCCCCCGTCGCCCCCGTCGCCCCGTCGCCGTCGCCCCCGACGCCGCCTCGTCGCTCCGCCCCGCGCCGTCGCCGCGCCCCGCGCCGTCGCCCCGCGCCGTCGCCCCGCCCCGCGCCGTCGCCGCGCCCCCCGGCCGGCCCGTCGCCCCGCGCCGCCGCGCGCCCCGCCCCGCCGCCGTCGCGCCGCCGCGCCCCGACGCCGCCTCGTCGCCGCCCCGCCCCGCCGCCGTCGCGCCGCCCAGCCCTGCCGATGTGAGGGCCGGCTCCCTTTTTTTTATATGTTTAATATATATTGCTGTATATATATATATATAGTTGCTGTGTATATATATGTATATATGTGTATATTTTTTTTTCTTAGGAATTTTCTTAGGAAATTGCAGTATATATAGTTGCTGTATATAGTTGCTGTATTTATATGTATGTGTATATCTTTTTTTTTCTTAGGAATTTGCTAAATATATATGTTAAATATATATTTATGTGTATATAAATATTTTTTTTCTTAGGAAGTTGCTGTATATATGTGATGTGTGTATATGTGATGTATATATATGTGTATGTGGCTATATAGTTTTTTGTTTATATATGCTAAATATATATAGAAAGTTTTATATATGCAAAAGTTACAAATTTAGAAAAAGAAGGATAGGAAAGAAGAAAATAAGAAAGAGGAAAGAAAGAAGAAGAGGAGAGGAAGAAGAGGAGAAATAAATAAGAAGAAGAAAAAAAAGAAAAAAAGAGGAGAAGAAGAAAGGAATAGAGGAGAAGAAGAGAGTCAGAAGATGACTGGCCCGCATTTGTGGCCCATAAGAAGTCGGAAAAGAGTCAGAAGATGTCGGAGACAAACCGGATAAATGCTGCAAAGAAGATGCATCACCATCGCACGGGGTCGGGCGGCTACCTCGTAGCCCGGCCTAAGTGGGCCAGGGCTGAGAATGATCTGCTTCAGAAAGGGATCGAACCAGAGACAATGCACTGGCCAGAACGTTGCCGGACTTGGTTCTTCGGGGCTGGCGGATCCTTGGACCCTGTAACAGGGTGGTGCATTTGGACGGACAAGCAATTGGAAACACCACTCAGGAAGATGCGGCAGTATATCAAAGCAGCGCATGCAGGGACGTTCATCCCCGACAGAGAGAACGACGAGCTGACAATGGCCCTCGGGAATCCTGAGCACCCTGGACGGACACGAGGCACGCCAGGCTCCCTTCCGTGGCGTGCTGGGTTTCCGGACGCAGGAGGCTACAAATGCCACGACAGGAGGAAGAAAATGGAGATGACCGAAATCCAGGCGCTGTGGGCCAGAATACAAGCGATAGAGGAACGGGAAGCAGATCGGGAAAGAATTGCCGAAGCTTCCCCCGAAGCTACCCCGCCATCTCAGCGGAGAAGCAGCGTGGCTTCCACCGAGCTGCTTCAGCCAGAGCTTGCCTTGACGCTACTGCCAGGAATCCTGTGGATGCTATCACGCAGGCACAAAATTGCCACCTTATGGCACAGTGGATGAATCTGAAGGTCAAGGCGGCTGCTGGCTCTGTTTATCCTTCTGGACCAGACGACACTTTTCACTGCCGGCCGATTCCAGAAGGATATGCTAGGGTGATGGTCGACGAAATAACGGAGGGATTTGAGGAGCTCCAGCTTGACCACCCTACCGGTGAAGGGGAGACTCGGCTGGGTTCTTCACTGAAGACTCCATGCCTATGGCGGAAGGACCTAATCAACATTCTGAACTGGACGCCTCCGCCTCCTCCTCCTCCTCCGACGAGTCAGGGCACTCCGCCTCCTCCACCGCCTCCTCCTCCGGTGAGTGACCATCAGGGCACTCCGGCTCCTTCTCCGGCGAGTGACCATCAGGGCACTCCGGCTCCTTCTCCAGCGCGTGGCGGCACACCGCCTCCTTCGCCGCCGGCGCGTGGCGGCACTCCGCCTCCTTCGCCGCCGGTGCGCCCGAGCAGACAGCCAGCTCCTCCTTCGCCTAATCAGCAAGGGCGGAAGAGACCTGCCGCTGCTCCGGCTGCTCCTACTCCGACGCCTAAGCAAGTAAAAAAGACAGCCGCTTCGTCTGGTCCGGCGACGTCTACCAGTACAGCCAGAGGCGGGAGGCGATGCAGATTCGGTCCTTCTCTCACGCCTCTAGAGAAGTTACCGTACGAGAGGTCCGATGAGGAAAACACGAAGATCGCTGAAGGCGAAGTGAAGGACTTTTTTGAAGGGTTGAAAGCACAGAGACATCCACCTCCGGAGGAGAAGATAGATGCGGTGAAAGCAAAGCGCACTCTTGCTGCCCTGAAGCAACCAGCGAAAAGTAAGCCGAAGGGCAACTATGACCGCATTATTCAAAAGACATTTCAAGATGCCAAGCGGTCCGGAAGTACAAAAAGTGATCAGAGGTTAGCAGAAGGGCGAGCTGGGAAACAAATTGCCCAGCTCGGCGAACAAGCGAACCAATCGTGCCCCCCGCTCAAGGTGTCTAGCGACATGGTCGCTAATGATCCGAGGATGGTGCCCGGTTATACCAATCTTGCAGATTACGCGTCCGACGATGTACACTATGATTTCATGGACGTGCAGATAGAAAGATACGAGTACAAAAAGCCTCTCGTAAAAAATGAAAGATCTCTATCAACGAATATGCGAAGATTGCATGATTGGTACATGAAAATCTGCAGAGAGTCTGGGGGGAGGAATAACTTGTATCTGAGAGTTAAACCGGAGCATGACCTCGTTGGAATTGACCTGTTGCCTGTTCCATTTGAGGAGTTCTATCAATTTTTCAATCAATTGGCCCTCGATAAAACAACGATCACCTGCTACTGTCTGTAAGTAGTACTACTTCTGTCATTAAGTCTCTCTATATAGCTGATCTTCATTGCATGTATTTATAATTATCCTCACTATATTATGCAGATTGAAGATCGTCGAATTGAAGAAAAGACAAGTAGGTGATATTGGGTTTATTAACACATACCTCATAGATGCAACCGAGGTTAAATTGCGTCCCGGCGATACCGAGACCAACTTGCTACGATCGTTGGTGGTAAATGAAAACAAAGATATAATACTCTTTCCTTACAACTTCAAGTGAGTGTTAATGTCTTGTGCATATTTGGTTTCCCTTATATATATCAGTCAAGTTTATAGTGATGTAATGATCTCATGCATTCGTGCGCAGCTTCCACTATATTCTCTTAGAGTTTAAGCTTGAGAAGGGAATAGTAACTGTCTTCGACTCTAAACGTAAAGATCCCGAGGAGTATGCGGACATGACTCAAATGCTAGCCAGGTAAGTTAAATCGATCAATATTATCCACCATGCATATATATCAGCAACTTCATTTCTGATATCAACTAATTGTTTCCTTTGTCTGGCAGGGCTTGGAAAACATTCATCAAAAAAGCTCCGGGACTGCCGAAGAAGCTACAATTTAGATACCCGAAAGTAAGTACTATATAGTAGCATGTTCCGCGCACGCATCTCCTATATCTTGATTCAAGCGCTAGCTAGTTTCATCAATACCAATTTGGCATTCTTGCTTATCAGTTTGATTGAGCTCTATTTCTTGTAAAGTGGTTGTGGCAGGAACCCGGGAATGATTATTGTGGATACTACATTTGCGAGTCCATCCGCCACACGACCTGTGAGCGGGGCTACACTGATGAACAATTTAAAGTGCGTAAGCAATCAATAATATTCACAAATTTATAGCATCATTTCATGTATTGACCCCCTACTTCAAATTAGATGTTTCGGATGCGGGATGAACTCCTAACACCAGATCGTCTGCGAGCAATTCAAGAGGAATTGACGGCATTCTTCCTTGAACACGTGATCGCTGAAGACGGAGAATACTATGTGGACCCTGCATCCATGTGTTAGGAGATTATTTTTGTAAGAGATAATTATTGTATATATGTGCCCGGTAGTGTCGGATAGATATACGAGAACTTGTTGTTCGACCAATCTCTCGGAGAAGGAGAGGTGGTCGATATTATTACTTCTCTCTGTATGCATATATATATATGTTGATTATATATACGAGATCTTCTGTTCCTTCGTTTTGCTTAGTAGCTAGCAGCTAGCTAGCTAGCTAGCGTGACTCTAGTCCATATATATACGTATGTGTAGTATGTAGCGTCGACCAAAAGCACGGACATAAGAGAGAACACTTCTCTCTATTAATTAGCTAGCTAACACAATATATCAAACACCTAAATTAACCCCCAAAACCTAAAACCCCCCTCCCCTTTCAAAAAAAAAACAAAAACCACAGCCACAGAAATGCTGACACGTGGATGCCTTTTGGTCCCGGTTGGTACCACCAACCGGGACTAAAGCCCCTCCTGCCTGGACTCGGTGCACAGGCCACGTGGACACCCTTTAGCCCCGGTTCTGGATTGAACCGGGACTAAAGGGTCAGAGCATTAGTACCGACCCTCTTGTCCCGGTTACAGAACCGGGGCTAAAGGCCCAGATGAACCGGGTCTGATCCCCCTTTATCTACTAGTGAGGGTGAGCGTCTCTCAAGTCCGCCGGTACGGCGCCTTGCGAGCCATGGCGAGAGGGAAGGGTCCCTCTGCGGCACGAGAGACGACGGATGTGTGTTGTCTTTCTACTTGGGCGTTGGTCGGACTCACTTACCACACTCTGTTGCAAGCAGATCCTCGACGTGCTCGTGTGCGCCCCATCCCTAGATGGCTGTTTGGCTGCAATCTTCGGCTAGGACAAGGTTCGAGCTTTGTTTTCCGGTTTTCTTTTTGAGCTTGTTCGTCCCGTTGAGTTGTAAGCTTCCTAGAGTGCCCCTTGAATCGTTTGGTCGTGGGGGTTTGTGTGTGTTTGTATTTCCTGGCCGGTTGTAGGATCGAAAGTAGGTCTAGAGGGGGGGTGATTAGACTACTTGACAATATAAAAAATCTGCCTTTAGATCATGCAAAGTTTTTGGCAGTTTCACAAACAAGATCAGTTCAAGTAACACCCTACACATGCAATTCTAGAGTTTATGCAGCGGAAAGTAAATTGCACATGTAAAAGAGAGGTGGAGAAGATCAAACGCAGTTTGGTGACACGGAGATTTTTGTCGTGGTTCCGATAGGTGGTGCTATCGTACATCCACGTTGATGGAGACTTCAACCCACGGAGGGTAACGGCTGCGCGAGTCCACGGAGGGCTCCACCCACGAAGGGTCCACGAAGAAGCAACCTTGTCTATTCCATCACGGCCTACGCCCACGGAGGACTAGCCTTACTCGGGGTAGATCTTCACGAAGTAGGCGATCTCCTTGCCCTTACAAACTTCTTGGTTCAACTCCACATCATCAAGACGGAGGCTCCCAAGCGACACCTAACCAATCTAGGAGGCACCACCCCCCAAAAGGTAATAGATGGTGTTGATGGTGATGAACTCCTTGCTCTTGTGCTTCAAATGATAAACTCCCCAACACTCAACTCTCCTCACTGATATGGCTGTGGTGGAAGAAAGGTTTGAGTGGAAAGCAACTTGGGAAGGCTAGAGATCAAGTTTCATATGGTAGGAATGGAATGGCTTGATCTCAACACAAGGGTAGGTGGTTCACTTCTCAGAAAGTGTATGGTAGGAATGGTAGTACTTTCTGATGGCTCTCCTCACAAATGAGGAGGGGGTGGAGGGGTATATATAGCCTCCACACAAAATCCAACCGTTACACACACATTTGACCAATCTCGGTCAGACTGAAGTGAAAACTCGGTCAGACCGAAAGTTCAAATATAGTGAACGTTGGGATTTTCGGTGGGACCGAAAATACCATCTCGGTGAGACCGAAGTGAGTCAAAGGTTAGGGTTTGCCATTTCGGTGAGACCGAAAATATAAACTCGGATATTCCGAATTGATGTCAACTGATCACAGAAGGTTGGCAGCCCTATTTCGGTGAGACCGAAACTCAGAATCGGTTTGACCGAGAAGCTAGGGTTTGGAGAAACAACTGAAGTGGTTCATCTCGGTGGGACTGAGTTGGAGAAATCGGTGTGACCGAGAAGTTAGGGTTTGTAGAGATAACTTCATCTCGGTGAGACAGAGTTGGTTTGACCGAGATTACTTATGGGTGTGTGTTAAGTAGTGAATAGTGCTGATAGTTGAGGGAGTTAGATCACCAAGCACTTGAGCAACAAGAACATTAACACAACCTCATCCCCTTTTAATAGTATTGGCTTTTCCTATGGACTCAATGTGATCTTTGATCACTAAACCAAAAATGGAGTCTTGAGCTTTTGCCAATGCTTGTCTTAGCATTTTGAGGGGTCCACTTCTTCAGACATTTCCATACCCATATCATCGAACTTCTCTGAAATGATTCTCAAGATAATATTAGTTCAATGATATATATGTTGTTATTAATTACCAAAACCACCCGGGGATTAGTTGCACTTTCAAACAGAGAGCATGCCAAGTTGATGCGATGGCACAGTGAGGACCGTAAGAAAGACGGGAAGTTGAGAGCACCCGCTGACGGGTCGCAATGGAGAAAAATCGAGAGAAAGTACTGGGAGGAGTTTGCAAAGGACGCAAGGAACGTATGGTTTGCTTTAAGCGCGGATGGCATTAATCCTTTCGGGGAGTAGAGCAGCAATCAAAGCACCTGACCCGTGACTCTATGTATGTATAACCTTCCTCCTTGGATGTGCATGAAGCGAAAGTTCATTATGATGCCAGTTCTCATCCAAGGCCCTAAGCAACCCAGCAACGACATTGATGTGTACCTAAGGCCATTAGTTGAAGAACTTTTACAGCTGTGGAATGGAAACGGTGTACGTGGGTGGGATGAGCACAAACAGGAGGAATTTGACCTAAAGGCGTTGCTATTCGTGACCATCAATGATTGGCCCGCTCTCAGTAACCTTTCAGGACAGACAAACAAAGGATACCACGCATGCACGCACTGTTTAGATGACACTGAAAGTATATACCTGGACAAGTGCAGGAAGAATGTGTACCTGGGCCATCGTCGATTTCTTCCGACCAACCATCAATGTCGAAAGAAAGGCAAGCATTTCAAAGGCGAGGCAGACCACTGGAAGAAGCCCGCCATGCGTACCGGTGATCACGTACTTGCTATGGTCAATGATTTACACGTAATCTTTGGAAAGGGCCCTGGCGCACTAGCTGTTCCGAATGACGATGAGGGACACGCACCCATGTGGAAGAAGAAATCTATATTTTGGGACCTACCCTACTGGAAAGACCTAGAGGTCCGCTCTTCAATCGACGTGATGCACGTGACGAAGAACCTTTGCGTGAACCTGCTAGGCTTCTTGGGCGTGTATGGAAAGACAAAAGATACAGCTGAGGCACGGGAGGACCTGCAACGTTTGCACGAAAAAGACGGCATCCCTCCGAAGCAGTATGAAGGTCCTGCCAGCTATGCTCTTACGAAAGAAGAGAAAGAAATCTTCTTTGAATGCCTTTTCAGTATGAAGGTCCCGACTGGCTTCTCGTCGAATATAAAGGGAATAATAAATATGGCAGAGAAAAAGTTCCAGAACCTAAAGTCTCATGACTGCCATGTGATTATGACGCAACTGCTTCCGGTTGCATTGAGGGGGCTTCTATCGGAAAACGTCCGATTAGCCATTGTGAAACTATGTGCATTCCTCAATGCAATCTCTCAGAAGGTGATCGATCCAGAAATCGTACCAAGGCTAAGGAGTGATGTGGCGCAATGTCTTGTCAGTTTCGAGCTTGTGTTCCCACCATCCTTCTTCAATATCATGACACACGTCCTAGTTCATCTAGTCGACGAGATTGTCATTCTGGGGCCCGTATTTCTACACAATATGTTCCCCTTTGAGAGGTTCATGGGAGTCCTCAAGAAATATGTCCGTAACCGCGCAAGGCCAGAAGGAAGCATCTCCATGGGCCATCAAACAGAGGATGTCATCGGGTTTTGTGTTGACTTCATTCCTGGCCTTAATAAGATAGGTCTCCCTAAATCGCGGTATGAGGGGAGACTGACTGGAAAAGGCACGCTTGGAAGGGACTCAATAATATGCAGGGACGGTTATTCTTGGTCTCAAGCACACTACACAGTTCTACAGAACTCTACATTGGTGACCCCGTATGTCGATGAACACAAGAACAGTCTGCGCTCCAAACACCCGGAGCAGTGCGACGACTGGATTACACGTGAACACATCAGGACTTTCAGCAGTTGGTTGGAAACACGTCTCAGAGGTGACAACACTGTTTGTGATGAGTTGTACTTGTTGTCCAGGGGACCATCTTCGACTGTATTGATTTACAAAGGATACGAGATAAATGGGAATACATTTTACACGATTGTCCAAGATCAAAAGAGCACCAACCAAAACAGCGGTGTCCGCTTTGATGCAACAACCGAGAGGGGAAAGGACACATATTATGGTTACATAGTGGACATATGGGAACTTGACTACGGACATGATTTTAAGGTCCCTTTGTTTAAGTGTAACTGGGTCAATCTGTCAGGAGGCGGGGTACAGGTAGACCCATAGTACGGAATGACAACAGTGGATCTGAAAAATCTTGGATACACTGACGAACCGTTCGTCCTAGCCAATGATGTGGCACAGGTTATCTATGTGAAGGACATGTCTACCAGACCGAGAAAAAGAAAAGATAAGGAAGCGAATACATCATACGATGAGCTAAAGCGCCACATAGTTCTTTCAGGAAAAAGGGACATCCTGGGAGTGGAGGGCAAGACAGACATGTCTGAAGATTATGAAAAGTTTCATGAAATTCCTCCCTTCAAAGTCAAGGCTGACCCAAGCATCCTGATAAACGATGAAGATTATCCATGGTTACGGCGCAATAAGCAAATGACACAAGCGAAGAAAAAGTGAAGAGTTATTTCCGCAACTATTATGATGATACCATGCCAACTTTGTAACAAACGAGTATGATACCATTGTCCGTTTGTACTATTCAAATTTCAATACTACTTGCACTAACAAAACAAAACAAAACAAAACAAACTTGAAAAATAAATAGCAACAATAAGTATTTTGTTGTAAGTATAAACAAAATAAAATAAATAAAGCAACAAAGAAAATAAATAAAGAAAGTAAAATAAATAAAGCAACTCTAAATACAGCAAAAAACAACTTAGAAATAAACAAAGAAAATAAAATAAATAAAGCAACTCTAAATACAGCAAAAAACAACTTAGAAATAAATAGCAACAATAAGTATTTTGTTGTAATTAAGTATAAACAAAATAAAATAAATAAAGCAACAAAGAAAATAAATAAAGGAAGTAAAATAAATAAAGCAACTCTAAATACAGCAAAAAATGTTTGTGGATCGCCGAGCAGTCGGGGGTCGAGGGGTCGAGAGAGGTTGCCTAGCTAGTGTCAAAGTATTGAAAAATTCCATGACTTCATCATTTGCCAGAAGTAACCGGGGCATGTTGGTACGAAGTTATGCAAAGATGTTTTGGAACGGAGTTCCTGATAGGTTAATCCGTCTTTTGTTATGGATTATCTTATCTGGGACTCCGTTCCAAAACAACTTTGGAGAGCTTCGTACCATCATTCTACTGTTACTTTTGCCTAATGATGAAGTATTGGTTTTGTTGAATCCTTTGACACTAGCTAGACAAAATGTGACATGAGGGGGTCTAGGGTTTGTGGATCGCCGAGCAGTCGAGGGTTGAAGCTAGTTCTACGTTTGCCATTAATATATCCATCTGTCATGTTTGAATAATAATTGGCATGTTGTAAATATTTGTAGAAACAATGGACGACAACACCCGAGACCTAGCACAAGAAGCGATGTTGATGGACATAATCGCAGACGGGCAAAATGCCGTCAGGTCGTTTCTCAACGACACCGATGAGCAGGTCGAACAAGAGCTGCAGCTGGAAGATCTAGGCTATGATATTGATGAATTCGGTGACCCAATGCACATGGAAGAAGTAGACCGTGAGGACGGCTCCGGTGACCCAATGCCGGTGCAAGAAGGAGACCGTGATGCTGGCTCCGGTGACCGAACCGAGTCCGGCCAGGAGGTATATATGTTAGTTAAGCATGTGCTGACTAGTTAATTGATTCATTCATTAACTCTCGTCTTTGTTCCTTTTCTAGCCCTCCGGATCGAGCAAATCTTCGGTAAAGAGACGAGGAGCGAAGAAAAAGTTGAGGCCGGATGAAAAGTTTGAGATCTCAGAAATCTCGCGCTCCGGCGAGCCGATTGCACCCATCCGCACAAAGAACGCATTTGTTAATCAGTGCGGGGTTCTGGTTAGGGACAAGATCCCGATCAGCATCCATCAATGGTTAAAGCCGGCTGCAAACGACGCTCAGGTGACTTATGTCACAGATATGCAGAAAGAAGATCTTTGGACTGAGCTGGAGTCAAACTTCGTCCTACCGCGAGAGGTTGATCCGGCGAAGCCAGTTAAAGAGGACTTAATCAAGTCTTATGCACTTTCGAAGATGGCAGACCAATTCAGGGCATGGAAGAAAAAACTGAATACGTTTGTCAGAGAGAAAACGACTCCAGAATTCGTGGGCATATATGAGAAGATCAAAGATGACTGGCCCGCATTTGTGGCCCATAAGAAGTCGGAAAAGAGTCAGAAGATGTCGGAGACAAACCGGATAAATGCTGCAAAGAAGATGCATCACCATCGCACGGGGTCGGGCGGCTACCTCGTAGCCCGGCCTAAGTGGGCCAGGGCTGAGAATGATCTGCTTCAGAAAGGGATCGAACCAGAGACAATGCACTGGCCAGAACGTTGCCGGACTTGGTTCTTCGGGGCTGGCGGATCCTTGGACCCTGTAACAGGGTGGTGCATTTGGACGGACAAGCAATTGGAAACACCACTCAGGAAGATGCGGCAGTATATCAAAGCAGCGCATGCTGGGACGTTCATCCCCGACAGAGAGAACGACGAGCTGACAATGGCCCTCGGGAATCCTGAGCACCCTGGACGGACACGAGGCACGCCAGGCTCCCTTCCGTGGCGTGCTGGGTTTCCGGACGCAGGAGGCTACAAATGCCACGACAGGAGGAAGAAAATGGAGATGACCGAAATCCAGGCGCTGCGGGCCAGAATACAAGCGATAGAGGAACGGGAAGCAAATCGGGAGAAAAGAATTGCCGAAGCTTCCCCTGAAGCTACCCCGCCATCTCAGCGGAGAAGCAGCGTGGCTTCCACCGACCTGCCAGAGCCTGCCTTGACGGCTACTGCCAGGAATCCTGTGGATGCTATCACGCAGGCACAAAATTGCCACCTTATGGCACAGTGGATGAATCTGAAGGTCAAGGCGGCTGCTGGCTCTGTTTATCCTACTGGACCCGGCGACACTTTTCACTGCCGGCCGATTCCAGAAGGATATGCTAGGGTGATGGTGGATGAAATTACGGAGGGATTTGAGGAGCTCCAGCTTGACCACCCTACCGGTGAAGGGGAGACTCGGCTGGGTTCTTCACTGAAGACTCCATGCCTATGGCGGAAGGACCTAATCAACATTCTCAACTGGACGCCTCCGCCTCCTCCTCCTCCGACGACGAGTCAGGGCACTCCGCCTCCTCCACCGCCTCCTCCTCCGGCGAGTGACCATCAGGGCACTCCGGCTCCTTCTCCGGCGCGTGGCGGCACTCCGCCTCCTTCGCCGCCGGCGCGTGGCGGCACTCCGCCTCCTTCGCCGCCGGCGCGCCCGGGCAGACAGCCTGCTCCTCCTTCTCCGCCTAATCAGCAAGGGCGGAAGAGACCTGCCGCCGCTCCGGCTGCTCCTGCTCCGGCGCCTAAGCAAGTAAAAAAGACAGCCGCTTCGTCTGGTCCGGCGACGTCTACCAGTACAGCCAGAGGCGGGAGGCGATGCAGATTCGGTCCTTCTCTCACGCCTCTAGAGAAGTTACCGTACGAGAGGTCCGACGAGGAAAACATGAAGATCGCTGAAGGCGAAGTGAAGGACTTTTTTGAAGGGTTGAAAGCACAGAGACATCCACCTCCGGAGGAGAAGATAGATGCGGTGAAAGCAAAGCGCACTCTTGCTGCCCTGAAGCAACCAGCGAAAAGTAAGCCGAAGGGCAACTATGACCGCATGATTCAAAAGACATTTCAAGATGCCAAGCGGTCGGGAAGTACAAAAAGTGATCAGAGGTTAGCAGAAGGATGAGCTGGGAAACAAATTGCCCAGCTCGGCGAACAAGCGAACCAATCGTGCCCCCCGCTCAAGGTGTCTAGCGACATGGTCGCTAATGATCCGAGGATGGTGCCCGGTTATACCAATCTTGCAGATTACGCGTCCGACGATGTACACTATGATTTCTTGGAAGTGCAGATACAAAGATACGAGTACGGGAAGCCTCTCGTCAAAAATGAAAGATCTCTATCAACGAATATGCGAAGATTGCATGATTGGTACTTGAAAATCTGCAGAGAGTCTGGGGGGAGGAATAACTTGTATTTGAGAGTTAAACCGGAGCATGACCTCGTTGGAATTGACCTGTTGCCTGTTCCATTTGAGGAGTTCTATCAATTTTTCAATCAATTGGCCCTCGATAAAACAACGATCACCTGCTACTGTCTGTAAGTAGTACTACTTCTGTCATTAAGTTTCTCTATATAGCTGATCTTCATTGCATGTATTTATAATTATCCTCACTATATTATGCAGATTGAAGATCGTCGAATTGAAGAAAAGACAAGTAGGTGATATTGGGTTTATTAACACATACCTCATAGATGCAACCGAGGTTAAATTGCGTCCCGGCGATACCGAGACCAACTTGCTACGATCGTTGGTGGTAAATGAAAACAAAGATATAATACTCTTTCCTTACAACTTCAAGTGAGTGTTAATGTCTTGTGCATATTTGTTTTCCCTTATATATATCAGTCAAGTTTATAGTGATGTAATGATCTCATGCATTCGTGCGCAGCTTCCACTATATTCTCTTAGAGATTAAGCTTGAGAAGGGAATAGTAACTGTCTTCGACTCTAAACGTAAAGATCCCGAGGAGTATGCGGACATGACTCAAATGCTAGCCAGGTAAGTTAAATCGATCAATATTATCCACCATGCATATATATCAGCAACTTCATTTCTGATATCAACTAATTGTTTCCTTTGTCTGGCAGGGCTTGGAAAACATTCAGCAAAAAAGCTCCGGGACTGCCGAAGAAGCTACAATTTAGATACCCGAAAGTAAGTACTATATAGTAGCATGTTCCGCGCGCACATCTCCTATATCTTGATTCAAGCGCTAGCTAGTTTCATCAATACCAATTTGGCATTCTTGCTTATCAGTTTGATTGAGCTCTATTTCTTGTAAAGTGGTTGTGGCAGGAACCCGGGAATGATTATTGTGGATACTACATTTGCGAGTCCATCAGCCACACGACCTGTGAGCGGGGCTACACTGATGAACAATTTAAAGTGCGTAAGCAATCAATAATATTCACAAATTTATAGCATCATTTCATGTATTGACCCCCTACTTCAAATTAGATGTTTCGGATGCGGGATGAACTCCTAACACCAGATCGTCTGCGAGCAATTCAAGAGGAATTGGCGGCATTCTTCCTTGAACACGTGATCGCTGAAGACGGAGAATACTATGTGGACCCTGCATCCATGTGTTAGGAGATTATTTTTGTAAGAGATAATTATTGTATATATGTGCCCGGTAGTGTCGGATAGATATACGAGAACTTGTTGTTCGACCAATCTCTCGGAGAAGGAGAGGTGGTCGATATTATTACTTCTCTCTGTATGCATATATATATATGTTGATTATATATACGAGATCTTCTGTTCCTTCGTTTGCTTAGTAGCTAGCAGCTAGCTAGCTAGCTAGCGTGACTCTAGTCCATATATATACGTATGTGTAGTATATGTAGCGTCGACCAAAAGCACGGACATAAGAGAGAACACTTCTCTCTATTAATTAGCTAGCTAACACAATATATCAAACACCTAAATTAACCCCCAAAACCTAAAACCCCCCCTCCCCTTTCAAAAAAAAAAAACAAAAACCACAGCTACAGAAATGCTGACACGTGGATGCCTTTTGGTCCCGGTTGGTACCACCAACCGGGACTAAAGCCCCTCCTGCCTGGACTCGGTGCACAGGCCACGTGGACACCCTTTTGCCCCGGTTCTGGATTGAACCGGGACTAAAGGGTCAGAGCATTAGTACCGACCCTGTTGCCCCGGTTCCAGAACCGGGGCTAAAAGGCCAAATGAACCGGGGCTAAATCCCCTTTATCTACTAGTGACGTACTTCCTCTCAAATGGAAGGAACTTCGGCAACACATCCTCGTGTCCACCGGTTCCACTCTTGGTTATCTCTTACCTTTACTTGTGCAAGCTTTATTGTGTTAGATCATTTACTTGCGTGTGTGTGTGCTTGTTATTGTTGCATCATATAGGTTGCTCACTTAGTTGCACATCTAGGCAACCTATTTTGTTGCTACGTTTAATTTGGTCAAGAAAAGTTAAAAAATTGTTAGTTGCCTATTCACCCCTCCCCCCTCTAGTCAACCATATCGATCCTTTCAATTGGTATTAGAGCCTCGTCTCTTTATTAAGTACATTACGATCCAAAGAGTATGGGTGACACCGTAGTCGAGACGGATGAGCACTTCGGTGGGAGCCCATCCTTGTCTACGGCCGATGGGGGATCCTCGGTCTCTCGTGAGGAGTTCAATGCGGCTTTGGACACATTGAAAACCTCTATGACGACCAGGTCAAAGGCATGTTCAAAGAATTTCTTGATGAGCTTAAATTATCCACCGCACCGTTGGAAGTGGCTAGTCCCACTAACAAGGTGACAGATACTCTTGCCGACAAGGGGGGAGCTAGTAGTGACCAAGCTCATGTGCCTAAAAGAGGGAGTGGCATCTTTGCCCATGTTGAACCTCCCATTACCTATGGAGGACCCGTTCCCTCTACGCATCTAAATCATGTTGGTCCTCCCCCGAAGTATGTAAAAAATGCAGATTTCGCTACTTGGGTCTTTCGCTTTAAATGTCATTTAAATCATTGTTCTACTAATCTTTGGAGAATTATTGAGCAAGGTTTCTATCCACACGAGCCATACAACTTCACTCCTAGAGAAGCCGTGGATCATCAATTCAACGAGTCTGTTCTCTGCATTCTCCAAGATGCTATCCCTCCCGAAGATATTGCTCATCTCCGACATTTCTCTGTGGGCAAGGAAGCATGGGAACATGTGGTCTCCTTGTACAAGGGAAGTGCAAGCATTCAACGCTCAAACTATGAAGTTGTGCAACATGAGGCCGATGAGTTCGCCATGATCGAAGATGAAGAACCTCGTGAACTTTAACGAAGATTAACCACTTTCGCGGTCTCACTTCGAGATCATGGGAGCAAGGATACAGATGACAATTTGATCAAGCACAAGTTTCTCAAGGCCATGATGCCCTATCACAAGTCCATGTCCTCCATCATCCGTCAAAGGCCGGACTTCCACACCTTATCCTCAAGTGAAGTGTTGGACGAGTTTGTTGCTATGAGGATCTTGGACAAGGCCACCGACAATGCGGTGTTGCGGTCTCAACGATCAAAGAAACCCAACCTTGCTTTGAAGGCCAAGGCTTGTGTGGAAGAAGAGGATGAAGAGGAATGTTGCCCCGAAGACAACAAATATGCATATCATGAGCACATGGCTCTTCCTTCATGACAATTTCGGGGCAACAAGAAGAACTCAAGACCCAACTTCAATAAGAACAACTCAAGTGGCTTCAAGGGCAAGCAACAAGTGAGGACGTGCTACAATTGTGGAAATGTGAGTCATTTTGTTGTGGATTGCCCATATGAGAAAAGGGAAGACAATGGAGGCAAGCTTATCCGAAAAGACAAGGCCAAGTCTTTCCCCAACAAGAACAACTTCACCAAGAAGACTCCTTCCAGAGGATTGGTGGCACAAGAAGAGTATGATGAGGATGATGATGATGATGATGATGATGAAGAAGAGATGGTTACCATGGCTACCGTTGCCATTGCAACAACTTCACGGTTATCCCTCTTCGATTCACCCACCGAGAACATCACCGCCAAGTGCCTCATGGCTAAAGCCACCAACAAGGTAACCCCCAACATGAAGTCTACCATCACTACTAATCCCTCATTTACGGATTGCATTGATGAAAGTGAGGGGCAGAGGAGGAGGAAAATGAATTTGAGTCATTTATGAGTAAGCTCAAAGGTAAATCCAAGAAGCACTTCGTTGCTCTCTTGGAACAACTTGGTGAAGCCAATGACATGATCGAGGCTCACGAAGAGACCATCTCTAAGATGGAAGGTCATATTCGAGACTATGCCGATGAGATATCAGATCTCTCTAATGCGCTTGAGGAAGAGTGTGGTCTTCGTTTGGCTCTTGTGGAGTCACACAACGATAATCATGCTAAATTAAAGAAAGATCTTGATCATGCTATTGTTGCCTCTCGTGTGCTCAATTCCAAAAGGCCAAACTTGTGGTTGACCATGCTAGACTCAAGGGGGAGTTTGGTATACTTGACAAGGCTCACAAGGTCTTGAAGAGTGTTCATGCTAGCCTCAAAGAGTCTCATGATCAACTTCAAGTTTTGCTAACCAAGGGGAAAGCCACTTTTCCTCACATGGTTTTAATTGATAATGCAAATGCTACTAACCCATGTTGGGAGCATGTGCATCTTGTGGAGGAGAATGCCTAGTTGAAGAAGCAACTTGAGAAAGGCCTTGTATCTTGCATACAAGGTGAGAAGAACCTCAACGACCTTTTGAGCAATCAAAAGGAAGATGTTGCCAAGGAGGGGATTGGGTTTGCACCCAAGTCCAAGAAGAAGAAGAATGACAAGACCAAGCAACCTCTTCCTCCCAAGCAAACCTTTGTGAAGGAGGGAGAGGGTACTTCTACGGAGAAGAAGAACAATGTGAAGGGTGGTGGAGTCAAGAAGGGCATTGCCGCTCCTTCCAACAAAGCCGACGACTTTAACCCGTCTTATGTGTTATGACGTGCTAGTGATGGGCATGTTTATGCTAAATTTATCGGTTCTTCTTATGAGTACATTGAATGGTTTATTTGGGTTCCTAAGGCCCTTGTTGCTAACATCAAAGGACCCATTACAAAATGGGTACCTAAAACCAAGCATTGATCTCTTGTAGGATTTTGCTTCCGGTGGGGGGTCATGGTTGCTCGATAGTGGAGCCACAAATGATATGACCGGAAGCAAAGACTTGGTGGTGGACGTGCACAAAGGTTCATCTATGCCCACCAATGTCGAATGGGGTGATGTTTCATCTTCTAAGGTATTGGATCTTGGCAAGGTTGTCGTTTCTCATGATCTCACGATCGAGAAAGTCATGCTTGTTGAGGCATACAATTTACTTTTCGTTCGTCAACTTGCACTCATGTGTTTTGTTACTTTCTTTGATATTGATTCTGTGGCCCTCTTGTGGAGCAAGACTCTTAAAGTAGCCTTTGTTGGGTATGTCGAGAACGGTCTCTATGTGGTCAACTTCTCGGAGCGACCCACTAAGACTGCGACATGCCTAATGGCTAAATTTGACGTGGGATGGCTTTGGCATCGCCGTTTAGCCCACGTCAATATGAGATCTTTGCAAAATCTTCTCAAGGGGGACCATGTCCGTGGACTAACAAATGTTAGTTTTGCCAAAGATCGTGCTTGCAGTGCTTGTATCGAAGGAAAGCTACATGAGAAGGGTCACCCTCCCACGACTATCATCAACTCGACGAGGCCTTTGGAGCTCCTTCACATGGATCACTTTGGGCCTCCATCATTTGATAGTCTTGGGGGTAGAAAGTATTGCTTGGTGATTGTGGATGATTTTTCAAGATACACTTGGGTGTATTTATTCAAGAGGAAGAGTGAGACCCAACAAACCATCATCAACTTTGCAAATGAAGCTCAACGTCAACATGATGCAAAGATCTTGATGATTCGAAGTGAAAACGGCACCGAGGTCAAGAACTAAACCTTGGATGAGTTCCTTAGTGATGAGGGATCAGGCATCAATATGCCGCACCTTATACCCCTTACCAAAATGGTGTGGCGGAGAGGAAGAACCGAACATTGATGGACGTGGCAAGGACCATGATGGCGGAGTTTTAAAGTCTCCGTACAACTTTTGGGCCGAAGCCATCAACACCGCTTGTCATGCATCCAATCGGCTCTATCTCCACAAAGTCTTGAACAAGACTCCGTATGAGATACTTACTGGTAACAAGCCCAACCTCAAGTACTTCTGGGTGTTCGGTTGTAAGTGTTTCATACTCAAGAAAGGTGTTCGTTTGTCTAAATTTGAGGCTAGAGCTCATGAGGGCATATTTGTTGGTTATGCTACAAACTCTCATGCTTACCGTGTCCTCAATCAATCCACCTGTCCGGGTTTTGGTGCGACATATGCCAAAGGATGGCTTATCATGCATGGGGACAAGAGTATGTCGCCGGGCCCTGGAAGCGGGATAAGGCGATACTTGGGACGCCTACGAATCTTACCCAGGTTCGGGGCTCTCCGTGGAGATAACACCCGTAGTCCTATTCTGCGGGGGCTCCGCGTCATGACTAATGTCAATATGGTAGCTACAAGGTTGCTCCTTGAGCTGTGTCGTCTAGAGGAGGAAGAAGGGAAAGGCTAGCTCTCTACCTTCTCTCTAGGGAACGGGAGTGATCACTAGGGTCTCTTCCTATCGATGCTTCTCTCTCTCTCTCTGTGTGTGTCTCTTAGGGTCCAACCCCTCCACATGGACGACCCTGGGGAGTTTATATAGGCCTACACCCAGGGGTACAATGGTAATCTGGGTGGAGTGGCCCCCGGCCGTCAGTGTCTCTGGGTGCCGGCCTCTCCGCCATCTGCTGGGGCCCGCCGTCTGTGGGCCCGCATGATTGTCTTATACTGTTGGCGTCCATCTGCTGACGGGAGCATCGTCAGGAGGGGAATGACTACAGTGCCACTGCCTCTTGGTCGTACACTGCCACCACGTCCTATCTTGTCATCTTGATGGGGTTCAGACTCCCAGGGCACGGTTAGCCGCCTGCTACAAGGCGGCCCGTCCCCCAGGCCGCCTGCCAAAGGTTGCTTGCTTCTGGGTGGCTCCCTGACGGGTGGGGCCTGCCGCCTGTTGGCCACTCCGCCTATGGGTAGTGGGATCATGGCCTCCTCTGACCAAGGCTAGGTCATGGGTAACATGGCTACAGTGATACGCCATTTAGGGTCCGCAAGGTACACTCTCACTGTAGCCATGCTTCTGTGGATTCTTTAGGGACAAGCTTAACTGTAGCCATGCTTTAGTCTCGTCGCAGATCTCCAGCGCGTGCCCCGAGGAGGGAAGCACGGGGCCGTCTTCCAGAGGCTGGCCGCTAGGCTGCCGCCTGTCAGTGCTCCGCCGCCTATTGGCAGCCGGCTCCTGGGCGTTGCGGCCCCAGGAGGCGGCCCGATGCACAGGCGGCTAGAGGACGATAGGCGGCCCCTATTTGTCTTGAAACGCCATGGGTGGTCGATGGAGACACCCGTGGTCAATATCTCCGACAGTAGTCCCCGAAGCTCGTGGAGTTCTGCGGTCGTGAGCGGGACTGTAGGGCTCCAGCAACTTCTCTCTCTAAGTAAGGTTTGGTTGTGCTTCTGGTCCGTCTTCTGGATGGGCCGGCTTCTAGCAGCCAGGCCTTTGTCTTAGAGTCTCCGGGAAGAAGATACCGCGCGGATGGTGGGCCGTGGCATGGTTTTTCCACCCGTTGGTGGCGTTCCATGCGTCATCATCTCGCCATGCCGCCCTACCAGACCAGGCACGCGATGGGACGCAGTAGTAGGCCGGGGCCCACCACTGCAGGGCCTCGGCGCGCGCACGGATCTGTTGTGGCAGAGGCAATCGATTGCCCTCCCCACGCGCATTAAAGGCGCGCGGATTAGGTGCGAAAAAGGCACGGGTCATGCGGGACGTGGCGCAGTTAATCCACCGCCCCCGCCACCTCGGCTTCGTCGTCCCGGGCCTATAAGTAGGCGCGGAAGGGGGCGAGCACTGCTCACGCGCACACCCCCGCTCCGTCTTCTTCTTCCTCACACCCTCTTGCGCACTTCGCCACCGTTGCCCGCATCGCTCTGCCAGAGTTTGCCCTCGCCCCAAGCCATGGTCGCGGAAGGGCAGGTCCACCGCTCCGGCGAGTGGGACGGCGGCGACATCATCGACGAGCACGTGTACTACCTCCGCCGCTCGCGGTGGTTGCCTCCCGCCGAGAAGGTCGCCGTGCGTCTTGCGCCGGCGGCCGAGATCAGGCCGGCGCCACGGCTGGGCGAGCATGTAGTCTTCCGCTCGCACTTCCCCTGCGGCTTCGGGCTCCCCATCGGTGGGTTCTTCCACTCCTTCCTCGATTTCTACAACGTGCAGCCTTACCACCTCATGCCGAACACGATGGTGACGCTGTCTGCCTTCATCGTCCTCTGCGAGGGGTACTTCAGGATACTCTCCACGATCGAGTTGTGGAGCGAGCTCTTCTACTTGAAGCTCGGCACCGCACTCCGGGGCGAAGCTGCCTAGTGCGGCGGGTGCGTCGCCGTGAAGCGCACCAGGGCCAAGAATCACTTCCCGAAGCTTGCCCTCATGCATGCGGCGAAGTTGTGGCAGAAGACATACTTTTATGTCTCCAACATCGACCCGGAACACGACTTCATCAATCTGCCGGAGTATGCCGTCGGTCCGCCTGCTGAGCCCCGCGCCTCCTGGAAGTTCCAGCCCATCTCCCTCACGCCTGGGGCCTCTATCGCCGTGAAGCGGCTTCGGGAGATGAAGGAACATGAGGGCCTGGTGTTCTCGGATCTCCTAGCCACTTTTGCGGAGCGCCGAGTGCTGCCGCTGCAGTCCCGCCCGCACCTGATCTGCGACATGAGCGGGCACCGGGACCCGAGCTGGACCTGCACCAAGCAGATGTCGTACAAGGAGGTGGCTCATCTGGTGAACTCCATCTCCACCTGTAAGATGTCCGATTCGGGCTGGGCGTTTGGCAAGCCGCCGTACAGCCGAAACAACCCGCTGCCTGCGGTGAGCCTCCTTTCTCTTTCTCCTTCTTTCCTTCTTCCGCCTGCCCCAGCCGCCTGACCTTTGTGCCGCCTTACAGCTCTTCCCCGGCCAACCGGACCCGGGTTCTAGGCAGCCGGCCCGCCCGTTGATGCCGGACCGCTCCCAGAGCGACACGAGCGACCCCGATCTAGGGGCGGCCGCCATGAAGGAAGAGGAGGTCACAAGCGGCGGGGGCCAGCCAGCTGGCGGCTCATCTGGAGGCGGCGTCGAGGACTGGCCGTACGACGACGAGGAGGAAAAAGTGCCGCCTCGCGTCCAAGAGGCGGACCCGATTGGGAGCAGTAGCTACTCGATGGCGCCGCCAACCACAGCCGGCGGATCGAAGCGCCGGGCCACCGTCGGGCTGCCTGGTGGCCGGCCCAAGAAGCCCAAGGCCTCGGTCGCCACCACCAAACGCCAGGAGGCGGCCGCCAAGGCGGCCCTTCTTAGGGTCCCTAAGCCCAGGCCGACCGTATCCGCGTAAGTGTCGCGTCCTACCTTTCTCTTTATGTTTGTTTCAGTCCTTTGCCCTCTTCGTGGCTGATTTTACTGTCTTAGTGGGACCACATGAACAGTGCCCCGCTTTTCCTTTCGCGAGCTCCTGTTGGCTCGATGGTCGGGGGCACGAACGCCTCTTTCGCGCCGCGCCACGTGGACCTTGCCGCCGCCCTCTGAGAGGCGATGGAGAGGAATGCTCGAGAGGCACGGGAGGAGCGGGAGGCCGCGGCCCGCCGGGAGGTGGAGCTATCCCAGGCGGCGCAGGCAGAAGCCGCCGCCGCGGCCAAGGCCAAAGCCGAGGCGGCCACCAAGACGCAGGCGGACGCCGCCGTCGGGACCCAGGAGCGGGAAGCGGCCCTCCAGCAGTCGGCGAGCCACGCCGATCTCCAGCACGGGGCTCCTCCGGAGCCGTCTGTTCAAGTGCCGGCTGGCGGTGATCAGTCGACCATTGAAAAGGAGGGGGATGACCACGCCGTCATGGAGGCGGAAGCAACCCCTCCTGTGCCGCCTTCTGGGGCATGGGACAGCCGGCCCGGGGGGACGGACGTGCCACCAGCGGAAGGCGTGCTGGTGGTAGGCCCTCTGCCTACCACCCAAGTTCCAGCCCGTCCGCGCCCAGCAAGGGCGGCCTCAGCCCCGCGGCAGGTAGAAGCTGGCGCTGCCAGCTCGTCCTCGCTAGACAACGAGGCCACCAGCGCAGCGCCGCCAGGCTGGACGCCCAGTGGCGGCGGCGTGTTGAACGTCACGTCCCGGGATGTCCTCGATCGATTCAACCCCCTGGGTGAGATCATGCAAACGGTCTTGCGGGAGTTGTTGGCCACGCGGACTTCTGTCCGGGTATGTTGATTTCTGCTTTAATTTTTATTCCTTCAATTTCTCTCGTGGGGGCGCGTCAGCACACCCACTGGGTGTAGTCCCCGAGTTCCGAGCCGGCTGCTGAGCAGGCGGCTTGGAACTCCAAGGTGCTGCTTTGTAACTAACTTGGCTCTCGCCTCCCTTGTTGCAGGATTACCACAATATTTGGGTGGCGGCCTACAACTCCCAGCATGAGGAGCTGGCTCAGCTGAGGACCGCCCTGGCCGACAGCCGGAGTAAGTACCTCTCTTTTTTCTCCTTGCGGGGGCGCGTCAGCGCACCCACTGGGTGTAGTCCCTGAGTTCCGGACCGGCAGCTGAGCAGGCGGCTTGGAACTCCAAGGTTGTCTTGTCTTCTCACTGGTGCTAATGCTCCTCCTCTTCCCTCCTTATCACCAATCGCAACCGACCTCTGCAACCAGCTAGGTGGGGTCCAGGCCGAGCTCACCATGAAGGAGCAGGAGCGCATCCTCGCCGTCCAAGAGCGTGACCGCCTGGCCAAGGAGTTGGCTGGCCAGGCGGTGGCACACAAGGCGGAGCTCAAAAGTCTGGCAGACGCTGAGGAGCTTCTTTGGGCCAAGTTCGAGATTGAATGCTCGAACTGGGCCGAGACAAAGAAGGCCCTGCAGGACGGCTATGGGGCCATCGAGGACATGGTTGACGGTAAGCTGCTTTTCCTTGCTTTCGTATGTTCGTCATCTGTCACAGCAACCGACTCCTTTTTCCTGATTCTTTGTCTTGTCCTTGGCGCAGAGTACTTCCCGGTCCATTCTGTTGCCGCCAGCCAGGCCATTGAGGCCCAACACGACGAGAGGCGCCGGGCGGGTCGGGTGATCGCACCCAATGCGCCCCGGACTCCCATCGAGCAGCTCCTTGCCGTAAGGGCGCGCCTCCAGCCAGCCCATCGTCTGCTCCACCGCCTTCAATGCGCCGGGTCCCAGGTACTGGCCGCCCTCTCGCCAGATGTCCCGGCACCCCGCACTCCTAGCCGGGCCGCCGAATGGCTAGAGGCGGCCGTCGGCCGCTTCGAGGCTTGGAAGGGCGCTGCAGCAAGAGCCGGCACGCGGGTCGCCTTCGAATTTGACAAGGGTTGGTACCCCGATCTGGATCTCGCCCAGCTGGCGACCTTCCGCCTGGAAGCCGAGCCGAGCTGGCAGCGGTACGAGGAGACCTCATCAAGCGAGCCGCTGCGGTAGCTGAATATGCCGACACTACCGTCTTCATCCCGGAGTTGGATGAAAACGGCCATGTGGTGCCGCCTGACAACTTTGGGCTGGACCTGGCGGCGCCGGAGGAGCTGGATGAGGAGATCGCCTCGAGCGACGAGGGTTAGGACGAGGATGACGACGACGAGGAAGGCGGCTTTCTGGAAGAGGAGCCGCCCGATCGTCATCAACCCGACCAAGCCTCGACAAGCAGACCCCGCGGAACTACACCGTCTGCCACGGAAGGCGACCAGGCCAAGACCCACCAAGCGGCCCCCTCAGCAGCCGGCCCAACGGACCCAGTCGTGCCACCTGCTTTGCCTGCTGCACCTTTGGCATAGGCGGCCATGCTATCTTTTCTTTCTTGTTTTCTTTATGACTTGGTAGGGTTAGTCTTGAACAATTCCACCCACTGGGTGTATCAGAAACATTTGCTAGAAGGCGGCCATGGAGGCCTTTTGTTATGTAAATATTCTCTTAATCCTGCATATGTTTATGCTATTTGCCGGGATCTAGAGTTAGCACCGTCCTTTGTTCCTTCGGGCATTTTTCTTTTGCCATCTCCTTTAACCGCCGCCCTGCCAGCCAGACAGCCACTCTGTGGCTGGGTCAGGTACTTAGCTATTTTCTGGATAGGCAAGTATCCCACCCTCTGGAACGCGGTTTGGCTAAGCTAGAAGCCGGCTACTCGGCAGCCGACCAACTTGTCTCAAGGGCCGTCTTGCCCTATGTTTATTTTTCTTTAGCCATTTTTCATGTGGGCACCACTTCCTGCCTTTGACTCCTGCCAGTCAGACGCCCGCATTCTGCGAATCTATGACCTTTAGGTGGGAGAGGGCTTGGATCCCGGCACATTACTTGTCCGACTGTTGGAGATTTTTTTAAACATATGGCCAGGCGGCAAGCCCCGGGCCGTCTGCTCGGTCCCGATGCCTGCTACCTCTTGAGCTTGCGTTGTATTCCCTAAAAGAGGAAAGGGAGATGCAGCACAATAGCATAAGTATTTCCCTCAGTTTTTGAGAACCAAGGTATCAATCCAGTAGGAGACCACGCGCGAGTCCCTCGCACCTGCACAAACAAATAAGAACTTCGCAGCCAACGCGATAAGGGGTTGTCAATCCCTTTACGGTCACTTACGAAAGTGAGATCTGATAGAGATGATAGTTTATATTTTTGGTATTTTTAGTTTATAAGAACAACAAATAAAAGCATGAAAAGTAAAGTAGATGTAGATTGATATGTTGAGAATAGACCCGGGGGCCATAGTTTTCTCTAGTGGCTTCTCTCATGATAGCGATATTCTACGACGAGTAAACAAATTACTGTCGAGCAATTGATAGAAAAGCGAATAATTATGAGACTATCTAGGCATGATCATTGTATATAGGCATCACGTTCGAGACAAGTAGACTGACTCCTGCCTGCATCTACTACTATTACTCCACACATCGACTGCTATCTAGCATGCATCTAGTGTATTGAGTTCATACGAACAGAGTAACGCCTTAAGCAAGATGACATAATGTAGAGGGATAAACTCAAGCAATATGATATAAACCCCATATTTTATCCTCTATGACAACAATACAATACGTGCCTTGCTGCCCCTACTGTCACTGGGAAAGGACACCGCAATATTGAACCCAAAGCCAAGCACTTCTCCCATTGCAAGAACTATAGATCTAGTAGGCCAAACCAAACCAATAATTCGAAGAGACTTGCAAGGATATTATGAGCACACATAAAAAGTTTAGAGAAGAACCAAATATCTTTCATAGATAACCTTGATCATAAACTCACAATTCATCGGATCCCGACAAACACACCGCAAAAAGAGATTACATCGAATAGATCTCCCCGAAGACCGAGGAGAACTTTGTATTGAGATCCAGAAAGAGAGAAGAAGCCATCTAGATACTAGCTATGGACCCGAAGGTCTGTGGTAAACTACTCACAACTCATGGTGAGGGCGATGATGATGATGATGAAGGCCTCCGTGATGGATCCCCCTCCAGTAGAGCTCCAGAACAGGCTCCAAGATGGGATCTCCACGGGAACAGAAGCTATGGCGGTGGAATTAGGGTTTTCTCTCTGTTCACGGAGTTTCTGGGGTACGTGGACTTATATAGGAAGAAGGAGGGCACCGGGGGCCACTTGAGGAGACCTCAAGGCAGGGGGCGCGCCCTGGGAAGGGGGGCGCGCCCCCCACCCTCGAGGGCAGCTCCTTGATCCTCTGATGTGGTTCTCAAGCTTCCTGTGCGTGATTTTCTCCAAAAATATCTCTCGCGAAGGTTTCATTCCGTTTGGACTCCGTTTGATATTCTTTTTCTGCAAAACCCTGAAATAGGCAAAAAACAACAATCTGGACTGGGCCTTTGGGTTAGTAGGTTAGTCCCAAAAATGATATAAAAGTGAATGATAAAGCCCATTAAACATCGAAGACTTCATAAATAATAGCATGGAACAATCAAAAATTATAGATACGTTGGAGACATATAAAGCATCCCCAAGCTTAATTCCTGTTCGTCCTCGAGTAGGTAAATGATAAAGAAAGAATTTTTGATGTGGAATGCTAACCAATATAGTTTTTCAATGTAATTCTCTTAATTGTGGCATGATTGTTCAGATTTGAAAGATTCAAGACAAAACTCTATATTGACATAAGAAATAATAATACTTCAAGCAATACTAACAAAGCAATCATGTCTTCTCAAAATACTATGGCTAAAGAAAGTTATCCCTGCAAAATCATATAGTGTTGGCTATGCTCCCTTGCTATCACACAAAATATTCATATCATGCATAACCCCGATTTCAGCCAAGCATTTATTTTCATACTCTATCTTTTCAAACCTTTCAACTTTCACGCAATACATGAGTGTGAGCCATGGATATAACACTATGGGTGGAATAGAGGTGGTTGTGGAGAAGAAAAAAAGGAGGGAGATAGTCCCACATCGACTAGGCGTATCAATGGGCTATGGAGATGCCCATCAATAGATATCAATGTGAGTGAGTAGGGATCGCCATGCAACGGATGCACTAGAGCTACATATGAATGAAAGCTCAACAAAAGAAACTAGTGGGTGTGCATCCAACTTGCTTGCTCACGAAGACCTAGGGCATTTGAGGAAGCCCATCGTTGGAATATACAAGCCAAGTTCTATAACGAAAATTCCCACTAGTATATGAAAGTGACTAAACATGAGACTCTCTACAATGAAGATCATGGTGCTACTTTGAAGCACAAGTGTGGAAAAAGATAGTAGCAATTGTCCCTTTTTCTTTCTTTTTTTTGGGCCTTTTTTTTCTTTGGCCTTTTTTTTTTCTTTTTTTTGCGGAGGGGCTTTATAGATTCAGCCTTTCCTCCCATGGGACAATGCTCTAATAATGATGTTCACCACACTTTCATTACAACACGGTATTACAACTCGATACTACAACAACAAAGTATGACTCTATATGAATGCCTCCGGCGGTGCCGGGATGTGCAATGAAACAAGAGTGACATGTATAAAAAGTTATGCATGGTGGCCTTGCCACAAATACGATGTCAACTACAAGATCATGCAATGACAATATGACAATATGATGCGTGTCATATGAACGGAACGGTGGAAAGTTGCATGGCAATATATCTCGAAATGGCTACGGAAATGCCATGATAGGTAGGTATCTGGCTTTTTTGAGGAACAATATGGTGGCTGTTTTGAGGAAGGATATATTGTGGGTTTATGGCACCGACGAAAGTTGCGCGGTACAAGAGAGGCTAGCAATGGTGGAAGGGTGAGAGTGCGTATAATCCATGGACTCAACATTAGTCATAAGAACTCATATACTTATTGCAAAAATCTACGAGTCATCAAAACAAAGCAATCAACGCATGCCCCTAGGGGGGAGGTTGGTAGGAGTTAACCATCACGCGCCCCCGACCTCCACACAAAGGTTGGCACTCTACAAATACCTCATGCTTTAACTTAGTCACACAACGGTTCACCATACATGCATGCTACGGGAATCACTAACCTTAACACAAATATTTCTCAATTTCATAATAACTCCACTAGCATGACTCTAATATCACTATCCTCATATCTCAAAACAATTATCAAGCATCCAACATCTCATTCTATTCAATTGACTTGGTGTGAAAATTTTACTACATTGACATTGGATGTCTATCATGTGAAGACTAGTTTCTTTAGCCTAAACACATTACCATGCTGTTTTAATAGACTCTCAAATATATATAAGTGAAACATGAGAGTTCAACAATTTCTACAAAATATTACCACCACCGTGCTCTAAAAGATATAAGCGAAGCACTAGAGCAAAAACTATTCAACTCAAAAGATATAAGTGAAGCACATAGAGTTTTCTAATAATTTGTAGGCCATATTTAACTCTCTCAAATAGGTGTGTCCAGCAAGGATTATTGTGGCAAACTAACAAGCAAAGACTCAAATTATACAAGACGCTCCAAGCAAAACACATATCATGTTGCGAATAAAAATATAGCTCCAAGTATAGTTACCGATGGATGAAGACGAAAGAGGGGATGCCTTCCCGGGGCATCCCCAAGCTTAGGCTTTTGATTATCATGAATTCCTTGGGGTGCCATGGGCATCCCCAAGCTTAGGCCTTTGCTACTCCTTGTTCCACGTCCATCAAAGCAATACTCAAAACTTGAAAACTTCACAACACAAAACTTAGAGAGAAATTCTCGTGAGCTCCGTTAGTATAAGAAAGCAAACCACTACCCAAAGGTACAACAATGAATTCATTCTTTGTTTATATTGGTGTTAAACCTACTGTACTCCAACTTCTCTATGTGTCGGGGAAACTGATCGCCCACGAACACCTATGGGACCGGGGTCCCTTTTCGGTACGGCAAGGGAGCGGAGGGAGCACAAAGAGCGGATCGAGGCACACACGCGAGCAGTTTACCCAGGTCCGGGCCGCACGGATGCGTAAAACCCTACTCCTGCCTTGGTTGTATTGAGTTCTTGAGCTCGGGAGCAAGAAGATCTACAGTGCTAGAGGCTAGCTACACCGAGCGTGAGAGTGATCGAGGTTCCGAACCCCCCTTTACGTTGTGCATGGGCCTCCTTTTATAGTTCAAAGGGGTCACCGACAGGTGGCAACGTAGTTTGAGGGCAAAAATGTAAAAGTGGTGGTGGTTGTAACAGTGCATGAACAGTGTATGCACAATGGTCTATACCTAACCCTGACGGTGGGGGACAAGGGCATTGAATGCCCGTCGCCGTCGCCCCCAAACAGTGCAAAAAGCGTCCGTCCGGGCGTCTCCGTTCGCCACGACGGTGGCCTTGTCATCGCGGCTTGCCACCGTGTACCCCAGGCTGCACAGCCATCTGCCACGTGCCCCAGGAAGGGCCCCAGGGCGATGCGTGGCCAGATGAGCCGGAGCGCAGGCACACAGTGGAAGCTTGCCGCGGCAAGCTCCTTGCCGCGGTCGCTACCTTGCCGGGCCCGGAAGCTTGTCGCTCTCCGGGTCTTGCCGGGGCACGCGATGCGCCAAGATATGTCTTCTGAAATGTTGTTCTTTGGCCTTCCTGGCAAGCTCCTCTTTCCAGGGTCTTGTGCAGAAGGGATGATCTTGAGCCTGGAGCGGCCTTCCCGGCAAGCTCCTCTTGCCGGGGCCTTGTTTCTTAACTTGAATACTTTGTTCTTGAATGGCTTCAAGGGAAACATAGTGGGCCTTGGCGGGCGCGTGGTGAGCCTGACCACGGGACGCTGTTACTGCCCGTGCACGAGTCGGGATACTGAGGTACCCCTACTTTAGTACACCGACAGGAGCCCCCGGGCCTGGGCCACACACGGTGCCGAGCGCTGTTGGGCCAGGCCCAAAACAGTGCACAGGCACACACGGCCCACGGCGCGCCGTTTCCCACTCCGTATTCGCCGCATCCCTCCCTAACGGCACGCGTCGATTGCGGCGTCGTGGGAGAGATCGTGGCCTGTTTCTTTAATGGGAAAATGCGGAACGTCCCCCACTTCCCCCTTAAAAGCAGAGGAAGCAAGGGCAGTTTCCCCCCCATTGCTTCATTGCGTCTTCAATCTCCAGAAACCCCCGCCGCTCTCCGCCTCCCCAAAGGTCGACAAAGAGCCGAGCTCCACCTCTCTTCCACCGCCGCCAGTCTCCCCGGTGCCACCGACCCCTCTCGCCGTCCCCGCCATGGCCCCGAAGAGTAGCAAGGCGAAGAGCGAGAAGTCCGACAAGGCGGCGAAGCTGGCAGCAATGCGGAAGAGGATGGTGGTCTTCCCGCCGAGGCTCGGCGCGAGGGAGCTGAGGGACAAGTATTACTTGTTCTGGGCGAGGGAGACGAAGGCTCACCCGCGCACCAGAGTCCTCCCCGCCGAAGCCTGCGACATGTATCCGGGAGGTTACTACTACTTTGCTCTGTTCTTCCACTGTGGTCTTTGTCCTCCGTACTCCGAGTTTTTCTGCGACGTGATGAACACGTACGGATTCCATCTTCTCGATTTCACCCCGAATGCTGTCCTCACTATGGCCGTTTTCGCACATCTGTGCGAAAACTTTGTCGGGGTCCACCCCAACGTAGCTCTCTTCCGCCACTTCTTCACACCTAGAGTAGAGTCTGGGTCCCCACTCTCCGGTGTCATCTCCTGGATCTTTAGGCTCAACAAGAAAGAGGCGTACTTGATTGGAGAGCTTCGCGGCAAGTGGGAAGAGTGGAGGGCTGATTGGTGCTGGGTTATGGAAGATGAACCTCAGCAATTCACCTCGCCGCGCCGGACTGCAATAGTGCACGGCAAGGATTGGAGTGACTTGGCCCCAGAGGATGAGAAGCTGAAGATTGCCCTTACTAGGATCCTTCGCCTCCGGGCCGCCAACCTTACTGTAGGTGAGGTCGGGGCTGATTTCCTTCGCCGCCGCATTGCTCCCCTGCAGGAGAGGAAGAGGCCAGCTTGGGAGTTCGGCAACGCGGCAGACCGCATGAGGCTGCGCCCCGGCCTGAACTACAACTTCACTGTCTTGGAACTCAAAGGAATGATCCGCTCGCTGTTCAAGCATGACCCCAAGCACCCGGAGTGGTTTACCCCGTCCCGGGGAGTAGTTCCATTATGCAACAACTCTTCCCTTAGTGCCATCCGCGCGGCAATGCCTCAGTGCGACTCCCACGGGGTTGCTCCCACTTGGCTGACACCTTCAGAAGAGACCGTACAAACTTTCTTTGACAACCTGGTTGAGCGGCCGGTCAATCCTGAAGAGAAGAAGGGGCTCACCCGTGCGACCACCGACCGGGATGTGGCGTATATAGCCAACAGGATGGAGGAGGCCGCCGCAGCGGCGGCTGCGGGTGAGTTTGGGTACACCGTCGAGGAAGCAGAAGCAGCGGATGCAGTGAGCCGGGCTGAGGAGGAAGAAATCCTCAAACTGCTGAGGCCTGCCGGGCAGCCTGCCGGGGAGCCTGCCGGGACGAGCGAGGCTGCTGGGCAGGGCACTGAGTCCAGTGAGCCCGCCGAGGAGGACGCCGAATCGGGCGATTCCGACGAAGACTCGGGCGGGTCACTGAACCTTGACGACGCCTCCTCATCCTCGGAGAATTCTCCGCCACCACCAAGTCCTCCGCCACAGCAAAAGAAGCGCCTCCGCAAGACCACTGACACGGCGAGGCAGCCGGCGCCCCGACAGCAGCCGCAGCGTCACTCGACGCATGCCACCACGACGAGCAAGGCCGCCAAGGAGGCGCCTCGCGCCTCAGCGGCAAGCGGAGGGGGATCTTCCCGAAGCGGTTCTGGCGTTCCTTCCGCCCCTCGGTCTTCGGCGACGACCGGAGCGAGGTCTTCCCAGCCCACGGTTCCGGAGTCCGCCAAGCGCCCGAGGGAGCTAGGGATGGCAATGGGTAGGGTATGGGCGGGTACGACACTTTTCTACCCAAACCCATACCCAAATCTTTTTTCTACACCCACACACTTCACTATCCATGGGGGAAAATTGGTACCCATGCCCATACCCATCGGGTATCCTATACCCAATGGGTATCCGGAGGGTACAATATATAGCATTGACATGACAAAAGTAAGATGAGAAAAAGGTCGAAATTCAGGTACCATCTGGTGGGTACAATATATAGCCTTGGTTGGGGATAAATCGACGAGGATTTAGTAACCCGGCTCTTGATTGCTTCATCTTCCAAGGTCAAGGAAAAGCAGAGAAGATAACTACCGTAGGTATACGAGGGGTCTAGGGCGATGGCCATCTATGAGCATGTGGTCCGTGGGCTAGTTAAGAACTCAAGATAATTATTTATTCACATATTATAGGGTTTAATTTATTTATTTATTTTCTGGGTATCCATTGGGTTACCCATGGGTATAATTTCATACCCACACCCTACCCATGCATTTTGCGGGTATGGATACCCATACCCATGGTTATGAAGTAGTAGAAAGTCTCACCCATGCCCACTATTTTCGGGTAGGGTGCCCGCGGGTACCCATACCCATGGGCAAAACTGCCATCCCTAGAGGGAGCCTACTCCTCCAGCTCCTCGTGCCGGGACGCGCGAGGCGGACTTCGACTTCTCCGCCCTTAGTTCCGACGAGGAGGAGGAAGAGTAAGCATTTGCAACTTCTATTTCTTCTGATTTTTGTTGCTCTTGTCTTGAATCCTCTTTGCCTGATTCTGATCTTGTTTGGCTTCCAGGACCCTGACCCAGAGGATGGCGAAGAGGGCCAAGATCCCGGTGGTCGATCTCGAGGAGGACGAGCCCGTCGCTGCGGCAGGAGATGCGTCCGTGACAGGCTTGCCGGACCAGCCTGCTGCTCCGGAGAGCAGCCCCCAGCGCAGCCCCCAGCGTAAGTCTTTTGTTTACTTTTCTGCTTGACGGGCGCGCTTGAGCTTCTTATCTTTACTAACGTCTTATTTGCTTGTTGACTTATGCAGAAGTGGAGCCGCAGCCGCAGGAGCATCAAGAGGCTGCTCCCGACGAGCCGCTCGTCCCACCCTCCCCGCCAAGGAGGAGTTCCCCGGCGAGGGAGGGTGCTCCGCCAAGGGTGAGTACCCCGCCAAGGGCGAGCACCCCGACAAGGGTGGGCACCCCGCCAAGGGAAGGCGCCAGCGGCCCTCCGCCGGAGGGGGCCACTACCACGCCGCCAAGGGAGAACTCCCCGGCGAGGGACCCCATTACCGAAGAGGCCCGCGCAGGTAACCCTTGTACTTTCCTTCTCCTGAATTCTTCTTTTTGGATATTTGCTTGACGATTCTTCCTTTCTTTTTCTTCTGTCAGATCCACCCGCCCTGGAGCCGATGGAGACAGAGACCATCGCCGAGGAGGACGTGCGCAGTGATGCCGGCGACGCCGCCACTGCTGAAGGGACGGCCGGTGCTGAAGAACCAGCCGTTGACGAGACCGCCGCGGCCGCTGATGCGGCAGCCGAGGAAGGGACCGGCGACCGCACTGCTGGCCCCGAGGCCGCAGGAGCGTCGGACGCTGCGCCGGCCGCCGACCCCTCCGCCCCCGCGGCTGGGTCGGGTGTCTATCTGGAGGCCGCCAACGGGGTCTTCATCCAAGTCCCGTGGGCGTCCTCATCAAGGGCACCCGCGGAGGGGGAGAGCTTCGATGGAGAAGTCCTCGCCTCCGTCGGGTTAAGGCTTGTCGACGCGCCAGGCAGCATCAGCGAGCCCGAAGAGGAGCAGCTCCTGCGCCGGCTTCTGGCCTTGTACCGCGCCAGGCAGGCCAAGCTGGAGTCCCGAGAGGCTCTGGCCGCCAAGGCTGGCGTCGACTTGGAGAAGCGCGCCGCGGAGCTCCGCGCCGCCAACCAAGCGGCCCTCCGGAACTTGGCGAAGGAGCGCGAAGAGCTCACCGAGGCGCACCAAGCGTTCATCCTCGAGAAGGCCGAGGTTGAGGAGCAGAAGCGACTGGCCGCCGAGGATCTATCTCGGCGGGAAGGAGCGCTGAACCAGCGGAAGGTCGACCTCGATAGCCACGAGGACGACCTTGCCACGCGCGAGCAGTCCATTGGCGGGGCTCTGCAGGAGGCGAGGGAAGTCACTGCTGCCGCAGAGACCGCCAAGAGGGACCTGGAGGCGAGGGTGGCGCAGTTGGAGCTCGACCTGAAGACGAGCGAGGAGAAGGTTGCCGCGCTCAAACTTGAGAGGGAGAAAGACGCCCACAGCCACTCGGAGCTGCAGGTCCGTCTCTCCGACAAGGGCAAGGAGCTCAACGACGCCAAGGATTCCATTGCAGACTTGGAGCTGAAGGTTTCCACCCTCACTGAGTCGCTTGACGGTGCCCGGAACCGTGAAACGAAGCTGAAGGAGGATCTCCGTGCCGAGAGGGCATTGCTGGACAGCGCCGCCATCTCGCAAAATAACTTCAAGCAGACGGTGGAGCAGTGGACCGAGGGGCTCGTCGCTGCCGCCGCCAACATCGACAAGGAGATGGTGGCGCTGGGGACGGAGCATCTCGTGTACTCCCCCGACGAGAACCTCCCCCACAGCGCCAAGCTGAGTTTGTTCTTCAGAGGAGTGGCGCCGGCCCTCGCGCAGCTACGGGAGAAGCTCCCCACGCAGCTGGCGAACGAGGCGCACCGGCTTTGCATGGGTACTATGGAGCGAGTTTTGACGAAGATCGTCTTCAGCAATCCCGGGATCAACCTTGACAACGTCCTCCTGACCTTGCCGCCCGAAGCTGACCAGGAAGCGTTGAAGGCTCGTGTCGCCCACATCGTGGCCAAGGTGGGCAAGATCAAGAGGGTTGACGGCGACCGTGTAGACTAGGTTGCTTTCTTTCTGCTTCCCTTGTCGCTGTCGATTAAGTCATGGACAGTAGTTTGTTAGAACAGCGGCAAGTTATCTTGTAATATAACTTTATTTTGGGTAGTCAATGCAGTGTTATCTCCCTTGCTTGGTTCCTTCACTTTGTATGCTTCTCACCCTACGCTTCTAGGGAGCTTGCCGGCAAAGGGACCCTTGCCACGAGCGCTGAGTGCGGGACTTCAGCGGCCTGCTGGCAATGCCCTCGCCGGTAAGAAACCTTGCCGCAGCTAGCCGCATCACACTTAGATTGTTGAGCGAACTCGAAAACGAAATAAGGGCGCGACACTTGTCGCAGCTCACTTAAGCCGTTGAGCGTGCTCGAAACAAAGTAAGGGCGCGGCTAACCACGGGTAGGTTCCTCCGCGCACAGGTTTTCCATACAAAGTGTGGTCGTTCAAGGAAGATAACCTTAAAAATTTAAAAATTTGAATGCTCAAACTTTGGCAACTTAGCTTTCGTGGGTTTGTTTGCTTCCCGGCAAGGCTTTTCTTTCTTGAACAGCACTTGGTCCATACCACTGTTTCTTCCCCCCGGCAAACTTGTGCGCGAGGAACACTTCTTCTTCTTGAGAGAAAAAGGAAGAAGGGAGGAAACACAGATATGGAGCCTTGCGGCTTGTTATTGCTTACCGGGATCGTGTGCTGCACAAAATGTCAGATAACACATGCAATGAAAACAAGAATGCATGAAACGACAAGCCGTGAGAAGCACAAAAGGTTTTACTGATGCACGGGGTCTGCGCCCGGCTTTGTACAAAGGTTTACATGCAACAGCGGCAAGACTTGTACAAAAGGTGGTTGCCGGAGCGGATCACGGCAACCGCGCCTTATGGATGAAACTTGCGAAGATGCTCTATGTTCCAGGAGTTGCTCACCGGTAAGCCTTCTTCGGTCTCAAGGCGGACAGCACCGGGCCTTGTGACTTGTCTCACCCGATAAGGGCCTTCCCACTTCGGCGTCAACTTGTTGGAATTCTTGGCGGACTGAACACGCCGAAGAACAAGGTCGCCTTCCTCGAGACTCCTGGCCTTGACTTTGCGGCTATGGTAGCGGCGCAAAGCTTGCTGGTATCGAGCAACTCGTACAGCAGCCTGGAGACGGTCCTCCTCGAGGAGCAATGCATCATCTTGCCGCAACTGCTCTTGCTCGAGCTCATCGTAAGCGAGCACTCGAGGAGACCCGTATACGAGTTCCGTGGGGAGAACTGCCTCTGCTCCATAGACAAGAGCGAAAGGTGTCTGCCCGGTGGCTCGACTTGGTGTCGTCCTGATTGACCAAAGAGCCGCCGGCAACTCCTCAATCCAGTTTCTTCCGCACTTGCGCAGCCTGTCGAAAGTTCTTGTCTTGAGCCCGCGCAGCACTTCAGCATTTGCCCTCTCCGCTTGACCATTGCTCCTCGGGTGAGCAACAGAAGCGAAGCAGACCTTGGCGCCAAGGTCTTGGACGTACTGCATGAAGGTGCGACTTGTGAACTGCGTGCCGTTGTCGGTGATGATCCTGTTGGGGATTCCGAAACGGCAAACAATTGATCTGAAGAACTTGACTGCTGACTGTGCGGTCACCTTTCTCACTGGTTCCACTTCCGGCCACTTTGTGAACTTGTCGATGGCGACGTACAAGTACTCAAAGCCCCCGACTGCGCGGGGAAAGGGGCCGAGGATGTCGAGCCCCCAGACCGAAAAGGGCCAGGACAAAGGGATCGTCTAGAGAGCTTGAGCTGGCTGATGTATTTGCTTGGCATGGAACTGGCACGCTTCACACTTGGTTACTTGTGCAGTTGCATCTTGGAGGGCTTCTGGCCAAAAGAAACCTTGCCGGAACGCCTTCCCGGCAAGTGCTCTTGCGCCAATGTGGTGGCCACATATGCCTCCGTGTATCTTTGCCAACAGCTTCCGTCCATCTTCTCGGGAAATGCACTTCAATCTGACACCGTTGAGTCTTCTTCTGTACAGTTCGTTGCCGACGAACTGGTACATACTTGACTGCCTGATAATCCATTCTATCTCTTCTGGTTCTTCGGGAAGTTCTCCAGTTTGAAGAAAACGGACAATTTGCCGTGCCCATGTTGGAGCCTGAGGCTCAACAACAAGGACTAAAGGCATCATGACTGCTGCGGGAATGTCAGCTTCCACGGCAAGAACCTGTGGCTCTGCCGGAGCTGAGCGTTCCCCAGCAAGCTTGCCGGGGCAAGACTTGTCGGGAACGCCTGCTTCAACTGTACGAACCCTAGGGTCCGCAGGAGCAGACTGTTCCTCAGTGACTTGGTCGTTGATCTTGGGGACCTTGGCGGCGGCTTCAGGAAGGTCCGCCGGCAAGTAGTCACCGGAGATCAACTTCCTCTTCTTGCTTTGCCCAATTGATGGTGTAACGGAGGGTTGAGTCAGCTTGAGCACAAAGATCCCTGGTTCCACAGGTAACTTCGTTGCAGCACACTTTGAGAGGCCATCTGCGATATCATTTTGAGCTCTTGGAACGTGCTCCATCTGCAGGCCCTCAAAGTGTTCTTCAAGCTTTCTCACTTCGTCAACATAAGCTTCCATCAATGGGCTCTGGTAGCTCTTGTTCACTTGTCGGACAACCAACTGCGAATCTCCCCGCACAATCAGCTTCTTGATCCCAAGTTCAGCCGCAATTCTGAGGCCGGCAAGCAAACCTTCATACTCCGCAGTATTGTTTGTCGCTTGCTCCTTGGGAAAGTGCATTTGGACAACGTACTTGAGGTGCTCCCCGGTGGGTGCGACAAGTAGCACACCAGCACCGGCGCCTTGCAGCGAGAAGGCACCATCGAAGTACATTATCCATTCTTTGCTTGCTTCTTCAACGGGGATGCTTGTCTTTGGAACTTCTTCGTCTGGTGTTGGTGTCCATTCTGCTATGAACTCTGCCAATGCTCTGCTCTGGATAGTTGAAGTACTCTCAAACTTAAGACCAAAGCTTGACAGTTCCAGTGCCCACTCGACAATCCTTCCTGTTGCTTCTGGATTTTGCAATATCCTCTTCAGCGGAAAGCGAGTAACCACTGTTATCTCATGTGCTTGGAAGTAGTGGCGCAGCTTTCTCGAGGCCATAAGGAGGCCGAAAAGCAGTTTGAAGTAAGGGTGATTTACCGTGGGTTGAATAACTATGCATATTGTTAGAGAAGAACATTGGGCCGCCAACCAAAGCCATGCATCATGGTGGAAGTTTTAGCTTGGACCTTAATCCTCAATCTCTCATGAGAATATGCTTATGCATTAAAGAGGAGTCCATCATCTATTTTCTATGTTGTCCCGGTATGGATGTCCTCAAGTTGAGATCTATCAAAAATGAGAAATCAAATGCGATTTATCTCCTTGGACCTTTGTACAGGTGGCATAGAGGTACCCCTTTGTGACACTTGGTTAAAACATATGTAATGCAATGATAACCCATGGGAATCCGAGCTAATTAGGACAAGGAGCGAGCACTATTGGTATTCGATGCATGAGGCTTGCAACTTATAGGATGTTTTATGCATGACACATATGAAGTACTACTACCATTGACACAATTGCTTCCATGTTTTCAAAACAAAAAGCTCTAGCACTTAACTTTTATTTTACCTTTATTTTGAAGCACCAACTACTGAGAGCATGATTGTCATTCTGAGTGTAATGTGCATTGTCCCAATGTAGCATTGTCTTTTGCATGATTGTGATATCGTTTATTCTGAAATAATTGTATCTAGTCATCACTTAAACCTTGAAGGTGCCCTTGCATTTATGTTTTGCATCACTAAAGGGGGCAAGCTAGATATCACTTTATCATATTTGCACATCATGTTCATTGCAAATCTTTTTGATGTTTCAGTTTCATGTTGTAAAACTTTCAGTCATTTGTGATTTTCTCTTGAGACAACTTAATTACTTTAGAATCATTGTCTCAATAAGCTTTTGTTATATGACTATGAGAAAGTCCTATATGGTTAATAGCATGTCACCACAGAAATTATTCTTGTTATCATTTACCTACTCGAGGACGAGCAGGAATTAAGCTTGGGGATGTTGATACGTCCAAAACGTATCTATAATTTCTGCTTGCTCCATGCCACTTTTGGGTGATATTGCTATGATATTCATACACTTCCATACACTTTTGATCATATTTGGACTAACTTACTAATCCAGTGCACCCCAGTGCCAGTTTCTGTTTTCGGCTATTTTTGTATTTCAGGTTTTCACGTTTCGAGAACTGCCCAGAAAAATCCAGAAAAATTATATAAAAAATCAGCGAACCGGAAACAACACTGCGTCCGAAGGGCAACCTGGGGGGGGGGGGCACAGGGGCTCCAGGCGCCATGTGGGCGCGCCCCCCCCCGGGCCGCGCCGGGGGGCGCCTCTGCCCCCCGAGGGTCCCCCGGTGCCCTACTTTGGCATATATTTAAAGGATCCTCCGTAACCCTCAGAACAGGACTTCTTTTCGCGATCCCATCTCTGTTCCGCCGCCGCCGCCGCTTCCAAGATCGGGAGCACCAGGAGAACTCTTCCCGGCACCCTGCCGGAGGGGAGGATCACCACCGGGAGCTTCTCCACCACCATGGACGCCTCCCGGATGACTCATGAGTAGTCTCCCTTGGACCATGAGTCCATGACCAGTAGCTATGTGATGTTCTCCTCCCGTTCTTGTGCTTCACTAATTAGTCCTCGTGAGCTGCCCTACATGATCGAGGCACCTATGTAATCCTTATGCTGTTGCTATGTTGAGTTTGCTGGGATCCGATGGATTATGAGATTATGTTCAGATTGATCTTGAGTAATATATTTGATTCACCTCTTTTATATTTTAGTTCATAAGTAATTCCTGCATGTTCTCCGTTGTTATTTATTGCTTTGGCCGAGTAGTAAGTAGTGACTCCAAGAGGGAACGTTATGCTCGATTGTGGGTTCATGCCCCTCGATGACTAGCTTGAGTGACAGAAACATGAGTCTAGGGGATGTGCTGTTGCCACAAGGGGGAAAACAACGGTGCTTGTGCCCGCGGGTGCTAGGATTGTTTACTTTACGCAAAGTTCTTTTAATGCAGTTGTCTGTTGCATTGAGTTTACACTATGGGTGGGACTCGCAACTTAATACCAGCGAGATGTTTTGGATAGATATCTCAAGGTGGATGATTAGTAGTAGATATTGATGGATTTCGGTCTACTTACTTTGGCGTACCGCCCATGCTTTGAACCTCAACCTTTCTTGCAATGTAGTCAGCATTGGTTTGCGTTCGTGGTCCTGTCAATTGCCCAGCTGTAATTTGTTTACCTCACATAGCTATTTTATCGTCTTTTGGGAGAGAGACATCACTAGTGAACATCATGAGACTCCGGTCCATATTACCATCATTGATCACATCCACTATTTACTTTTCGCTATTTACTTACTATCACAAAAACTATCTATCACTACTATCATTGCTTTTAACCCTATGTGAACTACAAGGCCGGAGAGATTGACAACCTCTCTGTACTCGTTGGGAGCAAAGTTATTTGTATCTGTGTGCAGGTCCACGTTGGTTGCTACTAATCTGGCGCCGTAGCAATTGACACCTACCTGTTGAACCTAGGAGTCTCTGGGGATTCGATCCTTGGCATCTTTGCTAGGGGAAAACACTTCTACTTACTGCATCTTACACCTTCCACTTGGGGTAACCAACGAGGGGTTCGAGGCCCATCAAGGAGTATTTTCTGGCGCCGTTTCCGGGGACTCCACTCTTCAGGATAGGGGAGTTGCATGCTATCTTTTACCTTTGCTTTTTAGTCTTGTTAGTTTACCTTTCAGTTTTCTTTATGTCTTTTCACTAGTTGTCCTTATGGACAACCCTATTATTGGATCGCTGCTTGCGGGAAGACGCCCCACACCTGTGGTGGTTGATCCTCCCCCTACTGAAATTGTGCCTTATAAAATACCAGCTGGTATTATCAATTATGTTTTGGCTAATCGTTACGCAGGAGACAGACATCCCGGTGAACACTTGCTATATCTGTCACAACTATGTTCATTATTTAAGCTTGCAGGTGTATCGAGGGAGTTTGTCATGAGGAAATTGTTTGTCGTATCACTTATAGATAAAGCTTCAGATTGGTATGGACTTCTCGATAACTCACACTTGCTGGACTGGCAGGAGCTTATGTCTCTCTTTTATACTAAGTTTTATCCTCTTCATGATGCTTATGTGGAGAGTAAGAGTACCTATTTGCATGTGGATCATGGTAACAATGCTTTATGTGATGCTTATATTGTTGAGTTTATTCGTGATCCCACTGAAAATTATTATGAGAAGGGAACATATGCTTATAGATATTTCAATAATATTAAGTTCCCTCTCTTTATGTTGAAGGTTTTGAAGCTGCACTTGTTTTGTCTTCCTATGCTCATTGCTTTGTGCTTCAAAGAATTATTCTATTGCAATATTCCTATGCATAGGAAGCATGTTAGGCTTAAATGTGTTTGGTATTTGCTTCTTGATGCTCTCTTTTTGTTCTTCAGCTCTTATTCTTACGAGAGCATCTTTAGAGTCTTATGCCTAGCTTAAAGGCATAAAAGAAAGCGCTTTTGGGAGGCAGCCCACATGAATAAATTTTTAATTTTTGTTGTGTCTTGATGTTGTTTACTGCTGTAGCATCATCATTGTATCTTTGCTTTTCATATTTGTGCCAAGTATAGCCTCTTATTGCTAGAAAGTTCAAAAGTTGTGAGGTGCTGTCCAGGAAACAGATTCTGTCCTTGGATAGAAAAATTCGTATAAAATCACCAGATCATCTTTTTGGTCTGAATTTGTTCGACAGAGTTCTCTATATAATTGTCTTTAGTGCGTCAGTTCTGAGTTTTTCGATTTGAGTTGCAGAAGTATCCCGAACAGGTCAATTACTGCCTGCTGTTCTGTTTTTCACAGATTCTGTCCTGTTTTGCCTTACCTTCACTTTGCAAATTAAGAAATTGCTTTTTCTTTGCAAAAACCTTTTGGCAATCTTGAGAAACAGTAGAACTTCAAAAATATCCTTATTTCCAGCAAGGTATAATTATTTTATTAAGGGTACTAACCTCGCTAATCAGATTATGATGAGTTGTGTATGAAGGGAGTTTTCAAGTGTGCGAGGGAAGATGATAAAAAGATTCAGGAGTGTCAAGTGCTCAAGCTTGGGGATGCCCCCGTGCACCCCCAAGAAATATTCAAGGAGACTCAAGCGTCTAAGCTTGGGGATGCCCTCGTGCATCCCCTTCTCCATCAACATTATCAGTTCGTCTTTCGTTCCGCTATATTTTTATCACTTCATGTGTTATGTGCTATGCTTGGAGCGTCTTGCTTTTAGTTTTCTTTTTAGTTTTTCATAACGAGTCGGAACCCAGCATTCCTTTATGTGGGAGAGAAACACACTCCACCTCTACCTAGAACATTACATAGAATTTTCATGTCTATCTATGCTGTGTGTGTTCTTTGTCTTTTAATAGCTACTATCATACTCTGCTCTTAGTATTCATGCTTATCTTTTCAAGAGCTTTTATTTAGTTGGTTGCTTGAACTCTCTTTAATTACCATGCTCACCTTATTAAGAGAGTTTGCTTCCGTTGCATGGGTTAATGTGTCTATGATAAAGATGCTACTTTCATGATGGTGCTTAGTAGTTCAGGTTTTCTTTTGGTTAATCTCAAATAGCTGAGGGGGTTCCCAATGTGTTATTGGAGTACCAACTTGGTTTGTTTGCCTATGATGTGGTATGGTTTAGTAATATCTTCCTTTGATAATTTATTTTGATTGACTCGGCGTATGCTCACGCATATTCAAGACTGTAAAGAAAGTCTGTCAAGCCTTGATGATCTTTTATTTCTAAGTAGCGATATAACTACCATGCCTGATTCAATATTGCTTTGTCGCTCTGCATGATTATGACCGTCATTGCTCTCTTAGTTGGTCGGTCCGAGTCTTTTGCTAACCTCCACCTGTACTAAGCAAACTAACCATGCAATACATAGCTCATGGGAAAGTAGCCTAAAAACTATTGTGGTAAAGAATATGTTGCTTATGTATCTTATTTCTTATGAGTTGCTTGCTGAGCGGTAACCATGTTTCTGGGGACGCCATCAACTGTCACACTTTTGTGGAATATCATGTGAGTTGCTATGCATGTTCGTCTTGTATGAAGTAAGGGTGATTTACCGTGGGTTGAATAACTATGCATATTGTTAGAGAAGAACATTGGGCCGCCAACCAAAGCCATGCATCATGGTGGAAGTTTTAGCTTGGACCTTAATCCTCAATCTCTCATGAGAATATGCTTATGTATTAAAGAGGAGTCCATCATCTATTTTCTATGTTGTCCCGGTATGGATGTCCTCAAGTTGAGATCTATCAAAAACGAGAAATCAAATGCGATTTATCTCCTTGGACCTTTGTACAGGTGGCATAGAGGTACCCCTTTGTGACACTTGGTTAAAACATATGTAATGCAATGATAACCCATGGGAATCCGAGCTAATTAGGACAAGGAGCGAGCACTATTGGTATTCGATGCATGAGGCTTGCAACTTATAGGATGTTTTATGCATGACACATATGAAGTACTACTACTGTTGACACAATTGCTTCCATGTTTTCAAAACAAAAAGCTCTAGCACTTAACTTTTATTTTACCTTTATTTTGAAGCACCAACTACTGAGAGCATGATTGTCATTCTGAGTGTAATGTGCATTGTCCCAATGTAGCATTGTCTTTTGCATGATCTTGATATCGTTTATTCTGAAATAATTGTATCTAGTCATCACTTAAACCTTGAAGGTGCCCTTGCATTTATGTTTTGCATCACTAAAGGGGGCAAGCTAGATATCACTTTATCATATTTGCACATCATGTTCATTGCAAATCTTTTTGATGTTTCAGTTTCATGTTGTAAAACTTTCAGTCATTTGTGATTTTCTCTTGAGACAACTTAATTACTTTAGAATCATTGTCTCAATAAGCTTTTGTCATATGCCTATGAGAAAGTCCTATATGGTTAATAGCATGTCACCACAGAAATTATTCTTGTTATCATTTACCTACTCGAGGACGAGCAGGAATTAAGCTTGGGGATGTTGATACGTCCAAAACGTATCTATAATTTCTGCTTGCTCCATGCCACTTTTGGGTGATATTGCTATGATATTCATACACTTCCATACACTTTTGATCATATTTGGACGAACTTACTAATCCAGTGCACCCCAGTGCCAGTTTCTGTTTTCGGCTGTTTTTGTATTTCAGGTTTTCACGTTTCGAGAACTGCCCAGAAAAATCCAGAAAAATTATATAAAAAATCAGCGAACCGGAAACAACACTGCGTCCGAAGGGCAACTTGGGGGGGCCACAGGGGCTCCAGGCGCCCTGTGGGCGCGCCCCCCCTGGGCCGCGCCGGGGGGGCGCCTCGGCCCCCCGAGGGTCCCCCGGTGCCCTACTTTGGCATATATTTAAAGGGTCCTCCGTAACCCTCAGAACAGGACTTCTTTTCGCGATCCCATCTCTGTTCCGCCGCCGCCGCCGCTTCCAAGATCGGGAGCACCAGGAGAACTCTTCCCGGCACCCTGCCGGAGGGGAGGATCACCACCGGGAGCTTCTCCACCACCATGGACGCCTCCCGGATGACTCGTGAGTAGTCTCCCTTGGACCATGAGTCCATGACCAGTAGCTATGTGATGTTCTCCTCCCGTTCTTGTTCTTCACTAATTAGTCCTCGTGAGCTGCCCTACATGATCGAGGCACCTATGTAATCCTTATGCTGTTGCTATGTTGAGTTTGCTGGGATCCGATGGATTATGAGATTATGTTCAGATTGATCTTGAGTAATATATTTGATTCACCTCTTTTATATTTTAGTTCATAAGTAATTCTTGCATGTTCTCCGTTGTTACTTATTGCTTTAGCCGAGTAGTAGGTAGTGACTCCAAGAGGGAACGTTATGCTCGATTGTGGGTTCATGCCCCTCGATGACTAGCTTGAGTGACAGAAACATGAGTCTAGGGGATGTGCTGTTGCCACAAGGGGGAAAACAACGGTGCTTGTGCCCGCGGGTGCAAGGATTGTTTACTTTACGCAAAGTTCTTTTAATGCAGTTGTCTGTTGCATTGAGTTTACACTATGGGTGGGACTCGCAACTTAATACCAGCGAGATGTTCTGGATAGATATCTCAAGGTGGATGATTAGTAGTAGATATTGATGGATTTCGGTCTACTTACTTTGGCGTACCGCCCATGCTTTGAACCTCAACCTTTCTTGCAATGTAGTCAGCATTGGTTTGCGTTCGTGGTCCTGCCAATTGCCCAGCTGTAATTTGTTTACCTCACATAGCTGTTTTATCGTCTTTTGGGAGAGAGACATCACTAGTGAACATCATGAGACTCCGGTCCATATTACCATCATTGATCACATCCACTATTTACTTTTCGCTATTTACTTACTATCGCAAAAACTATCTATCACTACTATCATGGCTTTTAACCCTTTGTGAACTACAAGGCCGGAGAGATTGACAACCTCTCTGTACTCGTTGGGAGCAAAGTTATTTGTATCTGTGTGCAGGTCCACGTTGGTTGCTACTAATCTGGCGCCGTGGCAATTGAAACCTACCTGTTGAACCTAGGAGTCTCTGGGGATTCGATTCTTGGCATCTTTGCTAGGGGAAAACACTTCTACTTACTGCATCTTACACCTTCCACTTGGGGTAACCAACAAGGGGTTCGAGGCCCATCACCTTGCGCATGACAACCAGATTGGCCAGCCACGTAGGATGAAGTACACCTCTAACCAGGCCTGCTGCTTCCAACTTCTTGATCTCCTCAGCTATAAACTCTTGGCGCTCCACTGCTTGCTTCCTGACCTTCTGCTTGACGGGCCGCGCGTGAGGACAAACAGCAAGCTTGTGCTCAATTACCTTCCTGGGAACGCCGGGGATGTCAGATGGTTGCCATGCAAACACATCGACATTCGCCCGCAGGAAAGCAACAAGCGCGCTTTCCTATTTGGGGTCGAGCGTAGCACTGATGGTGAAAGTACCACCAGTGCCGTCCTCCTTGGTGGACACCTTCTTGGTTGCAGGTGGAGCTGCCATTCCTTTCTTGCACTTGCCGGTGGAGCTCGATGGCGCGTCCTCGACGGCAGCGCAGCACTCCGAAGAGGTGCGTTTGCCGGAGTGGGCCCCAGAGCTCTTGCCGGACTTGGTCTTGTTCTCCCCCCCGGGAGCTTCAACGGCAAGTGCCTTGCTGTCTGCCGCGGCTGCTGCATCCCGGTAGATCTTGTCGGCGCAGATAAGTGCATCCTTCTTGTCGCCGGGGACAGAGATGACGCTTATTGGCCCCGGCATCTTGAGCATGTTATATGCATAGTGAGAGGCTGCCATGAACTTGGCGAGCGCCGGACGACCAAGTATCCCATTGTATGGCAACGGGATATCGGCAACGTCAAAGGTGATCCTCTCAGTCCTGAAGTTTAGCTCTCCGCCAAAGGTCACTGGCAGTGTGATCTTCCCCTTCGGCTTGCTCCTTCCCGGGTTGATCCCTTGGAATGTTCCGGTTTCTTCGAGCTCGCTGTCGGGGATCTGCAGCTTCCGGATTACAGCAGAGGAGATCAAGTTTAGGCCGGCCCCACCGTCAACCAGCATCTTGGTGACCTTGAGGTTGCGAATAGTTGGCGAAACCAACATCGGCAAGCACCCGACCGCCGTTGTGCGGTCAGGGTGGTCCTCAAGGTCGAAGATGATGGGCGTGCTGGACCATTTCAGCAGCTTGCGCGATTCGACGGGTAGCTCTGCTGCATTAACTTCCCGCACCCATTGTTTGAGTTGGTGGTGGGAAGTATGCAGAGAGGCACCCCCATCGACGCACAGAACTTCTGTGGCCTTCTGGAACTCCTGCTCGCTGTTGTCTCCGTCATCCATGTCCTCGTTGTCGTCTTCATCTTCGTCCTTGTCGCGGCCGTGGGGAGGTCTATCTCCTTGCCGCTGCTTGGCCTTGCCGCGGCGTCCTCCCCGGCCATTGAATGGCCGCTTCTTGCCGGACTCTCCTCCGCCACCTTGGGCCTTCTCCTTGTCGCGACGCTCGTATTCAGCCTTCTGCTGTTCTACGAGGTACTCGACTCTCTTGCAATTCTAGAGATCGTGGCCCTTGGTGCGGTGGATCTTGTAGTACTGCTTGTCGGAGCCGTCCTGCTTGTCGGCGGCGGCCACAAGGGCAGCCTCCTTGCCGGAGCCACCAGCCTGAGCTTTCTTGTCGCCATCCTCCTTGCCGGACTTCTCCACAGCCAGTACTTCCTTGTTCTTCTTCTTCTTGTTGTTTCGCCGCCGGTTTTTCGTTGCCGGGGCGGCATCTTCGCTGTCTTTTCCCCCTGCTCCAGTATCCTCTCCGGGGAGTCTCCTCCCTTCTTCAGCGCGCGCACACTTGTCAGCCAGAGCGTAAAGCTCGCTGACGTCCCGTATCTTGGTCATCGCCATCTCCTCCCTCATCCGGCGGTTACGCACGTTCTGGTGGAACGCGCTGATAACCGCGGCAGGGTGGACATCCGGGATGTTGTGCTGGATGCGGCTGAACCTCTGGATGTACTTTCGCAGGGACTCTCCCCCTTTTGGGCAAGAATGTGGAGATCGCTCTCCTGGCCGTGGGGCTTGTGGCTGCCCGTGAAGGCGCCGACAAACTGGTGGCACAGGTCTCCCCAAGAAGAGATGGAGTTCTCCGGCAAGTGCATGAGCCAAGATCTGACATTGGGCTTGAGCACAAGCGGGAAGTAGTTGGCTAGTATCTTCTCATCGCGTCCCCCGGCAGCCTGCACCGCGATGGTGTAGATGCTAAGGAACTCTGAGGGATGGGTCTTGCCGTCGTACTTCTCGGGTACGTCAGGCTTAAAGTTCTTCATGCTGGGCCACTGGACTTGCCGCAGCTCACGGGTAAACGCAGGGCAGCCTGCCGCGTACGGCAAGTCACCTGGTTCACCGGGCGCGTGCATGTCGACAGCGGTCCCAGAGCGCTGGTCGGACTGTCGTCGCGCTTCTCTTCAACGCTCGATGCGAGTTCGAGCGTCTTCTTGTCGCCTGTCGTCCAGGACTTGGCGCTGATCGCGGCGAGCTCGCGGGTCCGACGACGCGGTAGAGTCGTCGTCGATGTTGATCTGGCGAGTCGGCGATTTCTGCTTCCGCGGCGGGGAGTGCACGGTAGTTGCACCCCCGGCGGTCTTGTCTCCATCAGCCTTCGCTTGGCTGACTTGCCGCGGCCGTGACGTCGCCGGCTGCTGCGGCGTGTCGTTGTTGGCGAAGGCGATGAGGCTTTGGATGGTGGCCGTCCAGTCTTCGGCCTTGTCTGCTGCTGGAGGGAAGTCGAGGAGCAGCTGAGCTCTAGCTAGAGCTTCTGCTGGAGTGGAGGGGAGCGGTGGCGAGCGGTGCGAGGAGCGAGATATGCTCGGACTTCTAACAGCGTTAGAAGGAGCAGGGTCACGCCCCGGCGACCACGCCTTGCTCGTGCCGACGCGCTGGCCTTGAGCATCCCGCGACCCGCCAGCTTGGCCACGTCCCAGCAAGCGTATGGTACCCTGGGTACCACGTCACTGCTGGTCCGGCACCTCCTGAGAGGGGCGTGGTGCGTGCACGGACACCGAGGTCTTGGAATTCGCCCGGTCGTCCGTCTTGTCCTTGGACTTGGCGGCGCCGTGAGTTTCCTCGCCGACGTCCGCCCTTCCGCCAGCGTCTACCCCACCAACCGTTGGTTCTGGTGGTTGTGGGATCGACGCGGACGGGCCTCCTACCTCCGAAGCTTTCTTCTTCGGCGGCATGTCGATGAAGCTGGAGAGGTTGATGAAGTTGCTGAAGGTTGCGCCCGCGTGAATGCCGGATCAGGTTCGCACAACCTCGACGCCCCCTACCTGGCGCGCCAAAGATGTCGGGGAAACTGATCGCCCACGAACACCTATGGGACCGGGGTCCCTTTTCGGTACGGCAAGGGAGCGGAGGGAGCACAAAGAGCGGATCGAGGCACACACGCGAGCAGTTTACCCAGGTTCGGGCCGCACGGATGCGTAAAACCCTACTCCTGCCTTGGTTGTATTGATTTCTTGGGCTCGGGAGCTAGAAGATCTACAGTGCTAGAGGCTAGCTACACCGAGCGTGAGAGTGATCGAGGTTCCGAACCCCCCTTTACGTTGTGCATGGGCCTCCTTTTATAGTTCAAAGGGGTCACCGACAGGTGGCAACGTAGTTTGAGGGCAAAAATGTAAAAGTGGTGGTGGTTGTAACAGTGCATGAACAGTGTATGCACAGTGGTCTATACCTAACCCTGACCGTGGGGGACAAGGGCATTGAATGCCCGTCGCCGTTGCCCCCAAACAGTGCAAAAAGCGTCCGTCCGGGTGTCTCCGTTCGCCACGACGGTGGCCTTGTCATCGCGGCTTGCCACCGTGTACCCCAGGCTGCACATCCATCTGCCACGTGCCCCAGGAAGGGCCCCAGGGCGACGCGTGGCCAGATGAGCCGGAGCGCAGGCACACAGTGGAAGCTTGCCGCGGCAAGCTCCTTGCCGCGGTCGCTACCTTGCCGGGCCCGGAAGCTTGTCGCTCTCCGGGTCTTGCCGGGGCGCGCGATGCGCCAAGATATGTCTTCTGAAATGTTGTTCTTTGGCCTTCCTGGCAAGCTCCTCTTGCCAGGGTCTTGTGCAGAAGGGATGATCTTAAGCCTGGAGCGGCCTTCCCGGCAAGCTCCTCTTGCCGGGGCCTTGTTTCTTAACTTGAATACTTTGTTCTTGAATGGCTTCAAGGGAAACAGAGTGGGCCTTGGCGGGCGCGTGGTGAGCCTGACCACGGGACGCTGTTACTGCCCGTGCATGAGTCGGGATACTAAGGTACCCCTACTTTAGTACACCGACACTATGGTTCATATCCTCCAATATTACTCATAGATGCATCGGAATAAGCAAACAACACACGAAAAACAGAATCTGTCAAAAACAGAATAGTCTGTAGTAATCTGCAGGGTTCGCCTACTTCTATAACTCCAAAAACTTCAAACTAAATTGGTAAATTTGAGCAATTTGTCTACCAATCATCTTCAAAAAGAATCAACTAAAAATCACGCTCCAGTAAAATCCCACGACTATTTTAGCGAGCGCTAACGATTCTGTTTTTCACAGCAAGATCATATAAACTTCACACAAGTCTTCCCAAAGGTTCTACTTGGCACAAACACTAAACAAAACATGAAACCACATCTAATAATAGGCTAGATGCAATATTTATTCCCTAACATCAGCAAAAACAAAAAAAATATAACATTGGGTTGCCTCCCAACAAGCTCTTTCTTTATAGCCATTAAGATAGGCTTGAGAATTCAATGATGCTCACAAGAGAGGTAAGAGTTGAAGCACAAAGAGAGCATCATAAAACATGTGACAAACACATCTAAATCTAACATACTTCCTATGCATAGGCATCTTATAAGAAAAAAAATCAAAGCAAGCAAGATCTAGCGTATGCAAGGAAGAAGAAAGAAACAAGATCAATCTCAACAAGAAGAGAGGTAATTTAGTAACATGAAGATTTATATGACCATATTTTCCTCTCTCATAATAATTGCTTGTAGGATCATGATCAAATTCAACACAATAGCTATCACATAACATATTCTCAACACGATCCACATGCATGCAAAGTTGACACTCTTCTGAAATAGTGGGATTAACATTAACTAAAGTCATGACCTCTCCAAACCCACTTTTATCAAAAGTTTCATAAGATTGAACATTCTCCAAGTATGTGGGATCTAAAGTTGACACTCTTCCAAACCCACTTTCAATATTAATGCAAACATTATTATCAATCTTATATTCATCATGGGGATTAAATAAATTTTCAAGATCATAAGAAGAATCACCCCAATCATGATCATTGTAACAAGTAGTAGACATAGCAAAACTAGCATCCCCAAGCTTAGGGTTTTGCATATTATTAGCACAATTGACATCAATAGAATTTACAATAACATCATTGCAATCATGCTTTTTATTTAACAAGCTATCATGAATCACTTTTTCTTTTAACAATTCCTCACAATTTTCAGATTCATAAATTTCAAGCAAATCCCCATAAAGATAATCTAGTGCACGCAGCTCACTAGCAATAGGTTCAACATAATTGGATCTCTTAAAGAGATTAGCAAGTGGATGAGGATCCATACTTTAGCAAGCGAAGATGCAATCTAGTCGAGGGAACATAGCACACAAGCAAAAAAGAGGCAAGCGAACGATAAACACACGGCGAAAGAAGGGGAAATAAAACGGCAAGGGTGAAGTGGGGGAGAGGAAAACGAGAGGCAAAAAATGTAATGCGAAGGATAAGGGTTTGTGATAGGTACTTGGTATATGACTTTTGCGTAAGCCTCCCCGGCAACGGCGCCAGAAATTCTTCTTGCTACCTATTGAGCTTACGTTGTATTCCCTCAAAGAGGAAAGGGAGATGCATCACAGTAGCATAAGTATTTCCCTCAGTTTTTGAGAACCAAGGTATCAATCCAGTAGGAGACCACACGCGAGTCCCTCGCACCTGCACAAACAAATAAGAACTTCGCAGCCAACGCGATAAGGGGTTGTCAATTCCTGTAGGGTCACTTACGAAAGTGAGATCTGATAGAGATGATAGTTTATATTTTTGGTATTTTTAGTTTATAAGAACAGCAAATAAAAGAATGAAAAGTAAAGTAGATGTAGATTGATATGTTGAGAATAGACCCAGGGGCCATAGTTTTCTCTAGTGGCTTCTCTCATGATAGCGATATTCTACGGCGGGTAAACAAATTACTGTCGAGCAATTGATAGAAAAGTGAATAATTATGAGACTATCTAGGCATGATCATTGTATATAGGCATCACGTTTGAGACAAGTAGACCGACTCCGGCCTGCATCTACTACAATTACTCCACACATCGACCGCTATCCAGCATGCATCTAGTGTATTGAGTTCATACGAACAGAGTAACGCCTTAAGCAAGATGACATGATGTAGAGGGATAAACTCAAGCAATATGATATAAACCCCATCTTTTCATCCTCGATGGCAACAATACAATACGTGCCTTGCTGCCCCTACTATCACTGGGAAAGGACACCGCAAGATTGAACCCAAAGCCAAGCACTTCTTCCATTGCAAGAACTATAGATCTAGTAGGCCAAACCAAACCAATAATTCAAAGAGACTTGCAAGGATATTATGAGCACACATAAAAAGTTCAGAGAAGAACCAAATATCTTTCATAGATAACCTTGATCATAAACTCACAATTCATCGGATCCCGACAAACACACCGCAAAAAGAGATTACATCGAATAGATCTCCTCGAAGATTGAGGAGAACTTTGTATTGAGATCCAGAGAGAGAGAAGAAGCCATCTAGATACTAGCTATGGACCCGAAGGTCTGTGGTAAACTACTCACAACTCATGGTGAGGGCGATGATGATGATGATGATGAAGGCCTCCGTGATGGATTCCCCTCCGGTAGAGCTCCAGAACAGGCTCCGAAATGGGATCTCCACGGGAACACAAGCTATGGCGATGGAATTAGGGTTTTCTCTCTATTCACGGAGTTTCTGGGGTACGTGGACTTTTATAGGAAGAAGGAGGGCACCGGGGGCCACTTGAGGAGGCCTCGAGGCACGGGGGCGCGCCCTGGGAAGGGGAGCATGCCCCCACCCTCGAGGGCAGCTCCTCGATCCTCTGACGTGGTTCTCAAGCTTCCTGTGAGTGATTTTCTCCAAAAAAATCTCTCGCGAAGGTTTCATTCCGTTTGGACTCCGTTTGATATTCTTTTTCTACAAAACCCTGAAATAGGCAGACAACAGCAATCTGGACTGGACCTTTGGGTTAGTAGGTTAGTCCCAAAAATGATATAAAAGTGAATGATAAAGCCCATTAAACATCCAAGACTTCATAAATAATAGCATGGAACAATAAAAAATTATAGATACGTTGGATTGGGGGGTGATTTTAGGGTTTCTCCCTCAGTATCTAAAATATTCATATCATGCACAACCCCAGTTTCAGCCAAGCAATTGTTTCATACTCAAAAAATTTCAAACCTTTCAACTTTCATGCAATACATGAGCATGAGCCATGGATATAGCACTACAGGTGGAATAGAGTGGTGGTTGTGGAGAAGATAAAAGAGGAAGATAGTCTCACATCGACTAGGCATAATGATGGGCTATGGAGATACCCATCAATAGACATCAATGTGAGTGAGTAGGGATTGCCATGCAACGGATGCACTAGAGCTGTAAATATATGAAAGCTCAACAAAAGAAACTAAGTGGGTGTGCATCCAACTTGCTTGCTCACGAAGACCTAGGGCATTTGAGGAAGCCCATCGTTGGAATATACAAGCCAAGTTCTATAATGAAAATTTCCACTAGTATATGAAAGTGACTTAACATGAGACTCTCTATCATGAAGAACATGGTGCTACTTTGAAGCACAAGTGTGGAAAAAGATAGTAGCATTGTCCCCTTTTTTTCTTTTTTTTCTTTTTTTGGGCCTTTCTTTTTTCTTTGGCCTTTCCTTCTTTTTTTCTTTTTTTTGGGACAATGCTCTAATAATGATGATCATCACACTTATATTGATTTACAACTTGATATTACAACTCGATACTAGAACAAAGTATGACTCTATATGAATGCCTTCGGCGGTGTACCGGGATGTGCAACGAATCAAGAGTGACATGTATGAAAAATTATGCATGGTGGCCTATCCACGAATACGATGTCAACTACATGATCATGCATGGCAATATGACAATGATGAAGCGTGTCATATGAACGGAACGGTGGAAAGTTGCATGGCAATATATCTCAGAATGGCTATGGAAATGCCATGATAGGTAGGTATGGTGGCTGTTTTGAGGAAGATATATGGTGGGTGTATGGTACCGGCGAGAGTTGCGTGGTACAAGAGAGGCTAGGAATGGTGGAAGGGTGAGAGTGCGTATAATCCATGGACTCAACATTAGTCATAAAGAACTCATATACTTATTGCAAAAATTTATGAGTCATCAAAACAAAGTAATCAACGCATGCTCCTAGGGGAAGGGTTGGTAGGAGTTAACCATCGCGCGATCCCGACCTCCACACAAAGGATGACACTCAATAAATACCTCATGCTCTAACTTCGTCACATAGCGGTTCACCATACGTGCATGCTACGGGAATCACAAACTTTAACACAAGTATTTATCAAATTCATAATTACCCCACTAGAATAACTCTAATATCACCATCCTCATATCTCAAAACAATCATCAAGTATCAAACTTCTCATAATATTCAATGCACTATATGTGAAAGTTTTTACTATACCCATCTTGGATGCCTATCATATTAGGACTAATTTTATAATCAAAGCACATTACCATGCTGTTCTAAAAGACTCTCAAAATAATATAAGTGAAGCATGAGAGTTCATCTATTTCTTCAAAATAAAACCACCGCCATGCTCTAAAAGATATAAGTGAAGCACTAGAGCAACCAACAAACTACTCCAAAAGATATAAGTGAAGATCAATGAGTAGTTGAATAATTATGTAACTTTGTGAAGACTCTCAAACATTTAAGATCTTCAGATCTTGAGATATTATTCAAACAGCATGCAAAACAAAATAAAACAAAATGACGCTCCAAGCAAAACACATATCATGTGGTGAATAAAAATATAGCATCGAGTAAAGTTACCGATAGACGAAGACGAAAGAGACGATGCCTTCCCGGGGCATCCCCAAGCTTAGGCTCTTGGTTGTCCTTGAATTTTACCTTGGGTGCCTTGGGCATCCCCAAGCTTAGGTTCTTGCCACTCCTTATTCCATAGTCCGTCGAATCTTTACCCAAACCTTGAAAACTTCACAACACAAAACTCAACAGAAAACTTGTAAGCTCCGTTAGTATAAGAAAACAAAACCACCACTTAGGTACTGTTGTGAACTCATTCTAAATTCATATTGGTGTAATATCTACTGTGTTCCAACTTCTCTATGGTCCATACCCTATGATACTACTCATAGATTCATCAAAATAAGCAAACAACACATAGAAAACAGAATCTGTCAAAAACAGAAGAGTTTGTAGCAATCTGTAACTTACGAATACTTCTGTAACTCTAAAAATTCTGAAATAAATTGGTGGACGTGAGGAATTTGTATATTAATCATCTGCAAAAATAATCAACTAAAAAGCACTCTCCAATAAAAAATGGTAGCTAATCTCGTGAGCGCTAAAGTTTTTGTTTTTTACATCATGATCGCATAAACTTCACACAAGTCTTCCCAAAGGTTCTACTTGGCACAAACACTAATTAAAACACAAAATCATATCTAAGCAGAAGCTAGATGCAACATTTATTCCTAAACAGAAGCAAAAACAAAGAACAAAAATAAAGTTGGGTTGCCTCCCAACAAGCGCTATCCTTTAACGCCCCTAGCTAGGCATGATGATTTCAATGATGCTCGCATAAAAGATAAGAATTGAAACATAAAGAAAGCATCACGAAGAACATAACTAGCACATTTAAGCCTAACCTACTTCCTATGCATATGGATTTTGTGAGCAAACAACATATGGGAGCGAGAATCAACTAGCATAGGAAAGCAAAACAAGCATAGCTTCAAAACTTCAAGCACATAGGGAGGAAACTTGATATTATTGCAATTCCGACAAGCATATGATCCTCTCTCATAATAATTTTTAGTAGCATCATGAATGAACTCAACCATATAACCAGCACATAAAACATTCTTTTCATGATCCATAAGCATAGAAATTTTACTACTCCCATCATAAGCAAACTTCTTCTCATTCATAGTAGTGGGGGGAGCAAATTCAACAAAATAACTATCATGTGAAGCATAATCCAATTCAAAACTAAAATCATGATAACAAGTTTCATAGTTATCATTATTCTTAATAGCATACAAGTAATCACAATAATCATCATAGATAGCAACTTTGTTCTCATAATCAATTGGAACCACTTCCGAAATAGTGGATTCATCACTAAATAAAGTCATGACCTCTCCAAATCCTCTTTCATAAATATAATCATCATAAATAGTAGGCATGCTTTCATCAAAATAAATTTGCTCATCAAAACTTGGGGGACTAAACATATCATCTTCATCAAACATAGCATCCCCAAGCTTGTGGCTTTGCATATCATTAGCATCATGGGTATTCAAAGAATTCATACTAACAACATTGCAATCATGCTCATCATTCACATATTTTATGCTAAGCATTCTATGTAATTCTTCTTCTAGTACTTGAGCACAATTTTCCTTCCCATCATTTTCACGAAATATATTAAAAATATGAAGCATATGAGGTAACCTTAATTCCATTTTTTCGTAGTTCTGAAGATATACCTTCAAGCACTCACCTCCTCGGCAACGGCACTAGAAAAGATCTTGATGTCTACTACGCAACATTCTTCTTGTAGACGTTGTTGGGCCTCCAAGTGCAGAGGTTTGTAGGACAGTAGAAAATTTCCCTCAAGTGGATGACCTAAGGTTTATCAATCCGTGGGAGGTGTAGGATAAAGATGGTCTCTCTCAAGCAACCCTGCAACCAAATAACAAAGAGTCTCTTGTGTCCCCAACACACCCAACACAATGGTAAATTGTATAGGTGCACTAGTTCAGCGAAGATATGGTGATACAAGTGCAATATGGATGGTAGATATAGGTTTTTGTAATCTGAAAATATAAAAACAGCAAGGTAGCAAGTGGTAAATGTGAGCATAAACGGTGTTGCAATGATAGGAAACAAGGCCTAGGGTTCATACTTTCACTAGTGCAAGTTCTCTCAACAATAATAACATACTTGGATCATATAACTATCCCTCAACATGCAACAAAGACTCACTCCAAAGTAACTAATAGCGGAGAACAAATGAAGAGATTATGGTAGGGTAAAAAACCACCTCAAAGTTATCCTTTCTGATCGATCTATTCAAGAGTCCGTAGTAAAATAACACGAAGCTATTCTTTCCGTTCAATCTATCATAGAGTTCGTACTAGAATAACACCTTAAGATACAAATCAACCAAAACCCTAATGTCACCTAGATACTCCATTGTCACCTCAAGTATGCGTGGGCATGCTTATATGATATGCATCACACAATCTCAGAATCGTCTATTCAACCAACACAAAGAACTTCAAAGAGTGCCCCAGAGTTTCTACCGGAGAGTCAAGATAAAAACGTGTGCCAACCCCTATGCATAGATTCCCAAGGTCACGGAACCCGCAAGTTGATCACCAAAAACATACATCAAGTAGATCACGTGATATCCCATTGTCACCACAAATAAGGACATGCAAGACATACATCAAGTGTTCTCAAATCCTTAAAGACTCAATCCGATAAGATAACTTCAAAGGGAAAACTCAATTCATCAGAAGAGATTAGAGGGGGGAGAAACATCATAAGATCCAACTATAATAGCAAGCTCACGATACATCAAGATCGTGCCATCTCAAGAACACGAGAGAGAGAGAGAGAGAGATCAAACACATAGCTACTGGTACATACCCTCAGCCCCGAGGGTGGACTACTCCCTCCTCGTCATGGAGAGCGCTGGGATGATGAAGATAGCCACCGGAGAGGGATTCCCCCCTCCGACAGGGTGCCAGAATGGGTCTAGATTGGTTTTCGGTGGCAACAGAGACTTTCGGCAGCGGAACTCCCGATCTAGGTTACTTTCCGGAGGTTTCAGTATATATAGGAGGTGTTGGAGTCGGGGGCAAGTAAAGGGGGTCTCCGGGCTGTCCACGAGACAGGGGGCGCACCCAGTAGGGGGGCACACCCCCCACCCTCGTGGGAAGCCCGTGGATATTCTCGTCCCCCTCCGGCACTTCCTGGGCTTCTTCTGGTCCAAAAATAACATCCGTTGAGTTTCAGGTCAATTGGACTCCGTTTGATATTCCTTTTCTGCGAAACCCTAAAACAGGAGAAAAAAGAAACTGGCACTGGGCTCTGGGTTAATAGGTTAGTCCCAAAATCATATAAAAGTGTATATAAAAGCCCATAAAACATCCTAGAAGGATAGTATAATAGCATGGAACAATCAAAAATTATAGATACGTTGGAGACGTATCAATTAGCAACTCGTCCAGCATGGTAGGCTCATCGCAGAGGAGCTTGTGCTTGAGCAAGGTGCCTTCTCCGCACCCGGCCGTGAAGTACTCGATGGCTTGCAACTCATGCACCCCTTCACAAGAATTGCGCAGCTCGGCCCAACGCGTGAGGTAGTCACAAGCGGACTCGTTCGGACCTTGGACGCATAGGGAGAGCTGCCGTGGCTTGGGCGGCCGCATGTAAGTGCTAGTGAAGTTGTGAGTGAAGGCGTCAGTGAAGTCCAGCCAGTTGTTGATGCTGTTGGGCTTGAGGCTGTTTAACCACGTCCGGGTTGTGCCCTGGAGCATGAGATGCACATACTTCACCGCAACGCGCTTGTTGCCGGTAGCTATGCTGACAGCCGTGGAGTAATCGACCAGCCAGTCCTCCGGCTTCACGGATCCATTGTACTTGGGGATGTCTCGAGGGAGTGAGAAGGCTTTGGGGAAAGGCTCGTCACCGATGCGGGCGCCGAAACAAGTCGGGCCAAGTGCGTCTTCTTCCTCGACCGTTTGGGACGGGACCAGTCGGTCAAGGTGGTGGCGGGCGTCATTCTCCTCAACTCCCTCGCGACGGCCCAAGCAGCCTCCGAGGGATGGATGGTTGACAGGCGGCGGGGACACACACCTCTCCCGGCGAGGGGGAGGCGAGCGCTCGTTTCACCACTCTACAGCCCTTGGGTGGCCGTCTTGATCGCGATCGATGGTGATGTGAGTCTGCCGGCTGCGGCTGGCAGCCGGCTCCGAGTCACGCCGGATGCGATCGCCGACTGTTGGCGAACGGGACGTAGCCCCTTGCTCCCGCCGAAGAGGACGGTTGTCCGCCTGCGCGTTGGCCTCCAGAGCCCGGTGACGGGCTTCCTGCTGCTCGGCAGCCATGTCGAGGAGCTGCTGGACGCGCTGTGTCATGCAGCGAAGCTCATCTCCCTCCAAGTGGTTCAGCTCATCAACTGCCGCCTGGGCGGCCCTTAGGTTCTCCAACGGGGTGGTGTATACCTGTCGTGGGCCCCCCAACATGCTGGCGAGGGCTCCGCCACGATCACGGACGACGCCGGCTCGGCTAGGCTCACCAGCAGCCGGCGTGCCGCCTATGGCACGGTCGATCTCACAGCGGTAGGCTTCAGTGAGGCGCCGGGAGGCGGCCAACTTGTTGGCATTGTCAAGGAGCGAGACGCGGAGTGCTTCCAGCGCCCCACCGTATGTTCCCGCGGAGATGGGGGCGGAGAGACTCTGCATGGCTGCCCGCACCGGGTCCTGGCCAGTCCCGTTGGAAGGCTCGCCATGGCTAGCGGCCAACACCTCTGTGATGGTGCCGACGCTAGTGTTGCATGTCGTAGGGGGAAGGGGAACATCGATGACCACCACGTGGTCGGGGAAGGAGTCGGCGGACGCCGTGTCGAGGTCGACGATCATGTCGACGGGTGGATCAGAGGAGCCAATGGACTCCATGTCGGAGGCGCGCTCGTCGACTATGTGGAGCTTGTCGAGGAGCTCGACGAGGCAGCTCTCCGAGCCGACTAGTCCTGCGACCGGAGAGGGCTCGTCGTGGAGATGGACCTCGCCGAGAAGATCAGCGAGCCCGCTCGCGGCGCATGCGGCCTCAGCGCCGCATAGCATCCCGATATCCACGCCTGCGGGCGTGCCGGGCTGGCTGTGCTCGCCACGGAGGAACAAATTTCCCGTCAAGAACATGTCTCCGGACGACGGTGCACCTTGCCCCACGGTGGGCGCCAAATGTCGGGGTTTTGGTGCGACATATGCCAAAGGATGGCTTATCATGCATGGGGACAACAGTACGTCGCCGGGCCCTGGAAGCGGGATAAGGCGATACTTGGGACGCCTATGAATCTTACCCAGGTTCGGGGCTGTCCGTGGAGATAGCACCCCTAGTCCTTCTCTGCGGGGGCTCCGCGTCATGACTAATGTCAATATGGTAGCTACAAGGTTGCTCCTTGAGCTGTGTCGTCTAGAGGAGGAAGAAGGTCAAGGCTAGCTCTCTACCTTCTCTCTAGGGAACGGGAGTGATCGCTAGGGTTTCTTCCTATCGATGCCTCTCTCTCTCTCTCTCTCTCTCTCTCTCTCTGTGTGTGTGTGTGTGTGTGTGTGTGTCTTAGGGTCCAACCCCTCCACATGGACGACCCTAAGGGGTTTTTATAGGCCTACCCCCAGGATCTAGGCGGAGTGGCCCCCGGCCGTCAGTGTCTCTGGGTGCCGGCCTCTCTATCGTCTGCTGGGGCCCGCCGTCTGTGGGCCCGCGTGATTTTCTTTTACTGTTGGCGTCCATTTGTTGACGGGAGCATCGTTAGGAGGGGAATGGCTATAGTGTCGCCGCCTCTTGGTCGTACACTGCCACCACGTCCTGTCTTGTCATCTTGATGGGGTTCAGACTCCTAAGGCACGGTTAGCCGCCTGCTACAAGGCGGCCCGTCCCCCAGGCCGCCAGCCAAAGGTTGCTTGCTTCTGGGTGGCTCCCTGACGGGTGGGGCCTACCACCTGCTGGACACTCCGCCTATGGGTAGTGGGATCATGGCCTCCTCTGACCAAGGCTAGGTCATGGGTAACATGGCTACAGTGATACACCGTTTAGGGAGTGTCCGCAAGGTACACTCTCACTGTAGCCATGCTTCTGTGGATTCTTTAGGGACAAGCTTAACTGTAGCCATGCTTTAGTCTCGTCGCGGATCTCTAGCGCGTGGCCTAAGGAGGGAGGCACGGGGCCGTCTTCTAGAGGCTGGCCGCTAGGCTGCCACCTGTTAGTGCTCCGCCGCCTGATGGCAGCCGGCTCCTGGGCATTGCGGCCCCAGGAGGCGGCCCGATGCATAGGCGGCTAGAGGACGATAGGCGGCCCCTATTTGTCTTGAAATGCCATGGGTGGTCGATGAAGACACCCGTGGTCAATATCTCCAACACCACCAAACTCATTGAGGACACGTGTAACGTGGAGTTTGATGATAATAACGGCTCCCAAGTGGAGCAAAGTGGTACTTGTGATGTAGGTGATGAAATTCCTCCTCAAGCCATAAGAAGAATGGGTGTTGGTCATATCCTACCCATTGAGAAACCCCTTGTGGCCAAAGGAGAAGGACAATGTTCCACTCAAGTGGAACCATCACCAACGCAAGACCCACACGCTTCCGAAGAACAAAGTGAAGGCCCTCAACCCAATGAACAAGGCCAAGTGCAAGATCAACCGCAAGATGGTGTTGATCCACCAAGTGATGCACAAGGCCAAGTTCCTTCTCCCGAGCAAGTTCAAGATCAAGAGCAAGCTCAAGATCAAGAACAAGCTCAAGACGACGCTCATGATGTTCAAGTTACCACACCTCAACTCTCACTTGAGGAGAAATTGGAGCATCATGCTGCCAAAGTTGCTTCCAGGCTCGCTTCTAGAGAGCATCACATGGAGAATATACTTGGAATCATTACAAAGGGGGTAAGCACTCGTAGACAATTAGCAAACTATTGTGCTCATCATGCGTTTGTCTCTTGTGTTGAACCCCAAAAGGTCTATAAGGCGCTCGAAGATCCAGATTGGCTCAATACCATGCATCAAGAACTCCATAACTTTGAACGCAACAAGGTGTGGTGGTTGGTGCCAAGGACAAAGGAGAACCACAATGTCATTGGAACCAAATGGATCTTCAAGAACAAGCAAGATTCTCACGGGATTGTCATCCGCAACAAGGCTCGCTTGGTGGCACAAGGCTACTCCCAAGTCAAGGGTATCGACTACGGTGAAACCTTTGCACCCGTTGCTCGCCTTGAATCTATTCGTTTGTTGATTTCCTATGCTTCTCATCATAACTTTAAGTTGCAACAAAATGGATGTGAAGAGTGCTTTTCTTAATGGTTCTCTTAATGAGTTGGTGTATGTCAAACAAACCCCAGGGTTTGAGGATTCTAAGTTCCCCAATCATGTGTATCAACTCGATAAGGCGCTCTATGGCCTTAAACAAGCCCCACGTGCGTGGTATGAGCACCTTACCGAGTTGTTGCAAGATCCTGGGTTTGAAATTTGGAAAATCGACCCACTCTTTTGACTAAGAAGGTTAAAGGGGAGTTGTTTGTATGCCAACTATATGTTGATTATATTATTTTTTGTTCTCCTAACGAAGCTTTCAATGATGAGTTTGCCGCACTCATGACCGCGGAGTTTGAGATGTCCAAGATTGGAGAGTTGAAGTTCTTTCTCGGGTTCGAAGTCAAACAAAAACGAGAAGGAACCTTCATCAACCAAGCCAAATATACTCAAGACATGCTCAAGAGATTCAATCTAAGTGATGTCAAGCCGGCTACTACTCTAATGCCTACCAAGTGCCAACTTGACATTGATCCCAATGGTAAAGCGGTGGATCAAAAGATATATCATTCTATGATTGGATCCTTGCTTTACCTTTGTGCATCTAGACCGGATATCATGTTGAGTGTGGGAATTTGTGCACGGTTTCAAGCCTCACCTAAGGAAAGTCACTTTGGGGTGGTCAAGCGAATATTTTGATATTTGGCTCATACCCCGAACTTTGGCTTATGGTACCCAAGAGGAGCAAACTTCAATCTTGTAGGATTCTCGGATTCGGATTGGGTGGGTGAGAAGGTGGATAGGAAGTCAACCTCCGGAGGATGCCAATTTCTTGGTTGCTCTTTGGTAAGTTGGTCTTCCAAGAAGCAAAGTTGTGTATTGATACGTCTCCAACGTATCTATAATTTTTGATTGTTCCATACTGATATATTATCATTCTTGGATGTTTTACAATCATTTTATAGTCATGTTATATCATTTTTGGGACTAACCTATTGACATAGTGCCAACTTTACAGTTGTTGTTTTCTGCATGTTTTTTACATCGGAGGAAATCAATATCAAATGGAGTCCGAACACCGCAAAACTTTTTGGAGATTTTTTATGGGCAAGAAGACACCCAATGGGCTGAAGAAGCACCTGGGGGGTCCCCGAGGGGAACACAACCCACCAAGGCGCACCAGGCCCCCCTGGCGTGCCCAGGTGGGTTGTGCCCACCTTGGTGGCCTAGCGCACCGCCTCTTTACCCTATAAATTCTCAAATATTCCGAAACCCATCGGGGGAGACCTAGATCAGAAGTTCCGCCGCTGCAAGGCTCTGTAGTCCACGAGATCTAATCTAGAGCCCTTTCCGGCACTCCACCGGACGAGAAATCATCACCGGTGGCCATCTTCATCATCCCGGCGGCCACCATGATGAGGAGGGAGTAGTCCACCCTCGGGGCTGAGGGTTTGTACCAGTAGCTATGTGTTTAATCTCTCTCTCTCGTGTTCTTGAGATGCACAATCTTGATGTATCGCGGGCTTTGTTAATATAGTCGGATCATATGGTGTTTTCCCCTCTCTTGTTGTGATGATTTGAGTTTTCCCTCTGAGATTTCTTTGGATTGAATACTTTTATGGATTGAGAACACTTGATATATGTCTTGGAATTGAATACTCGTGGTGACAATGGGGTATCGTATTGATTCACTTTATATATGTTTTAGCACTCAACTTGTGGATTCGCGCGGTGACATTGGGGTAATCTATGCACAGGGGTTGATGCGCGTTCTTGTCTTTGTTTCTCCGGTAGAAATTTTGGGGCACTCTTTGAGGTTCTTTGCGTTGGATTGAGTATTATAAATCTGAATATGTTTTGGTGTTATCTTAGTATGAACTCTTGATAGATCGATCGGAAGGATAACTTTGTGTTATCCTAGTACGAACTCTTGAAAGATCGATCGGAAAGAATAACCTTGTGTCATTCTAGTACGAACTCTTGAATAGATCGAACAGAAAGAATAACTTGTGTTATTCTAGTACAAACTCTTGGATAGATCGATCGAAAAGAATAGCTACAAACAATTTCTTCTTATGTTCTCCGCTAGCTAGGAACTTTGAAGTGATTCTTCATCACACTTTGAGGGATGGTTATATGATCCAATTATATTAGCATCGTTGAGAGATTGCACTAGCAAAAGTACGAACCATAGGCCTTGTTTTCATGCATTGCAATACCGTTTGTGCTCATTTTTGTTACTTGCTACCTTGCTGTTTTTTATTGTTCGCACTACAAAAATCAATATCTACTATCCATATTACACTTGTATCACCATCTCTTCGCCGAACTAGTGCACCTATACAATTTCCCATTGTATTTGGTGCGTTGGGGATGTTGGGGAATGTAGTATTTAAAAAAAAATCCTACGATCTCGCAAGATCTATCTAGGAGAATCATATCAATGAGCGGGGAGAGTGTGTCCACGTACCCTCGTAGACCGAAAGTGGAAGCATTTAGTAACGCGGTTGATGTAGTCGAACGTCTTCACGATCCAACCGATCCAAGCATCGAATGTACGGTAACTCTGTGTTCAGCACACGTTCAACACGATGACATCCCACGAGCTCTTGATCCAGCAGAGGCTCGAGGGAGAGTTCCGTCAGCACGACGGCGTGGTGACGGTGTTGATGATGTGATCCGTGCAGGGCTTCGCCTAAGCACTACGACAATATGACCGAGGTGTTGAACTGTGGAGGGGGGCACCGCACACGGCTAAAAGATCAACTTGTGTGTATTTGGGGTGCCCCTGCCCACGTATATAAAGGAGGGAGGGAGAGAGGCCGGCCCTCCTAGGGGCGCGCCAAGTGTAGGGAGTCCTACTAGGACTCCCAAGTCCTAGTAGGATTCCCTTTCCTTTTCGGAGTAGGAAAGAAAGAAAGGAGGGAGATGGAGAAGGAAAGGGGGGGCCGCACCCCACCCCTTGTCCAATTCAGTTTGGGTAGGGGGGAGGCACGCGCCACCTCATGGCCCTTCTTCCCTCTCTCCACTAAAGCCCAATAAGGCCCATTAACTTCCCTGTGCGAATTCCCATAACTCCCCGGTACTCTGAAAAATATCTGAATCACTCGGAACCATTCCGATGTCCAAATATGGCCTGCCAATATATCGATCTTTACCTCTCGACCATTTCGAGACTCCTCGTCATGTCCGTGATATCATCCGGGACTCCGAACAAACTTCGATCATCAAAAACACATAACTCATAATACAAATCGCCATCGAACGTTAAGCGTGCGGACCCTACAAGTTCGAAAACTATGTAGACATGACCGAGACACATCTTCGGTCAATAACCAATAGCGGAACATGGATGCTCATATTGGATCCTACATATTCTACAAAGATCTTTATCGGTCAAACCGCATAACAACATACGTTGTTCCCTTTGTCATCGGTATGTTAGTTGCCTGAGATTCGATCATCGGTATCTTCATACCTAGTTCAATCTCGTTATCGGCAATTCTCTTTACTCGTTCCGTAATTCATCATCTCGTGACTAACTCACTAGTCATTTGCTTGCAAGGCTTATTATGATGTGTATTACCGAGAGGGCCTAGAGATACCTCTCCGACACTCGCAGTGACAAATCATATTATCGGTCTATGCCAACTCAACAAACACCTTCAGAGACACCTGTAGAGCATCTTTATTATCACCCAGTTACGTTGTGGCGTTTCATAGCACACAAGGTGTTCCTCCGGCATTCGGGAGTTGCATAATCTCATAGTCTGAGGAACATGTATAAGTCATGAAGAAAGCAATAGGAATAAAACTAAACGATCATTATGCTAAGCTAACGGATGGGTCTTGTTCATCACATCATTCTCCTAATGTTGTGATCTCATTCATCAAATGACAACACATGTATATGGTCAGGAAACTTGACCATCTTTGATTAATGAGCTAGTCTAGTAGAGGCATACTAGGGACACTCTGTTTTGTCTATGTATTCACACATGTATCAAGTTTTCGGTCAATACAATTCTAGCATGAATAAAAGACATTTATCATGATATATAAGGAAATATAAATAACAACTTTATTATTGCCTCTAGGGCATATTTCCTTCACAGGACATAAGAGACTTTTTATTATTTGGTTGCAGGGTTGTTTGAGAGATACCATCTTCATCCTACACCTCCTACGGATTGATAAACCTTAGGTCATCCACTTGAGGGAAAAATGCTACTGTCCTACAAAACTCTGCGCTTGGAGGCCCAACACGCACTACGAAGGAAAAGCTTATAGACAGCCGCTTACTAGTAGCGCGCTATATTGCCCCACGCTACTGCTACTTACTAGTAGCGTGCTATATTGACCCGCGCTACTAGTAAATATTTACTAGTAGAGTGTGATCAAAAAAACATGGTACTAGTAAATATCTCCAACTGTTCCGTGGGAATAGGCCGTAGTAGTAGCGTGGGTTGTAAAAACTGCGCTACTACTTTGTGAATAGTTGTAGCGCAGGTCAGATGTGCATGCTACTAATATATTCCCACACCACCCACCCCGATCCTTCCCACCAACTGTCCCACTCCACCCACCACAATTTTTCTTAAAAAAAGAAAAAAAAAACACCCAACCCCCGATCCAGATCCCCTCCACCGCCGACCTCCCTTCCACCTCCTCTCTTCCCCCAACCCACTTGCCGCCGGCGAGTACTAGCACAGAGGGGTAGGAGCATCCTCGCCCTCCTCCCCCACCCTGCTGATCCCAATGGCCGCCATACACCACCGCCCCCTCCACGCCCTCCTCGGCAGTGGCGCAGGTACGCACTCATGCACCCTCGCCAATACCTCATCTGCTCTCCCCGATTTCGTCGATCTACGTGACTGACTGACTGACCCTGCCCCGCCGCTGCTCGTCCAGTCGCTGACCTGCTCCTCTGGAGGTGGAGGAACACCTCCGCGAAGGCCGTTGCAGGTGCCACGCACCCTCGCCCAGTCGCCGACCTATTCCGCTGGAGGTGGAGGAACACCTCTACGACAGCCGTGGTGGGCGCCACGCTCGTCTGGTTCCTCTTCGAGCGCGTCGGGTACAGCCTCACGTCGATCCTCTCCAACGTCGTCCTCCTCCTCGTCGTCATCCTCTTCTTCTGGGCCAAGTCCGCATTTCTGCTCAATAGGTCCGTCGCTTCGTTTACTCCCCACTTTGCTCTGCCTGGCCCCCGGCCTGCCCTGCTACTCCAGTCCAGAGTAGGAGCAGCTCTCATTCGAATCTGATCCAGAAGTAAACTGCTCCATGTCTTACTATGGTTGTACGCTACTAAGTGCAGTTACTTGTTACTAACTGGCAGGTAAGTTGTTACTGTGCAGATATGAGACATCAATATGTATTACTAAGTGAAGTTACCTGTTACCCTAGCTGGAATTCTTGCCCATGTCCTTTGCGTAGCAGTAACTTGTGCTGATTAGAAGTTGACCTTTCTGTATTGCAGGTTACATGCATATTGAGCTTTCTGTATTGTAGGTAAGTGGTTCTTGCCTAGTCGGTTTGCCATGATAGCAGTTTGATATTCTTTTTCCTAGCACATGTCGTTTATCTCTTAGCATATACTGTAATTATGATGTGTAGGTCTCTTAGCATGTACTGCATCAAGGGGTTAAGCACATTAGTTTTGGGTTTCTACAGTTCCAAAGGGATTCAGAGTTCCACCTCTAAGTATTTGGATCTTATCTAACCATGCTTTAAGATTTAGATGTGTTGGGGAATGGGGATTGCTAGTTCCTGCTGGGTAATCAGAATAATGTTTCGGTTTTCCTCAAGGATGTCAGACACTATTTACAGTATGTTAAATGCAGACAATGCTGTTGATTTATGAGAATTATTTATTTAGCTAGTGGATCCCGAATTGTATATTTGTCCCTATCAATGCAAATGTTGAGCCATGTTCCACTTTTACTACTCTACACTATATTTTCACTACCTGAAGGGGTTGGTATACTCCTTGTCTTTTTCACTGATTGTCTTTTTCATCGACATGCACCGCATTATTTTTCCGTGTCATTCTTCTGAAGAATCTGAAGTTTCACAACCTCTGTTGGTAATGCTGCAGGGTTATGGTGGCGATGTCTACGGTCATTGAGAGGTTCGTGGACAGGGCGGTGTCATGGCTGCCGATGTACGGAGAGGCGAAGCTGCTGCTCGTCATCTACCTCTGGCACCCCAGCACACGGGTAAGCAGTCAATGAGACACCCCGAGCCCGAGAGATGATCAACATTTCAGATAGACTTGATTCGGTATGTGGCCAATTCTGAATCTAAATCTTAATGGTGTTCGGATTTCAGGTTGCGGGGCACGTGTAGGATGGCTTCCTCCATCCGCTGGTGGCATGGCACGAGGCCGACATCGACCGGGGCCTTCTTGTGCTGAGGGCTAGGGCGAGGGATGTGACGGTGTCACAACTCAAGGAGGCGGTTGCCATCGGTCAAGTGTGGCTCGTCGAGGCTACCCGTTGTGTTTCATCGCAGCTGCAGGCCGCGAGATCAGGCCGGGAAGGCGCCACGCATTGACGAGTGAGCCAATTTTTGGATCGGACCATAACGTGTCTCAGTCTCTGGCGTCTAGAAGTAGTGGTAAAGTTTAGAATTTGCATGGCAAGAACCACTTACGTAGGTAGCTGACACGCACAACACTTTGTTTACACTCTTACTTATGTAAAAGATATGAATTATACACGAGTTGCCTCTACAATGAGGAACTGTGATAGAAGATACGGCAATTGTGTGATAGAATGGAATTGATTGTTTTTTTAATTTCTAATAAGTTAGTAGTAGCATGGGAAAAAACTGCTCGATACTAGTATTTAGGATACTAGTAGCGTTGGTATTATAGACACGCTACTACTATTTCGTTAGTAGTAGCGTAGCAGTAGCATGGGTGGCACACGCTACTACTAACAAAGTTAGTAGTAGCGTGGGTTTAACCCACGCTACTACTAACAAAGTTAGTAGTAGCGCGGGTTTAACCCACGCTACTACTAACTATTAGCTGTAGCGTGATACTAGTAGCGTGGGTACCCACGCTGCTAGTAGCCATTTTACCCGTGCTGCTAGTAGCCTTTTTCCTAGTAGTGACGTGTCTACAAGAATAAAGTTGCGTAGTAGACATCATGTATCTCTCTCCTCCACCGAAGCCGAGTATGTGGCAGCCGGCAGTTGTTGTGCTCGACTTTTGTGGACGAGGCAAACTTTAAAGGATTATGGTGTCATTTGTGACAAAGTGCCTCTTTGGTGTGACAATGAAAGTGTCATCAAGATTTCTCTAAATCTAGTGCAACACTTCAAGGCGAAGCATATTGAGATTTGGTATCACTTCATCCGGGATGATATTAGGCGAGGCGAGATTGATCTTCACTATGTCAACACTCATGATAACCTTGGAGACATTTTCACGAAGCCCTTGGATGAAGCAAGATTTCGCGAGTTAAGGCATGAGCTAAATATCATTGATTTGAGCGATGTGGCTTGAAACTTTGCACACCCCTTCACATTCATCATGCTATCTTGTTTAGGTGTAGGCATGGACATAAGGGGCGTGTTGTTCTCTCAATGAACTTTCCCTCCCCCAGTATGCATAAATTGATCAATTCTTTCACATTCACCATTGTTGATGGTACATGTGCTTCAAAGATGAGTAGTCGTCATGGGCCCAAGGTTAAAATCTTCACGGTGCCATATCATTCACTCAAACACAGGTGGCCTCGGCCACCGCCCTCTCTTTGAGAGGTGTGTGTGTGTGTGTTTGTTGTCTCATGTCCTCTCTTTCTTTGTGTTTGTGTTTGTGTTCTCCTTTGTTTGAGCTAACTCTTTTTCTTTCAAAAACAATATATAGAGAAAATGAGAGTTTAGTGTTCGAGCTCTTGGCTGAGCGGTACTACTGCTGGGCGCGCGCGGTACTACCGCTTACTGACTTAAGTGGTACTACCGCCTGCCCGAGCGGTACTACCGCTACGGGGCGGGATTGCGGGTTAAGTCGGGCACAGGGAGTTTCTTCTCCCCATACCCATTCGAACCCGTTTCCATCTTCGTGCACCATCGACAAACTCGCCGCGAAGGGACGCCTGTGGGCCTCCTCCGGGCCGTTTTTCACATTTTCCTTTGGTGGGATCAATCCCCACCCCTTCCTCAAGACATGGATGCTGGTATTGCCCCCCCCATCTCTTTCTCTTTGCTTCTAGATTTCAGATCTAGGATTTAGGGGCGATAGGTTTGCATTCCTCAATTTTTGGCCAAATCAAGGCTTGAGTAGGATGGTGAAGGCTTCTAAACTGGTAGGATTGATATTTGGTAGGCTTATTTTAGAATTTGGCATCCCGGTAGTACCGGAGTTGGTTATGGCAGCAAGGGAACCGCCATTCCCCGCCTGGAGCGGTACTACGGGTCCTCTCGAGCGGTACTGCCACCTACCAAGTGCGGTACTACCACTAGATGCCAACGTCCGCTATATTCCTACCAAATATTGATCCATGTTCCTTTTCTCTTGGCTTATGCTCATTCATTCGTGTTGTTTATTGTGCTCGTGTGTTTGGTTCCAGGTGATGGCCCTTCGGAGCATCATGCCCGTCGTATCAACCCAGGGCACTCTGTCTCTAAGCGCTATCGCACCTCTGAGGCCGCACGTGCATATTCAAGTGTTCCGCCCACTCAGTCCCAACAATCGTCCAATAGTACTGCGAAGAAGCCCAAGACGAAGCCCAAGTCCGTCACTGAGATGACTGCCAAGGAGTTTTTGGAAAAGCCTTGGCGCAATCCTTATGAGCATGGTCAAGAGCCCAATTTGGTCAACCGTCCCTTCTGGACCCGTTTTCAGTGGGCTATTTATTTTGATGTGATCAAGGCCAAGAAGAATCTCTTTGTTGATGTCCGCTCCATTGGCATTTCGTATCTTAAGAAGGACCAGAACTATTTTGGCCAAACTCTGGAGATGTGTACTCAGCTAAACACTGTCGGCATCATGGAATTCAAAAAGAATTTTGATGCAGACTTAGTGGCCCAGTTTTATGCCACGGTTCATCTCGGCACAGATGAGGAAAGATCCCTGACTTGGATGACAAATGGCAATCTTCTCTCTTTCAAATGGAAGGCTTTCATGGAACTGCTTGGGATTGAAGATCAAGGACTTGAGAATCCGGTTGGCTTTCATCCTCACTGCAATGCAGCTGCTACTCACAAGCAATCTGTCTGGCCTTACTGCACTATTAGGGTTAACCCCGAGACGAAGGAGACCTATGAGTGATAGATCTCCAACGTATCTATTATTTTTGATTGTTTCATGCTGTTTTATTATCATTCTTGGAAGTTTTCCAATCATTTTATAGCAACTTTATATCATTTTTTGGGACTAACCTATTGACCCAGTGCCTAGTGCCAGTTGATGTACGTTTTTGCTTGTTTTTTACATCGCAGGAAATCAATATCAAACGGAGTCCAAACACCGCGAAACTTTTTGGAGATTTTTTGGGCCAGAAGACAGCCATTGGGCCAGCGCTGCACCTGGGGGGTGCCCTGAGGGGGGCACAACCCACCAGGGCGCGCCATGCCCCCTTGGCGCGCCCAGGCGTGGGTTCTACCCACCTCGGTGGCCTCCCGCACCCCCTCTTTACCCTATAAGTTCCCAAATATTCCGAAAACCTCCGGGGTGAACCTAGATCAGAAGTTCCACTGCCGCAAGGCTCTGTAGTCCACGAGACCAATCTAGAACCCTTTCCGGCACTCCGCCGGAGGGGGAAATCATCACTAGTGGCCATCTTCATCATCTCGGCGACCACCATGGTGAGGATGGAGTAGTCCACCCTCGGGGCTGAGGGTTTGTACCAGTAGCTATGTGTTTAATCTCTTTCTCGCGCGATCACGAGGTGTCACGATCTTGATATATCATGGGCTTTGTTAACATAGATGGATCATATGATGTTTCTCCCCTCTCTACTCGTGTTGTGATGAATTGGATCTTTACCCTTTGAAGTTTTGTCATGTCGGATTGATTGTTCAGATTTGAGAACACTTGATATATGTCTTGCAATTGAATACTTGTTGTGACAATGGGGTGTCTTATTGATTCACTTGATGTATGTTATGGCACTCAACTTGCGGATTCCCGCAATGACATTGGGGTAATCTATGCATAGGGGTTGATGCATGTTTTTATTATCTTTTCTCCGATAGAAACTTTGGGGTCTCCTTGTAGTTCTTTGTGTGGATTGAATATTATGATCATGAAGTTGTTTGATGCATATCGTAGAATCAACTCATGGATATTTGTGGTGACATTGGAATATCTAGGTGACATTAGAGTTGGTTGGTGTGTGTCATATGGTGTTATTTTAGTACGAACTCTTTGTTAGATTGATCGGAAAGAATAGCTTTGTGTTATTTTAGTTCGAACTCTAGGATAGATTGATCGGAAAGAATAGCTTTGAGGTGGTTTCGTACCCTACAAAAAATTTCTATCTTTTGTTCTCCGCAAATAGGAACTCGGGAGTGATTCTTTATTGCACTTTGAGGGATAATCATATGATCCAACTATGTTAGCATTGTTGAGAGATTGCACTAGTGAATGTACGGACCCTAGGCCTCATTTTCAAGCATTGCAATACCGTTTGTGCTCACTTTTGTTACTTGCTACCTTTCTGTTTTTATTGTTACTATAAAAACAAATATCTATTATCATTACTACACTTGTATCACCATCTCTTCGCCGAACTAGTGTACCTATACAATTTCCCATTGTATTCAGTGTGTTGGGGACACAAGAGACTTTTTATTATTTGGTTGCAGGGTTGTTTGAGAGATACCATCTTCATCCTAGACCTCCCATGGATTGATAAACCTTAGGTCATCCACTTGAGGGAAATTTGCTATTGTCCTACAAAACTCTATGCTTGGAGGCCCAACACGAGTCTACAAGAACAAGTTTTGTAGTAGACATCAAGCTCTTTTCTGGCTCCGTTGCCGGGGAGGTGAGTTCTTGAAGGTATATCTTTAGATCTTGCAATCGAATCATTTAGTTTCTTGTTTTATCACTAGTTTGGTTTTGTAAAAGAAAACTATAAAAAAATGGAACTGAGGTTACATCATATTATTGATTATCTTTATAATATCTTTCTTGAAAATGATGGATCGGAAAATTGTGATCAATTGTTAGAATAATAAGTCAATAAAATGTTTGGCACAAAATATTCGAATGATGAGCATGATTGCAATGTTGTTAGTATGTATTCTTTGAATATCCATGATGCTAATGATATACCAAGACACAAGCTTGGGGATGGTATATTTGATGAAGATGGTATTTTTAGTCCCCCAAGTTTTGATGAGAAAAATTATTATTATGATAGCATGCCTCCTATTTATGATGATTACATTGATAAAAGTGGATTTGGAGAGGTCATGACTTTATTTACTGATGAATCCACTACTTTGGAGGATGTTTCAATTGACTATGATAACAAAGTTGCTATCTATGATGATTATGGCGATGACATGTATGCAATATTGAATAATGATAACCATGAAACTTGTCATCATGAATTTACTTTTCAATCTCATGATAGTTATTTTGTTGAGTATGCTCCCACCACTATTCATGAGAATAAATTTGCTTATGTGGAGAGTAGCAAAATTTCTATGCTTTTGCATCATGAAAAGAATGATTTATGTGATGGATATATTGTTGAATTCATTCATGATGCTACTGAAAATTACTATGAGAGAGGAACGCATGCTTGTAGGTATTGCAATAATATCAAGTTTCCTCTCTATGTGTTGAAAATCTTGAAGTGTTGCTTGTTTTGCCTTCCTATGCTAACTGATTCTTGGTCCTATAATTTGTTTGCTCACAAAATCCCTATGCATAGGAATATGGTTAGACTTAAACGTGCTTGTCATGTGATTCATGATGCTCTCTTTATGTTTCAATCCTTATCTTTTATGCGAGCACCATTGAAATCTTCATGCCTAGCTAAAAGGCATTAAAGAAAAGTGCTTGTTGAGAGACAACCCAACACTTATACCTACTGTTTTTGTGTGTTCACATGATTATGCTACTGTAGTAATCATATTTTATAGCTTTTGTTTCAATAAAGTGCCAAGAAAAGCCTTAGGATCATGTTGGGTGATAGTAGATTTGATCTTGCTGAAAAACAGAAACTTTTGCGCTCACGAGAAAAATTCTAATTTTTAACAAAAGAGTGCTTTTCATTTGATTCCTTTTGCAGAAGATTAATATACAAATTTCTCATGTGGTCATATTTTGTTCAAGATTTTTAGAGTTGCAGAAGTATGGTGAATGTTCAGATTATTACAGACTGTTCTGTTTTTGACAGATTCTGTTTTCAATGCATAGTTTGCTTATTTTCTAGTTTATATGGCTTATATTGATCAATATAAATTTTATAAATGATATGATACAGTAGGCATTATGTGAGAACAATTATGAATCTTGTCTTTGACATTACCCAAATTGAATGATTTGTTTTATCATACTAACCCATCTCACAAAGTTTTGTTAAGTTTTGTGTGATTGAAGTTTTCAAGTTTTGGGTGAGATGTCTATATGAGGAGAATAAGGAGTGGCAATAACCTAAGCTTGGGGATTCCCAAGGCACCCCAAGGTAATATTTAAGGAAGATCCAAGCAACTAAGCTTGGGGATGCCCCGGAAGGCATCCCCTCTTTCGTCTCCAACATTATAAGTAACCTCACTTAAAGCTATATTTTATGCATCACATGATATGTGTTTTGCCTGGAGTGTCAATTTATTATGTTAAATTTTCTTTTTGTTATTTATAATAATGTTTTGTATCCTTTATTTTAATAAAAGTGTTAAGGATAGCCTTTACCATGCTTATTTTGCAAGTCTATATGATGTTGTTTGAAAATAGAAAGTTTGTCGCTATTGCAAAAATTCCCCAGAAAATTCAGGATGTGATAAAATGTTGAAACTTTTTTAAAAATAAGCTTTGATAAATTTCCTACAGCATGTGAAAAATTTCAAAAAAAATTGAGTTAGGGAAGTATGGATACTCCTGCATTCTTTACAGACTGTACTGTTTTGACAGATTGCTGTTATGTTTTCATTGTTTGCATATGTTTGCGTGTTTAATGATTCTATTTGAGGATAGGACTATTAAATATGCAGAGGAATTTAGTATGCAATGTTAAATTATAATTTTAGTGATTTTCTAGAGTAGAGAATGTAAGGTTTTTTGCATTGGTTTATACTAACTTATCTCACGAGTTCTTGTTGAGTTTTGTGTGGATGAAGCTTTTGAGATTTAGGAAAACCGTGATATGAGAAGAATTAAGGAGACACAAAAGCTCAAGCTTGGGGATGCCCAAGGCACCCCAAGAAAATATTTCAAGAAGTCTCAAGCATCTAAGCTTGGGGATACCCTAGTAGACATCCCACCTTTCTTCATCAACATTTATCGGTTAGTATCGGTTGATCCTAAGTTTTTGCTTCTTCAGATGAGATGTGCTATTCTTGAAATGTCATTTTATTTTGTTTGCTTGCTGTTTTAATAAAATAGTTAGATCCAAAAGTTTTTAAATAAAATAGAGCCCCCAAATAGTTGCCATGGAGGCTAAGTAAGCGGCATTCACATCCTGTCAATGAAGCTCTTTTCTGGCGCCGTTGCTCTAGTGCTTCACTTATATCTTTTTGAGCACGGTGTGCTTTATTATTATTTTAAGAAATTCTCTCTTGCTTCACTTATATTTATTTGAGAGAAGAAAATTGTATGCTCATGAACTTCACTTATATTTGTTTGAGCTTATCAGAAGCAACACATAAAAATTAGTTCCAAAGTGATAGATATCCAAGAAGGATAAAAACTTTCATGAAGATCATTGGACAAAATAAACTTGATTCCTTGTACTATTTTTGAGACATGATGATGTGATATGTGAGTCATGTTAATGAGTAATTATGCTTTAGTAAGAATATTATTGTTAAAGTTTGTGATTCCCTATGCAAGCACGAAAGTCAATAATCATGCAATGAAATTACATCCTACTTGTGGTGCATTATTCGGTGTTATTTATGCTCACTGCTTGCTTATGAGATTATTCGTTTCATGGTTAGTCGCTTCCCAGTCTTTTGCTAGCCTTCATTTTGCACTAAGTATGATCACTAGTTGTGCATCCAAAATCCTTTATCCCGGTTTTGCCACATGAGTCCACCATACCTACCTATATGCAGTATTCCGTTGCCATTCTAAGCAAATTTGTATGTGCCATCTCTAATTTTCAAAAATAAATTTCCCTTTTGGGTGCCCGTACTGCTCGCGACACTAGTAGAGAATGGGCCTATTGTCCCGGTTGGTAAGGGCCTTTTGTCCCGGTTCTTGAACCGGGACTAAAGAGTCGGTACTAATGCCCTAGCCCTTTAGTCACAGTTCAAACTAGAACCGGGACAGATGGGCCTCCACGTGGCCTGTGCGCGGAGCCCAGGTAGGAGGGCCTTTGGTCCCGGTTGGTCGCACCAACCGGGACCAAAAGGCATCCACGCGTCAGCATTTCTGTGGCTGGGGTTTTTGTTTTTGTTTTTTGAAAGGGGGGTGGGTTTGGGGGTTTTGGGGGGTTAATTTAGGTGTTTCATATATTGTGTTAGCTAGCTAATTAATAAAGAGAAGTGTCCTCTCTTATGTTCGTGCTTGGTCGACGCTACGTACTACACATACGTATAGAGAGGACTAGACACGCTAGCTAGCTAGCTAGCTAGTAAGCAAACGAAGGAAACAGAAGATCGTCATCAACATATATATGCATACAGAGAGAAGTGATATCGACCACCTCTCCTTCTCTAAGAGATTGGTCGAACGACAAGTTCTCGTATATCTATCCGACACTATCGTGTACATATATACAATAATTATCTCTTACAAATATAATCTCCTATCATACAGACGCATGGTCCACATAGTATTCTCCATCTTCAGCGATCACGTGGTCAAGGAAGAATGCCGCCAATTCCTATTGAATTGCTCGCAGACGATCTGGTGCTAGGAGTTCATTCCGCATCCGAAAGATCTAATTTGAAGAAGGGGGTCAATACACACACACATATATATATATATATATATATATATATGAATAAATGAAACTCAACACAAATGATGGTAATGAAATAAAATTGTGAATATTATTAATTGCTTACGCACTTCAAATTGTGCGTCAGAGTAGCCCCGCTCACAGGTCGTGTGGCGGATGGACTCGCAAATGTAGTATCCACAGAAATCATTCCCTTGTTCCTGCCACAACCACTTTACAAGAAATAGAGGTCAATCAAACTGATAAGCAAGAATGCCAAAATGGTATTGATGAAACTAGCGCTTGAATCAATAGGAGATGCGCGGAACATGCTACTATATAGTACTTACTTTCGGGTGTCTAAATTCCAGCTTCTTCGGCAGTCCCGGAGCTTTTTTGGTGAATTTTCTCCAAACCCTGCCAGACAAAGAAAACAATTACTTGAAATCAGAAATGAACAAAGTTGCTGATATGCATGGTGGATAATGATCGATTTAACTTACTTCTCGAGCATTTGAGTCATGTCCGCATACTCCTTGGAATCTTTTCGTTTAGAGTCCAAGACAGTTACTACTCCCTGCTCAAGCTTAATCTCTAGGAGAATATAGTGGAAGCTACGCACGCATGCATGAACTCATAAATTACATTACTATAACCTTGACTAATATATAAGGGGAACCAAATATGCACAAGACAGTAACACTCACTTGAAGTTGTAAGGAAAGAGTATTATATCTTTGTTTTCATTTACTACCAACGATCGTAGCAAGTTGGCCTCGGTATCTGAGGCACGCAATTTAACCTCAGTTGCATCTATGAGGTATGTGTTAATGAACCCAATATCACCGACTTGTCTTTTCTTCAATTCGATGATCTTCAATCTGCATAATATAGTGAGGATAATTATAAATACATGCAATGAAAGAGCTGAGCTATATAGAGAGACTTAATGACAGAAGTAGTACTACTTACAGACAGTAGCAGGTGACCGTTGCTTTATCGAGGGCCAATTGATTGAAAAACTGATAGAACTCCTCAAACGGAATAGGCAACAGTTCAATTCCAACAAGGTCATGCTCCGGTTTAACTCTCACATACAAACTATCCCTCCCCCCAGACTCTCTGCAGATTTTCAAATACCAATCATGCAATCTTCGCATCATCGTTGATAGAGATCTTTCATATTTGACGAGAGGCTTCCCGTACTCGTATCTTTGTATCTGCACCTCCAAGAAATCATAATGTACATCGTCGGGCAGGTAATCTCCAAGATTGCTATAACCGGGCACTATCCTCGGATCATTAGCGACGATGTCGCTAGACACCTTGAGCGGGGGGCACGATTGGTTCGCTTGTTCGCCGAGCTAGGCAATTTATTTCCCAGCTCCTCCTTCTGCTAACCTTTGATCACTTCTAGTACTTCCCGACCGCTTCGCTTCGTGAAATGACTTTTCAATAATGCGGTCATAGTTGTCTTTCGGCGGACACTTCGCTGGTTTCTTCAGGGCAGCCATAGTGCGCTTTGCTTTCACCGGATCTATCTTCTCCACCGGAGGTGGATGTCTCTGTGGTTTAAACCCTTCAAGCCAGTCCTTCACTTCGCCTTCAGCGATCTTCGCGTTTTCCTCGTCGGACCTCTCGTATGGTAACTTCTCTAGAGGCGTGAGAGAAGGACCGAATCTGTATTGCCTCCCGCCTCTGGCTGTACTGCTAGACGCCGGTAGACCAGACGGAGCGGCTGTCTTCTTTCCTTGCTTACGCGGCGGAGGAGAAGGACTACGACGCGCCGGAGCAGCCGAAGCGGTGGCGGGTCTCTTCCGCCCTTGCTGACGAGGCGGAGAAGGAGGAGGCTGGCTGCTCGGGCGCGCCGGCGCAGGCGGAGAAGGAGGCGGAGTGCCGCCACATGCCGGAGAAGGAGCCGGAGTGCCCTGATCGTCACTCGCCGGAGGAGGAGGCGGTGGAGGAGGCGGAGTGTCCTGACTCGCCGGAGGAGGAGGAGGAGGAGGCGTCCAATTCAGAATGTTGATGAGGTCCTTCCGCCATAGGCATGGAGTCTTCAGAGAAGAACCCAGCCGAGTCTCCCCTTCACCGGTAGGGTGGTCAAGCTGGAGGTCCTCAAATCCCTCCATTATTTCATCCACCATCACCCTTGCATATCCTTCTGGAATCGACCGACAGTGAAAAGTTGCGCCGGGTCCAGTAGGATAAACAAAGCCAGCAGCCGCCTTGACCTTCATATTAATCCACTGCGTCATAAGGTGGCAATTTTGAGACTTCGTGATAGCATCCACGGGATAGCTGGCAGGAGCCGTCAAGACATGCTCCGGCTGAAGCAGCTCGGTGGAAACCACGCTGCTTCTCCGCTGAGATGGCGGGGTAGCTTCGGGGGAAGCTTCGGTAGTTCTTTTGCTGCGATTTGCTTCTCGTTCCTCTATCGCTTGTACGCTGGCGTGCAGCGCCTGCAGTTCGGTCTGCTGCACTTTCTTCCTCCTCTCGTGGCATTTGTAACCGCCTGCGTCCGGAAACCCAGCACTCCACGGAACGGAGCCTGGCGTGCCTCGTGTCCGTCCAGGGTGCTCAGGATTCCCGAGGGCCATTGTGAGCTCGTCGTTCTCTCTGTCGGGAACGAACGTCCCTTGTTGCGCTGCTTTGATATAGTGCCGCATCTTCCTGAGTGGTATTTCCAATTGCTTGTCCGTCCAAATGCACCACCCTGATATAGGGTCCAAGGTTCCGCCAGCCCCGAAGAACCAAGTCCGGCAACGGTCTGGCCAGTTCATTGTCTCTGGCTCGATCCCTTTCTGAAGTAGATCATTCTCAGCCTTGGCCCACTTAGGCCGGGCTCTGAGGTAGCCACCTGACCCCGTGCGATGGTGATGCATCTTCTTCGCAACATTTTTCTGGTTTGTCGCCGACATCTTCTTACTCTTTTCCGATGTCTTATAGGCCACAAATGCGGGCCAGTCATCTCTGATCTTCTCATATATGCCCTTGAATTCTGGTGTCTCTTTTTTGCGGACAAACATATTCAGGTGTTTCTTCCACCCCCTGAATAGGTCTGCCATCTTTGTAAGAGCAAAAGACTTGATTAATTCCTCTTTTACTGGCTTCACCGGATCATCCTCTGGCGGTAGGGTGAAATTTGACTTCAGCTCAGTCCAAAGATCTTCTTTCTGCATATCAGTGACATAAGACACCTGAGGGTCTTCTGCAGCCGGCTTTAACCATTGCTGGATGCTGATCGGGATCTTGTCCCTAACCAGAACCCCGCACTGATTAACAAATGTGTTCTTTGTCCGGATGGGTTCAATCGGTTGGCCAGTGCGCACGATTTCTGTGATCTCAAACTTTTCATCCGAGCTCAACTTTTTCTTCGGGCCTCGTCTCCTTACCGAAGATGTGCTCGATCTGGAGGGCTAGAAAAAAGAACAATGACGAGAGTTAATTAATATGTGTACATACCAAAACAATGAATGCATCAATTAACTAGTCAGCACAGGCTTAACTAATATATATACCTGCTTGCCGGACTCGGTTCGGTCACCGGAGCCGTCATCACGGTCTCCTTCTTGCACTGGCATTGGGTCACCGGAGCCGTCCTCACGGTCTACTTCTTGCATGTGCATTGGGTCACCGGAGCCATCATAATCATAGCCTGCTTCTTCATCCTCTCTTTCCAGCAGCTCATCGGTATCGTTGAGAAACGACAAGACGGCATCACGTCCGTTTGCGATTATGTCCAGCAACATCGCTTCTTGTGCTTCGTCTCGGGGGGTGTCGTCCATAGTTTCTACAAATATTTACAACATGGCAATTATTATTCAAACATGACAGATGGATATATTAATGGCAAACGTAGAACTAGCTAGCTAATCACAGTAAGGAATCATATATATTAATTTGTGGCCTCGACACTGCTTCTCTAGGGTTTCGGGTGGCCTCGACAACGCTTCAAGTGTTAGGGGTGGCCTCGAGAACGCTTCAAGGAGGAGGTAATATCGACAACGACGAGATACATACACGGGAAAATAATGTTATCGGGGAGGGGGTAATATCGACGACGACAGACCCCCCCTCCCCCACGTGTTGAAGTTATCGGGAGGAGATATATCGACCCCCCCTGTGTTGAAGTTATCGGGAGGGGGTATATCGACCCCCCCACGTGTTGAAGTTATCGGGAGTTTATATCGACACGACATCCTACATGGGAAAATAATATTATCGGGGAGGAGGTATATCGACCACCCCCCCTCGTGTTGAAGTTATCGGGAGGGGTATATCGACGACTACAGACCCGATAAAACATAAGAAAACGAAGAAGAAATAAAAAGAGGAGAAGAAGAAAGGAATAGCGAGAGGAGAAGATCGAAGAAAAAAAAGAAAAAAAAGAGGAGAAGAAGAAAGGAATAGAGGAGAAGAAGAGAAAATAGAATATATTCTATTTTCTCTTCTTCTCCTCTATTCCTTTCTTCTTCTCCTCTTCTTTTTCTTCTTTTTTCTTCTTCTTATTTATCTCTCCTCTTCTTCCTCTCTTTTCTTCTCCCCCCCCCCCAACACGAGAACATTTTAACTTGGTAAATTTATCGAGGAGGGGGTATATCGACCCCCCTCATGTCGAAGTTATCCGGGAGGGGGGTATATCGACCCCCCCCCCTCATGTCCCAGTTTCTCGCTTATTTTCCTTCTTCCTCGACAACCCTAACCCTAAACAGTACAACTAACGACAACGACAAAAAATCATATCTATGCAACAATAAAAAAACATCATATGATATATGAACAA
>LR738711.1:871701767-871724443 GCA_902687465.1 Secale cereale | reverse complement strand
CAGAAAAAAAACATCATATATATATACATCATATATATATACATCCATACATTAACATATATGCATCCATACATTAACATATATATATATATACATCCATACATTAACATATATATATGCATCCATACATTAACATATATACATCAACATATATGCAAAAAAACATCATATATATATGCAGAAAAAAAACATGCATATATCAAAGGTGGGGTCACGGTGGCCACATCCACGGCGGCGGCGGCCACATCCACGGCGGCGGTGGGGGCAGGGCAGGCGCGGGGGCTCACTGGGGGCGGTGAGGTCGGGCCTGGGCTGAGGAAGAGGCGGCGTGGGGAGGCGACGACGAGGAGGGGGTCGGCGCGGGGAGGTGACGGCGAGGAGGGGGTCGGCGCGGGGAGGCGACGGCGAGGAGGGGGCCGGCGCGGGGAGGCGATGGCGCCGAGGAGCGGGCGGCGCGGGGCGACGACGATGGGCCGGCGAAGACGGGGCTGCGCGGCGACGACGACGGGGCAGGGCGCGGCGACGGCGAGGAGGAGCAGCCTGGCGGCGAGGGGAGGAGCAACTGAAGATGAAATCTGAAAAATGCTAAGTGTGGGCTTATATAGGAAAGCCATTGGTCCCGGTTCGTGGCACCAACCGGGACCAATGCTCCCTTTAGTCCCGGTTGGTGCCACCAACCGGGACCAAACGTCTCTTTTCAGCAGCCCAAAGAGCGGGAAGGAGAGACCTTTGGTCCCGGTTGGTGGCACCAACCGGGACTAAAGGGGGCATTGGTCCCGGTTGCCCTTTAGTCCCGGTTGGTGCCACCAACCGGGACCAAAGGCCTTGTGCTGCCGCGCGGCCAAAATCTTCAGTCCCACCTCGCTAGTTGACACGGGCTCGGAGTTGTTTATAAACCCCACTGCGGGGGCTGTATTGAAGTCCACTCTATTGCAGGCTTCTGGGCCTAACTTTGCGCGCTGCCCTATGAGCCTGCTGGGCCTTATAGTCCTGTATGTGACAGGATTATGTGCGCAAACCAATGCTAACTATGCTGCAAGAAAGGTAGAGGCTCAAAAGCATGGGCGGTACGCCAAGGCAAGTAGACCGAAATCCATCTGCATCTACTACTAATCATCCACCTTGAGATATCTATCCAGAACATCTCGCTGGTATTAAGTTGCGAGTCCCACCCATAGTGTAAACTCAAAGCAACAGACAACTGCATTAAAAGAACTTTGCGTAAAGTAAACAATCCTTGAACCCGCAAGTACAAGCACCGTTGTTTTCCCCCTTGTGGCAACAACACATCCCCTAGACTCATGTTTCTGTCACTCAAGCTAGTCATCGAGGGGCATGAACCCACAATCAAGCATAACGTTCCCTCTTGGAGTTACTACCTACTACTTGGCCAAAGCAATAAACAGCAATGGAGAACATGCAAGAATTACTCAAGAACATAAATATAAAAGAGGTGAATCAAATATATTACTCACACACAATCTGAACATAATCTCATAATCCATCGGATCCCAGCAAACTCATCATAGTAACAGCATAAGGATTACATATGTGCCTCGATAATGTAGGGCAGCTCACGAGGTCTAATCGGTGAAGAACAAAGAGGGGAGGAGAACATCACATAGCTACTGGTCATGGACCCATGGTCCAAGGGAGACTACTCACAACTCATCCGGGAGGCGTCCATGGTGGTGGAGAAGCTCCCGGTGGTGATTCTCCCCTCCGGCAGGGTGCTGGGAAGAGTTCTCCTGGTGCTCCCGATCTTGGAAGCGCGGTGGCGGCAGAACAGAGATGAGATCACGAAAAAGGGTTCCATCCTCGAGGGTTTCGGGACGCGGTGTAAATATATGCCAAAGGGGGGCATCAGCGGAGGTCAGGGGGGCCCAGGCGCCCCCCCGGCGCGGCCAGGAGGGGGGCCGCGCCCCCCAGGGCGCCTGGAGCCCTGGTGGCCCCCCTCTGGCCCTACTTTGGCCGCACAGAAGCTTCTGGAGCACTGATTTTTTTATATATTTTTCCCGGAATTTTTCTGGCAATTTAAGTAATGGGAAAACCTGAAATACAAAAACAGCAGAAAACAGAAACTGGCACTGAGGTGCACTGAGTTAATAGGTTAGTCCAAATATGATCAAAAGTGTATGGAAGTGCATAAATATCATAGCAATATCACACAAAAGAGGCATGGAGCAAGCAGAAATTATAGATACGTTTTGGACGTATCAACATCCCCAAGCTTAATTCCTGCTCGTCCTCGAGTAGGTAAATGATAACAAGCATAATTTTTGTGGTGACATGCTAATAACCATATAAGGACTTTTCACAGTCACATGACAAAAGCTTATTGAGACAATGAATCTGTAGTAACTAAGTTGCCTCATGAGAAAATCACAAAGAACTGAAAGTTTTACAATATGATACTGAAACATCAAATAGATTTGTAGTGAGCATGGTGTGCAAATATGACAAAGTGGTACCTCGCTTGCCCCCTTTAGTGATGCAAAACATAAATGCAGGGGCACCTCCAAGGTTTAAGTGATGACTAGATACAATGACTTTAGAATAAACGATATCATAATCATGCAAAGGACAATGGTACTTTGGGACAATGCACATTACACTCAGAATGACAATCATGCTCTCAATAGTTGGTGCTTTAAAGAAGGTGGAGACTCTCGAACCGTGGCTTTTGATGGCAAGGTTGAAAACCCGTGGTCGGAAACAAAAACTAAACATGTACCAGAGCTCTTGGTTTTTAAAACAGAGGTAAAAATTATTTTTGTGGTATGCATATTTCGTCAACGAATGCTAGCAGATAACTCAATTACTTCTCGAGCTGGACAAGTTTCGAGGAACGGCTCCCGCACGAGGACGATCACATCCTCTTAATCTCCTTTGTTTATCACTGCCAAAGTTTTCTGATTTCTCATGAACAAAGCGTGAAGGAGGGTTTGTTTGTTGTATTATTTTTTAATGAGCCGGGCGCACTCTATGCTAGTTCCTTCTCGTATTAGGGGTTTGCATATTAGACATGCAATCCCGGGGTGAAGCTTGTCCAACTTAAAAAGATCATGAATTAACTACTACTTCCTCATGGGCTAAAACAGAGGCACAAAAGAGAAATGCTTTTTTGATTAATTTCGAGATGGTACACGAAAGTCTTCGTTAGGAATGGCAGGTAAATACCATGTATAGGAAGGTATGATGGACTCATATGGCATAACTGGTTTAAAGGATTTTGGATGCACAAGCAGTCAGTCCGCTTAGTACAGGCGAAGGTTAGCAAAAGACTGGGAGCGACCAACTAAGAGAGCAATGACGGTCATAATCATGCAGAGCGACAAAGCAACATTGAATCGGGCATGGAAGTTATATCGCTACTCAGAAATTAAAGATCATCAAGGCTTGATAGACTTTCTTTACAGTCTTAAATATGCGTGAGCATATGCCAAGTCAATCAAAATAAATTCTTGGAGGAAGATATCACTAAACCATACCACATCATAGGCAAACAAATCATGTTGGTACTCCAATAACACATTGAGAACCCCCCAGCTATTTGAGACTAACCATAAGAAAACATGAACTACTAAGCACCATTATGCACATAGCATTTTTATCATAGACATATCAACCAGTGCAACAGAAGCCAACTCTCTTAACAAGATAAGCATGATAACTCAAGAGAGTTCCAGCAACCAACTAAACAAAAGCTCTTTAAAAAGAAAAGCATGAAAACTAAGAGCTAAGCATGACAGTAGCTATTGAAAGACCAAGAACATACACATCAAAGATAGACATGAAAATTCTATGTTGTGTTCTAGGTTGAAGTGGAGCGTGTTTCTCTCCCACACAAAGAAAGCTGAGTTCCAACTCGTTATGAAAAGCAAGCAAAGCTAAAGAAAACTAAAAAGGAAACTAAAAGCAAGACGCTCCAAGCATAGCACATAACACATGAAGTGATTAAAATATAGTGGAACGAAAGACGAACTGATAATGTTGATGGAGAAGGGGATGCACGGGGGCATCCCCAAGCTTAGACGCTTGAGTCTTCTTGAATATTTCTTGGGGGTGCATTGGGGCATCCCCAAGCTTGAGCGTTTGACACTCCTGAATATTTTTATCATCTTCCCTCGCACACTTGAAAACTCCCTTCATACATAACTCATCATAATCTGATTAGCGAGGTTAGTACCCATAATAAAATAATTTTTCCTTGCTGGAAATAAAGATATTCTTGAAGGTCTACTGTTTCTCAAGATCGCCAAAAGGTTTTTGCAAAGAAAAAGCAAGCTCAAGGTTGTCGGTGTACTAAGATAGGGGTACCTTAGTACCCCAACTTGTGCACGGGCAGTAGCAGCTTCCCGCGGCGGGGTCTACCACGTGCTTGCCGGAAACCTCACTAATCCTTATTTAGGCCATTCAAAAACAAAGTATACAAGACAGAAGATCAAGGCCCCGGCAAGTGGAGCTTGCCGGAAAGGCCATCCCAGGCTCAAGTCTATGTCATCAACACAAGGCCCTGGCAAGAGGAGCTTGCCAGGAAGACCAGAAGACTGTATCTAGAAGACATGCCTTGGCGCAGCATGCGCCCCGGCAAGGGCCCGGGGAGCGACAAGCTTCCCAGCCCGGCAAGATCAAGACCCCGGCAAGGTGCTTGCCGGGGGAACCTGCGCTGTGTGCCCACGCTCCAGCTCATCAGCCCACGCGTCGCCCTGGGGCCCTTCCAGGGACGCGTGGCGGATGGCTGTGCAGCATGGGGGGCACGGTTGCACTCCACGGTGACGAGGCTATCGCCGTGGCAAACGGAGACGCAAGGGCGGGCGCTTTTGGGGTTGACGGTGACGGGCATTTAATGCCCTTGTCCCCCACTGTCAAAGTAGGTGATGACCACTGCTCATCCACTGTTCACGCACTGTTACAACTACCACCAAAGTTACATTTTTACCCCTTTCTCCTACGTTGACACCTGTCGGTGACCCCTTGGGCTATAAAAGGAGGCCCATGCTCAACGTAGAAGGGGTTCGGAACCTAGATCGCTCATTCACTCGGTGTAGCTAGCTCTCCAAGCTCCCGAGCTCCAACACTCAATACAATCTAAGCAGGAGTAGGGTTTTACGCGTCCATCGCGGCCTGAACCTGGGTAAACTGCCTGCGTGAGCTCTACGATCTGCTCTTTGTGCTCCCTCCGCTCCCTTACCGCACGAACAAAGGGTCTCCGGTCCCATAGGTGCTCATGGTGGACAGTTTCCCCCGACATCTTTGGAGCGCCAGGTAGGGGGCGTCGAGGTTGTGCGAACCTGATCCGGCGTTCACGCGGGCGCATTCTTCATCAACCTCTCCAACTTCGTTAGCTTCATCAGCAACAGCAACATGGCCCCGAAGAAGAAGGCTTCGGAGGTCGCAGGCCCGTCTGCGTCTGTTCCACCGCCACCAGAACCAACGGTGGGTGGAGGAGACGTCGGCGGAAGGGTGGTCGCCGGTGAGGAGACTCACGGCACCGCTAAATCCAAGGACAAGGCGGACGGCCGGACCAACTCCAAGGCCTCGGTCTCCGTAGATGCGCCACGTCCATCTCACCAGACGACAGGCCAGCAGCGCCATGGCACAGGAGGTGCCTTCCGCTTGCTGGGCCAAGGACAAACCGGAGGCTCGCGGGATGCTCCGGGCCATCGTCCTGGCACGAGCAAGGCGCGGTCGCCGGGGCGGGACCCAGCTCCTTCTAACCCTGTTAGGAGTCCGAGCATATCCCGCTCCTCGCACCGCTCGCCCCCGCTCCCCTCCTCTCCAGCAGAAGCACTCGCGAGAGCGCAACTGCTTCTCGACTTCCCTCCAGCGGCAGACAAGGCCGACGACTGGAGGGCAACAATTCAAAGCCTGATCGCCTTCGCCAACAACGACACGCCGCAGCAGCCGGCGACCTCGCGGCCACGGCAAGTCGAGAAGACGAAGGCCGACGGCGACAAGACCGCCGGGGGTGCAACTACGGTGCACTCCCCGCCGCGGAAGCAGAAGACGCCTCCCCGCCGGATTAACGTCGACGACGACTCCACGGCGTCGTCGGATCCGCGGGCTCGTCGGGACCAGCGCCAAGTCCTTGACGATCGGCGGCAAGAAGATGCTCGAACAACGATCGAACGCCGGCGAGAAGCCCGGCGACAATCTGATCAGCGTGCTGGGACCGCTGTCGATACGCGCGCGCCCGGTGAACCAGGCGACTTGCCGTACGCGGCAGGTTGCCCTGCGTTTACCCGTGAGCTGCGGCGTGTCCAGTGGCCCAGCATGAAGAACTTCAAGCCTGACGTACCGGAGAAGTACGACGGCAAGACGCACCCCTCGGAATTCCTCAGTATTTACACCATCGCGGTGCAGGCTGCCGGGGGGCGCGACGAGAAGATACTGGCGAACTACTTCCCGCTGGTGCTTAAGCCAAATGTTCGTTCTTGGCTTATGCACTTGCCGGAAGGCTCTATTTCTTCATGGGCGGACCTGTGCCACCAATTGTTGGCGCCTTCATGGGCGGCCACAAACCCCACGGCCAGGAGAGTGATCTCCACATCTTGGCCCAGAAGGAAGGAGAACCCCTGCGCAAGTACATCCAACGCTTCAGTCGCGTGCAGCACAACATTCCCGACGTCCACCCCGCCGCGGTTATCAGCGCGTTCCACCAGAACGTGCGTAACCGTCGCATGCGGGAGGAGATGGCCATGACAAAGATCCGGAGCGTCAGCGAGCTCTACGCTCTAGCTGACAAGTGCGCGCGCGCCGAAGAGGGGAGGAGACTCCCCGGGGAGGATGCTGGCGCAGGGGGGAGCGACAGCGAGGATGCCGCCCCGGCAAAGAAGAGCCGGCGGCGGAACAATAGGAAAAAGAAGAGCAAGGAGGTGCTTGTCGTCGAGAAGTCCGGCAAGGAGGCTCCCGCCAAGCAAGCACAGGCTGGCGGCTCCGGCAAGGAGCCTGCCCCTGTAGCGGCAGCCGACAAGCCGGACGGCTCCGACAAGCAATATTGCAAGATCCACCGCACCAAGGGCCACGACCTCTCCAACTGCAAACGCGTCGAGTACCTCGTCGAGCAACAGAAAGCTGAGTACGAGCGGCGCGACAAGGAGAAGGCCCAAGGTGGCGGGGGAGAGCCAAGCAAGAAGCGGCCATTCAATGGCCGGGGAGGACGCCGCGGCAAGGCCAAGCAGCGGCAAGGTGATCGACCTCCCCGGGGCCGCGACAAGGACGAGGAAGACGACGACGACGACATGGAGGAAGATGATAACAGCGAGCAGGAGTTCCAGAAGGCCACGGAAGTCCTGTGCGTTGACGGCGGCGCCTCTCTGCATACTTCCCACCGCCAACTCAAGCAGTGGGTGCGGGAAGTAAATGCAGCTGAGCCGCCCGTGGAGTCGCGCAGGCTCCTCAAATGGTCCAGCACGCCCATCATTTTTGATCTTGAGGATCACCCTGACCGCATCACGGCGGTCGGGTGCTTGCCGATGTTGGTCTCACCAACCATCCGCAACCTCAAGGTCACCAAAATGTTGGTTGACGGCGGGGCCGGCCTGAACTTGATCTCCTCAGCTGTGATCAAGAAACTCCAGATCCCAGATGGCGAGCTCGAAGAGACCGGTTCTTTCCAAGGAATAAACCCGGGAAGGAGCAAGCCCAAGGGGAAGATTACTCTGCCAGTGACCTTTGGCGGGGAGCTCAACTTCAGGACGGAGAGGATAACCTTTGATGTTGCCGATATCCCATTGCCATACAATGGGATAATTGGACGTCCTGCCCTCGCCAAGTTCATGGCAGCTTCCCACTACGCCTACAATGTACTCAAGATGCCGGGGCCGATAAGCGTCATCACTGTCCATGGCGACAAGAAGGACGCGCTTATCTGCGCCGACAAAATCTACCGGGATGCGGCAGCCGCGGCGGAGAGCAACACACTTGCCGCTGAAGCTCCCGGGGGGAAGAAGACCAAGACCAAGTCCGGCAAGTGCTCTGGGGCCGACTCCGGCAAACGCACCTCTTCGTTGTGCTGCGCTGCCGTCGAGGACGTTCCATCGAGCTCCACCGGCAAGTGCAAGAAAGGCATGGCCGCTCCACCGGCAACCAAGAAGGTGTCCGCCAATGAGGATGGCACTGGTGGTACCTTCACCATCAGTGCTACGCTTGATAGCAAATAGGAAAGCGCGCTCGTTGCCTTCCTGCGGGCGAATGTCGATGTGTTTGCATGGCAACCATCTGACATCCCCGGCGTTCCCAGGAAGGTAATTGAGCACAAGCTTGCTGTTTGTCCTCATGCGCGACCCATCAAGCAGAAGGTCAGGAAGCAAGCCGTGGAGCGCCAAGAATTCATTGCCGAAGAAATCAAGAAGTTAGAAGCAGCGGGCCTAGTTAGAGGCGTGATCCATCCGACGTGGTTAGCAAACCCAGTTGTCGTGCGTAAGGCTAACGGGAAGTGGAGGTTGTGTATAGACTTCACTGATGTGAATAAAGCATGTCCCAAGGATCCATTTCCCTTGCCGCGCATTGACCAGATTGTTGACTCCACTGCTGGATGTGAGTTGCTCTCCTTCCTTGATGCATACTCAGGCTACCACCAGATTTTTATGGCCAAGGAAGATGAAGAGAAGACTGCATTCATTACTCCATGTGGCACCTATTGCTTTATTCGCATGCCTTTCGGATTGAAGAATGCAGGCTCAACATTTGCAAGGGTGGTGCACACTGCTTTTGAGCCACAGATCCACAGAAATGTAGAAGCTTACATGGATGACATAGTGGTGAAGAGCAAGAGCAAGGATACCCTGATCCAAGATTTGGAAGAAACTTTTGCAAATCTGCGCAAGATCCAGCTTAAGTTGAACCCCGAGAAATGCGTTTTTGGAGTCCCCTCCGGCAAGCTTCTCGGGTTCTTTGTGTCTCAGAGGGGGATTGAAGCTAATCCCGACAAGATTAAAGCCATCGAGCAGATCGAAGCCCCGAAGCGCATCAAGGACGTAAGGAGGCTTGCAGGTTGTGTGGCTGCCCTCAGTAGGTTCATTTCAAAGTCTGCAGAACGCGCCCTTCCTTTCTTCAAAATCTTGAAGAAGGCAGGTCCTATGAAATGGACTCCGGAAGCGGAGGCAGCGCTGCAAGACTTGAAAGGATACCTCTCCTCCACTCCAATACTTGTCGCACCTAGGCCACAAGAGAAGTTGTTGCTATACTTAGCAGCAACCAATCAAGTGGTTAGTGCTGCGTTAGTAGCGGAGAGGGAGGCCGACGAGGAGTCTACACCACCGGCAAGCGAATCCAGCGACAAGCAGGGGGCTGCTCCGACAAGCTCTGGCCCCGACAAGGACAACTCTGCGCAGGAGCAAGGAGAGGTGCGGAAGAAGATGGTGCAGCGCCCGGTGTATTTTGTGAGTTCCCTCTTACAGGGGGCTAGATCAAGATACTCCGGCGTGCAGAAGTTGCTTTTCGGCCTCCTCATGGCCTCGAGAAAGTTGCGCCATTACTTCCAAGCACATGAGATAACAGTGGTCACTCGCTTTCCGCTGAAGAGGATATTGCACAACCCAGAAGCAACAGGCAGGATCGTCGAGTGGGCACTGGAGCTGTCAAGCTTTGGTCTCAAGTTTGAGAGTACCTCAACTATCCAGAGCAGAGCTTTGGCAGAATTTATAGCTGAATGGACCCCAACGCCCGATGAAGAAGTTCCAGAGACAAGTGTACCCGTACAAGAAGCGACAAGTGAATGGGTAATGTACTTTGATGGTGCCTTCTCGCTGCAAGGCGCCGGTGCCGGCGTGGTACTCATCGTGCCCACCGGAGAGCACCTCAAGTATGTTATCCAGATGCACTTTCCCAGGGAGCAGGCGACAAACAATACTGCTTAGTATGAAGGCTTGCTCGCCCGCCTCAGGATTGCGGCCGAACTTGGGATTAAGAAGCTGATTGTGCGAGGAGATTCTCAGTTGGTGGTCCGGCAAGTCAACAAGAGTTACCAGAGCCCTTTGATGGAAGCTTATGTAGATGAAGTGAGGAAGCTTGAAGAGCACTTTGAAGGTCTGCAAATGGAACACGTCCCGAGAGCTCAGAATGATATAGCAGATGGACTTTCAAAGTGTGCTGCAATGAAGTTACATGTGGAACCAGGGACCTTCCTGCTCAAGCTGACTCAGCCATCCGTTACACCATCAATTGGGCAGCCTAAGAAGAGAAAGTTGGTCTCCGGCGACTACTTGCCGGCGGATCTCCCCGAGGCCGCCGCCAAGGTCCCCAAGATCAACAACCAGAACGCTGAGGAACAGTTTGCTCCTGCAGACCCAAGGGTCTGTACAGTTGAAGCAAGCGTTCCCGACAAGCCTTGCCCTGGCAGGCTTGCCGGGGGACCATCAGTTCCAGCAGAACCGGAGGTTCTTGCCGTAGAAGCTGGGGTCCCCGCAGCGGCCCTCATGCCTTTAGTCCTTGCCATTGAGCCTCGGGCTCCGGCATGGGCGCAGCAGATCGTCCGTTTTCTGCAAACTGGAGAACTTCCCGATGACCCAGCAGAGATAGAGAAAATGACCAGGTAGTCAAGTATGTACCAGTTCGTGGACAACGAACTGTACAGAAGAAGGCTCAATGGTGTCAGGTTGAAGTGCATTTCCAGAGAAGATGGACAGAAGCTGTTGGCAGAAATACATGGAGGCATATGTGGCCACCACATTGGCGCAAGGGCACTTGCCGGAAAGGCATTCCGGCAAGGGTTCTTTTGGCAAGAAGCCCTCCAAGACGCGACTGCACAAGTAACCAAGTGTGAAGCGTGCCAGTTCCATGCCAAGCAAATTCATCAGCCGGCTCAAGCTCTCCAGACGATCCCTTTGTCCTGGCCCTTCTCGGTTTGGGGGCTCGATATCCTCGGCCCCTTCCCCCGAGCTGTCGGGGGCTTTGAGTACTTGTATGTAGCAATCGACAAGTTCACAAAGTGGCCAGAAGTGGAACCAGTGAGAAAGGTGACAGCACAGTCAGCAGTCAGGTTCTTCAGGTCGATTGTTTGCCGTTTCGGAATCCCTAACAGGATCATCACCGACAACGGGACACAATTTACTAGTCGCACCTTCATGCAGTACGTCCAAGACCTTGGCGCCAAGGTCTGCTTCGCTTCTGTTGCTCACCCGAGGAGCAACGGTCAAGCGGAGAGGGAAAATGCTGAAGTGCTGCACGGACTCAAGACAAGGACCTTTGACAGGCTGCGCAAGTGCGGAAGAAACTGGATAGAGGAGTTGCCGGCGGCTCTTTGGTCAATCAGAACGACACCAAGTCGAGCCACCGGACAGACACCCTTTGCTCTTGTCTATGGAGCAGAGGCAGTTCTCCCCACGGAACTCGTATACAGATCTCCTCGAGTGCTCGCTTATGATGAGCTCGAGCAAGAGCAACTGCGACAAGATGATGCATTGCTCCTCGAGGAGGAACGTCTCCAGGCTGCTGTACGAGCTGCTCGATACCAGCAAGCCTTGCGCCGCTACCATAGCCGCAAGGTCAAGGCCAGGAGTCTCGATGAAGGCGACCTTGTTCTTCGGCGTGTTCAGTCCGCCAAGAATTCCAACAAGTTGACGCCGAAGTGGGAAGGCCCTTATCGGGTGAGACAAGTTACAAGGCCCGGCGCTGTCCGCCTTGAGACCGAAGAAGGCTTACCGGTGAGCAACTCCTGGAACATAGAGCATCTTCGAAAGTTTCACCCATAAGGCGCGGTTGCCGTGATCCGCTCCGGCAACCACCTTTTGTACGAGTCTTGCCGCTGTTGCATGTAAACCTTTGTACAAAGCCGGGCGCAGATCCCGTGCATCAGTAAAGCTTTGTGTTTTCGCACTATTTGCCATTCTCGTGCTTTTCTTTGTTATTTGCATGCATCATTTGGCATTTTGTGCAACACACATATCCGGTAAGCATTACCATGCCGAGAAATCCTATACTTGTTTTCTCTTCCCCTTTTTTCTTTCCCTCTTAAGCAGGAAGAATGTTCCTCGCGCACAAGTTTGCCGGGGGGGAAGGAGGTGGAGAACGAACCAAGTGCTGTTCAAGAAAGAAAAGCTTACCGGAGAACGAACAGATTATGAAAGCTAAGTTACCGGAATTAGAGCAGTTCAAATTTTTAAATTTTAGTTATCTTCCTTGAACAACCACACTTTGTATGGAAAACCTGTGCGCGGAGGAACCTACCCGTGGCTAGCCGCACCCTTGTCTTGTTTTCGAGTACGCTCAACGGCTTAAGAGAGCTGCGACAAGTGTCGCGCCCTTATTTCGTTTTCGAGTTCGCTCAGCAAGCTAAGTGCGTTGCGACTAGCTGCGGCAAGGTTGCTTGCCGGTAAGGCCTTTGCCAGCAAGCTGCTCAGAGTCCAGCACTCAGCGCTCGCGGCAAGGGTCCCTTGTCGGCAAGTTCCCTAAAAAGCGTAGGGTAAAAAGCATACAAAGTAAAGGACCAAAACAAGGGAGATAACACTGCATCAATTGCTCGAAAATAAGATAAATATATTACAGAGATAACTTGTCGCAATGACTAATAGTTTCATGTTCATGGCACACTTTGCAGCAACAAAAGAAATAAGAAGAAAGAGGCCTAGTCTACGCGATCGCCTTCACGCCTGGAGATCTTGTTCACCTTGGCGATGATGTGGGCGACCTGCGCCTTCAGCGCCTCCATATCTGCGTCGGCCGGCAAGCTACGGAGGACGTTGACGAGATTTATACCAGGATTGCGGTAGACGATCTTCGTCAGGACGCGCTCCAAGGTACCCGCGCAGAGCTGGCGTGACTCCTCGGCCAGCTGCGCGGGGAGCTTCTTCTGTAGACTTGCGAGTGCCGGCGCGACCCCTCTGAAGAAGAGACTAAGCTTGGCGCTGTGTGGGAGATTTGGATCCGGAGAATATATGAGGTGTTCCACCTTCAGCGCCATCAGCTCCTTGTCGATGCTAGCTGCAGAAGCCACCAGATCTTCAGTCCATACTTCGACGGTCCGGCGGAAGTTGTCAGCTGAAGTGGCGGCGCTCTCCACTAGGCCTCGCTCCTTGCGGAGCTCGTCCTTCAGCTTGGTTTCGCGGTCCCGGACGGCGTCGAGTGAATCTTTCAGCGTAGAGACTTTCAGCTCCAGATCTGCAATCGAGTCCTTGGCGGCCTTGAGCTCGTCGCCCTGCTTGGAGAGGCGTACCTGGAGTTCTGAGTTGGTATGGGCGTCCTTCTCGCGCTCTATTTTGAGCGCGGTGACCCTCTCCGTGCTCGCTTTCAGGTACTCCTCCAGCTGCACCACCTTAGCTTCGAGGTCCTTATTGGCGGTCTCCGCGGTGGCTGCGGCGGCCTTCGCTTCCTTCAGCTCTCCGCCAAGGGCCTGCTCCCGGGCGGCAAGGTCGTCCTCGTGAGAGTCGAGGTCGACCTTCCGCTGGTTGAGCGCTCCTTCTCGCTGGGACAGCGCTTCCCCGGCGAGTCGCTGCTGCTCCTCGGCCTCGGCCTTCTCCAGGAGCCACTCTTGGTACTCTCCAGCAAGCCTCTCGCGCTCCTCCGCCAAGTCACGGAGAGCCGCCTGGTTGGCGGCGCGGAGCTCCGCGGCGCGTTTCTCCATATCTGCTGCGGCCTTGGCGGTGAGGGCTTCCCGAGACTCAAGTTTCGCCTGCCTGGCCCGGTAAAGGGCCAGGAGCTGGTGAAGCAGTTTCTCCTCCTCGGGCTCGTCGCTCCCGCCCGGCGCCTCGACGATCTTCAGCCCCGCGGAGGCGAGGACCTCTCCATCAAAGGTCTCTCCCTCCTCGGGGGCTCGCGACGAAGACCCCCATGGCACTTGTATAAAGACGCCATTGGGGGCCTCAAGGTAGAAGCCCGACTGCTCCTTGCCGGCGGAGGGATCGGCGGCCGGCGCAGCGCTAGACGCTCCTGCCGCCTCCGGGCCAGCAGTGTGGCCGCCGTCCCCCTCCCCGGCTGCTGCGTCCGCAGTCGGGGCAGTCTCCTCAGCCGCAGGCTCGTCGGCTCCTGCCATGTCTTCGACGACAGGGGCGTTGCCGTCGTCGCCCTGCGCGCCTTCCTCGCCGACGACCTCGGTCTCCATCCGGTCCGGCGCGGGAGGATCTAGAAGAAGAAGAAAAAGAAAAGAAAAGGTTCAAGCAAATATCCAAAAAAAAAGAAGAGACAAGTCCAAGAAGACAAGGTTGCAAGACTTACCTTCGCGGATTTCGTCGACAACTGGCTCCCTCGCCGGGGAGTTCATCCTTGGCGGGGTGGCCACCCTCGCCGGGCTGCTCGCCCTTGGCGGGGTACTCGCCCTTGGCGGAGTACCCGCCCTTGGCGGAGCGCTCTCCCTCACCGGAGAGTTCGTCCTTGGCGGGGACGGCGGGACCTGCGACTCCTCGGGAGTAGTCTCCGGGCGCTCCTGCGGCTGCGGCTCCGTTTCTGCGCAAGACAAGCAAGACAATAAAACATCAATATCAAGCTAGAACCTCAAGTGCGCCCTACAAGTAGGAAGTTCAAAACCAGACTTACGCTGGGGGCTGCTCCTCGGAGCAGCGGTTGGGTCCGGCAAGTCCGTCGCCGGCGTGTCCCCTGTCGCCGCGACGGGCGAGTCGTCCTCGACCACTACCATGGGAACCTTGGCCTTCTTCGCCATTCGCTGGGCCAGGGTCCTGAGATCAAAGCAAGAACAAGATTAGAATCACCAAGAAGAAATCAAGTCAGAATTGAAGAAAATACAAGACACAAGTGCTTACTCCTCTTCCTCGTCGTCGTCGTCGCTCAGGGCGGAGAAGTCGAACTCCACCTGAGTTGCTCCGGCGCGAGGAGCAGGGGGAGAAGGCTCCCTCGGGCGCTTGGCGGTCCCCGGGGCTGGGGGCTGTGAAGACCCGGCCTCTGTTGACGCCGAGGCCCGGGGAGGAGGCGGAGCAGCCGCTCCGCTCTGGGAGGCTCCTCCTCCGCTTGGCGCGGGTGCGCGGGGCGCCTCCGTCGCGGTTTGGCTCGCCCTGGTGGCAGCGGCTCCTCCTCCGCTTGGCGCGGGTGCGCGGGGCGCCTCCGTCGCGGTTTGGCTCGCCCTGGTGGTGCGCGCCGCCTGGCGGGCGGGCTGTTGTCGGGGCGCCTGCGTCCCCGTCGCCGTAGCCGCCTTGCGGAGGCGTTTTGGCGGTGTACGCTTGGGACTTGCCCGGGGCGGGGAGCTCTCCGAGGACGAGGAGACGTCGTCGTCGAGCCCCAGAGACCCACCAGTATCCTCGCCGGCTCCGGCGTCTTCCTCCTCCTCCTCGGCGGGCTCGCTTGGCCCGGCACCTTGCCCCGCGGCCCGGTTCCCTCCGGCACCTCCGCTCCCTCCGGCACCTCTGCTTCCTCCGACAACCTCGCCTCTTGCTGCGGCCTCGCTCACAATCCCGGGGATCCCGGCGTGCCTCAGTGAGGGGACCCCGGCGAGCTCGTCGGGCGGAAGTTTGAGAAGTCTCCGGATCTCTGCCTCCTCGACCTGGCACGACGCGTCCTCGGCCTCTGCCTCGTCGACGGTGAACCCAAATTCTCCTACCGCTGCGGCTGCGGCGGCCTCTTCCACCCGGGTAGCAATATAAGCTATCTCTCGATCCGTGGTGGCCCGGGTGAGACCCTTGATCTCCTCGGAGTTCTTCGGCACCTCCACCAAGTTGTCGAAGAAGCTCATGATGGCATCCGGCTTGGGCTCTATCCATGTGGGGTCGACGCCGTGAGAGTCACACGCAGGCATCATCGCGCGCAATGCGTCCCGGGCGGTGCTGTTGCATAGGGGTACTACTCCCCGGGGAGACCTAAACCACTCCGGGTGGGCCGGGTCATGCTTGAAAAGCTCCCGGAGCATCCCCTTCAGCTCCAGCGCCGTGAAGTTGTAATTCAGCCCCGGGCGCAACCTCATTATGTCCACCGCATTGCCAAACTCCCATGCTGGCCTCTTCCTTTCTTGTAAAGGAGCAATGCGGCGGCGGAGGAAGTCTGCTCCTACTTCTCCGATGGTCAACTTGGCTACCCGGAGACGAAGAATCCTAACAAGGGCAGCGTTGAGTTTGATGTCATCCGCGGCCAAATCACTCCAGTCCCTGCCGCGCACTATAGGTGTTGTGCGCGGCGCAGTGAAAGGCTGCGGCTCGTCCTCCACTACCCAGCACCAATCCGCGCGCCACTCCTCCCACTTGCCGCGGAGCTCCCCTTTCAGATAAGAATCCTTCTTGTTCAAGCGGAAGACCCAAGAGATCCCCCCGGAGAGGGGGGCGCCGGCCTCTGCTCTGGGCATGAAGAAATGCCTAAAGAGCGCTACGTTTGGATAGATCCCTATGTAGTTTTCGCACAGATGTGTGAAAACCGCCATCGTGAGGATGGCGTTGGGGGTGAAGTCTAAAAGGTGGAGGCCGTACGTGTTCATGATATCGCAGAAAAATTCAGAGAATGGAGGACACAGGCCGCAGTGGAAGAAGACAGCAAAGAAGAAATACCCGCTGGGGTACAGATCTCTGGCGGCGGCCGGGTAGACTCGGGTGCGGGGATGCGCCTTGGTCTTCTTGGCCCAGAACAGATAGTACTTGTTCCAGAGCTCCCTTGCGCTGAGCCTTGGCGCGAAGACGACGTTCCTCTTCCGCAGGGCGACAAGCTTTGCCGCCTGCTCGGATTTCTCCCTCTTGGTCTTCTCCGCTTTCGCCTTCTCGGCCTTCGGAGCCATGGCGGAGGCGGCGGAGGAAGGGGCGGGAAGCTCGACGGCGCCGCAGATACGGAAGAGGGCGGAGGAGATGAGGAGGCGGAGAGCAGAGGGGGATTTCTGGAGGTGGAAGAAGCAATGAAGACGAAGTAAGGTAACTGCCCCTGCTTCCTCTGCTTTTAAGGGGGAAGTGGGGGACGCTCCGCATTTCCCATTAAAGAACGTGGCCACGATCTCTCCCACGACGCCGCAATCGACGCGTGCCGTTAGGGAGGGACGCGGCGGATGCGGAAGAGGAATTACGGCCCGCTGTGGGCCGCGCGTGCCCGTGCACTGTTTTGGGCCTGGCCCAACAGCGCTCGGCACCGTGTGTGGCCCAGGCCCGGGGGCTCCTGTCGGTGTACTAAGATAGGGGTACCTTAGTACCCCAACTTGTGCACGGGCAGTAGCAGCTTCCCGCGGCGGGGTCTACCACGTGCTTGCCGGAAACCTCACTAATCCTTATTTAGGCCATTCAAAAACAAAGTATACAAGACAGAAGATCAAGGCCCCGGCAAGTGGAGCTTGCCGGAAAGGCCATCCCAGGCTCAAGTCTATGTCATCAACACAAGGCCCTGGCAAGAGGAGCTTGCCAGGAAGACCAGAAGACTGTATCTAGAAGACATGCCTTGGCGCAGCATGCGCCCCGGCAAGGGCCCGGGGAGCGACAAGCTTCCCAGCCCGGCAAGATCAAGACCCCGGCAAGGTGCTTGCCGGGGGAACCTGCGCTGTGTGCCCACGCTCCAGCTCATCAGCCCACGCGTCGCCCTGGGGCCCTTCCAGGGACGCGTGGCGGATGGCTGTGCAGCCTGGGGGGCACGGTTGCACTCCACGGTGACGAGGCTATCGCCGTGGCAAACGAAGACGCAAGGGTGGGCGCTTTTGGGGTTGACGGCGACGGGCATTTAATGCCCTTGTCCCCCACTGTCAAAGTAGGTGATGACCACTGCTCATCCACTGTTCACGCACTGTTCCCGCACTGTTACAACTACCACCAAAGTTACATTTTTACCCCTTTCTCCTACGTTGACACCTGTCGGTGACCCCTTGGGCTATAAAAGGAGGCCCATGCTCAACGTAGAAGGGGTTCGGAACCTAGATCGCTCATTCGCTCGGTGTAGCTAGCTCTCCAAGCTCCCGAGCTCCAACACTCAATACAATCTAAGCAGGAGTAGGGTTTTACGCGTCCATCGCGGCCCGAACCTGGGTAAACTGCCTGCGTGAGATCTACGATCTGCTCTTTGTGCTCCCTCCGCTCCCTTACCGCACGAACAAAGGGGCTCCGGTCCCATAGGTGCTCGTGGTGGACAGTTTCCCCCGACAAAGGTTTGCAAAACGAAGAAAAGGCAAAACAGGACAGAATCTGTGAAAAACAGACCAGCAGGTAGTAAATAATTTTTTCGGGGAACTTCTGCAACTCAAACCAAAAAACTCAGAACAGACGCCCGAAAGACAATTGTATAGAGCACGCTGTCGAAAAAATTCAGACCAAAAAGATGATCTGGTGATTTTATACGAATTTTTCTGTCCAAGAATAGAATCTGTTTCCTGGACAGCACGTCACAACTTTTGAACTTTCTTGCAATCAGAGGCTACACTTGGCACAAAGCTGAAAAGTAAAGATACAATGATGATGCTACTGTTGTAACAAACATCAAGACACAACAAAAACAAAATAAAATTTTATTCATTGTGGGCTGCCTCCCAAAAGCGCTTTCTTTTATGCCTTTAAGCTAGGCATAATGCAAAGAGATCAAGTTTTATCAAGAGTAAAAGAATAGCTAGCCCATATAACGGACTCAAAAGGTAACTTAATCTTCTTTCTAGGGAAGTGTTCCATCCCTTTCTTGAGAGGAAATTGGAATTTTATATTCCCCTCTTTCATGTCAGTGATAGCACCCACGGTGCGAAGAAAATGTCGTCCCAAAATAATTGGACAAGAAGGTTCACATTTAATATCCATAATAGTAAAATCAACGGGAACATAATTGTCATTGACAATGATAAGAACATCGTCGATCCTCCCCAAAGGTTTCTTTATGGAAGAATCAACAAGACGAACACCAAAAGAACAAGAATCAAAAGGTTTCAATTTAAGCATATCATATATTCTTTTGGGCATAACGAAGGTACTAGCTCCAACATCACATAAAGCATAGCAAGAGAAGTTATTCAACTTAATTTTAATCATAGGATCCCAACCATCTTCTAGCTTTCTAGGTATGGAGGCTTCTACCCTAAGTTTCTCCTCCCTAGCTTTGATGAGAGCATTAGTGATATGCTCTGTGAAGGCAAGATTAAGTGTACTAGTGCGGGGATCTCTAGACATCTTGTGAAGGAAATCAATAACTTCGGTAAGGGTGCAATTATCAAAATCTAGGTCACTACTATTAAGTAAAGTGGTAGTGGTGTCCTTTAGGCTCACTTGTTTGGTAGTTTATATGGTCATAGCATCACCATTAATAGGTCCAATGGGACCAGGAGTGCATTGGGTGCTAAGAGTTTGGATATCCTCAACAACTTGGATAGTAGCAACAGTGTGGTGGGTAGGAAGGTTCTTAATTCTATCTTCTTCCTCCTTTTCTCTAGCCCATCTCTCTTTAAGTTTAGCCAACATCCTAATGTTTTCATTAATTTGCACTTGAATAGCATTCATAGGAGTGGTCTTCCTCTCCTCAAGAGGGGAAGTTCTAATTTTAAGCAATTCTACCTCATGGGCTAAATTGTCTACCTTCGAAGAGAGATCATCTAGTTTGGCTAGTTTTTCTTCTACACTCTTATTGAAGGTTTTTTGGGTAGTGATGAAATCTTTAAGCATAATCTCTAGTTCAGAAGTGGAGTTCTTGGTGCTAGGATAAGCAGTGTTGTTCCCATAGGAATTAGAGGGGAACGGTCTAGGATTGCTACCAAAATTACTCCTATAAGCATTGTTATTGAAATTGTTTCTAGAGATAAAGTTCACATCTACTTGATCTTGAGCAATCAAAGAATTTAAAGGAACATCACGAGGATCAATAGAAGATTGCTTGGAAAGTAGAGACATGATCAAGTCAACTTTTTCATTTAGGGAGGAAATCTCCTCGACAGAGTCTACCTTCCTACCTGTTGGAGCGCGTTCGGTGTGCCATTGGGAATAATTGGTCATCATCTCATCGAGAAGCTTCGTGGCAGCACCAAGTGTAGTTGACATAAAGGTTCCTCCCGCGGCCGAATCTAACAAGTTCCGCGAGGTAAAGTTCAAGCCTGCATAAAAAGTTTGGATAACCATCCAAGTAGTCAAACCATGAGTAGGGCAGTTCTTGACAAGAGATTTCATACGTTCCCAAGCTTGGGCAACGTGTTCATTATCCAATTGTTTAAAATTCATTATGTTACTCCTTAGTTGGATAATTTTAGCAGGTGGATAGTACTTCCCAATAAAGGTATCCTTGCACTTGTCCCAAGAATCTATGCTATTTCTAGGCAAAGATTGAAACCAAATTTTAGCTCCTCCTCTCAAGGAGAAAGAAAAAAGCTTAAGCTTAACAATATCACTGTCTACTTCTCGGTACTTTTGCATATCACAGAGTTCAACAAAATTATTTAAGTGTAAAGCAGCATCATCTCCAGCACCGGAGAATTGATCTTTCATAACTAGATTCAGTAAAGCAGGTTTAATTTCATAAGAAGGTGCTGAAGTGGCAGGTGTAGTAATAGGCGTGCAGATAAAGTCATCGTTGTTATGACTAGTGAAGTCACACAACTTGGTGTTCTCGGTGGAACCCATAGCAGCAAGCAAGCAAGATAACTATTTTTGTGATTTTTGATAAAGGATACTAAAGCAAAACTGAAAGGTAAACTAACAAGACTAAAAAGCAAAGATAAAAGATAGCGTGCAACTCCCCTATCTTGAAGAGTGGAGTCCCCGGCAACGGCGGCAGAAAACTTTGCTTGATGGCTTCTCGCCCCTCGTTGGTTACCCCAAGTGGAAGGTTTGAGATGCAGTGTAGTGGTAGTTTTCCCTTGGCAAAGATACCAAGGATCGAATTCCCCTGAGACTCCGAGGGTCAACAAGAAGGTGTCAACTGCTAACGGCGCCAGATACTTAGCGATTGACAGGACCTGCACACAGATACAAATAACTTTGCTCTTAATGAGTACATAGAGGTTGTCAATCCCTCCGGCCTTGTTGTTTACAAAGGATCAAACACAAGAGATAATAGTGATAGGTATGACTGCAACTAGTAAGTAAGAACAGAAAGTAAATAGCGGATGTGATCAGTGATGGTAATATGGACCGGGGTCCCATGATGTTCACTAGTGATGTCTCTCTCCCAAAAGACGATAAAACAGCTAAGCGAGGTAAACGAACTACAGCTGGGCAATTGACAGGATTATGTGCGCAAACCAATGCTAACTATGCTGCAAGAAAGGTAGAGGCTCAAAAGAATGGGCGGTACGCCAAGGCAAGTAGACCGAAATCCATCTGCATCTACTACTAATCATCCACCTTGAGATATCTATCCAGAACATCTCGCTGGTATTAAGTTGCGAGTCCCACCCATAGTGTAAACTCAAAGCAACAGATAACTGCATTAAAAGAACTTTGCGTAAAGTAAACAATCCTTGCACCCGCAAGTACAAGCACCATTGTTTTCCCCCTTGTGGCAACAGCACATCCCCTAGACTCATGTTTCTGTCACTCAAGCTAGTCATCGAGGGGCATGAACCCACAATCAAGCATAACGTTCCCTCTTGGAGTTACTACCTACTACTTGGCCAAAGCAATAAACAGCAACGGAGAACATGCAAGAATTACTCAAGAACATAAATATAAAAGAGGTGAATCAAATATATTACTCACACACAATCTGAACATAATCTCATAATCCATCGGATCCCAGCAAACTCATCATAGCAACAGCATAAGGATTACATATGTGCCTCGATCATGTAGGGCAGCTCACGAGGTCTAATCGGTGAAGAACAAAGAGGGGAGGAGAACATCACATAGCTACTGGTCATGGACCCATGGTCCAAGGGAGACTACTCACAACTCATCCAGGAGGCGTCCATGGTGGTGGAGAAGCTCCCGGTGGTGATTCTCCCCTCCGGCAGGGTGCCGGGAAGAGTTCTCCTGGTGCTCCCGATCTTGGAAGCGCGGCGGCAGCGGAACAGAGATGAGATCACGAAAAAGGGTTCCGTCCTCGAGGGTTTCGGGACGCGGTGTAAATATATGCCAAAGGGGGCATCAGCGGAGGTCAGGGGGGCCCAGGCGCCCCCCCGGCGCGGCCAGGAGGGGGGCCGCGCCCCCAGGGCGCATGGAGCCCTGGTGGCCCCCCTCTGGCCCTACTTTGGCCGCACGGAAGCTTCTGGAGCGCTGATTTTTTATATATTTTTCCCGGAATTTTTCTGGCAATTTAAGTAATGGGAAAACATGAAATACAAAAACAGCAGAAAACAGAAACTGGCACTGAGGTGCACTGAGTTAATAGGTTAGTCCAAATATGATCAAAAGTGTATGGAAGTGCATAAATATCATAGCAATATCACACAAAAGAGGCATGGAGCAAGCAGAAATTATAGATACGTTTTGGACGTATCAGCATGCTGGGCCATAGGGCTTGCAGGCTCACTGGGCAGCGGCCAATTTTTTTGTTTCCTTTGTTGCTTTATTTATTTTATTTTGTTTCTACTTACAACAAAATACTTATTGTTGCTAATTTTTCCAGTTTTTTTGTTTTGTTTTCTACATTATTTATTTTCTTTTGTTTTTTGCTTTATTTTTTAATTCTGTTTGCTTTTAGTTTTAGAAAAAATTTAAACTTTCTGTTAGTGTCATTAGTTTTCAAATATGAAAACACTTTTTTTGTTTTTTTGTTTTCTTTCTTGCATTATTTATTGTATTTTGTTTCTACTTACAACAAAATACTTATTGTTGCTATTTTTTTTAGTTTTTTTGTTTTGTTTTCTGCATTATTTATTTTCTTTTATTTTTTGCTTTATTTTTTAATTATTTTTGCTTTTAGTTTTAGAA